>CM060843.1:56396868-56861868 GCA_030762175.1 Metallyticus violacea | reverse complement strand
AGGCGTTTTCCAGCAGCTATAATTAGTCGTTTCGTTAGTAGTAAGCTGTTATTGAATGCCACGTTAAGGTTTCGTGTGCATTCATGAAGTAGTTGAATGAATGAATGAATTTTATTGCAGCAAACAAACAACATTGGTAATTAAATTTACATAAACAAATAAAATATCTAAAGAATTTAGTAATATCAAAACTAGGGCTCTCCCATACCTTAACCACCTGGTTATATGTATGATAAAGAACCCCTACATTAAATCACAATTTTAACAACTGTGTTAGCCCTCAAATTCTTTCCTTATATTTCTCCTCCACTTATTCCTTACTTTTCCTAAGAATTCCCCAATCGTGTTATGTTCTCTACCCTCATATCTGACAATATTTTAATTGTTCTATATTTCATGAAGTAGTTGCTATATTTCACTTCATATTAATTGAATGGAAAGCAAATAAACATTAGACAACTTACATTCTAGGCACTTTACTTTGGATCATTGGAAAGTAAATGAAATTAAAAGCTGGTGGATAAATTTCAAGTATTGCTTTGAGTCAAACTATGTTTTCATAACATAGGAAGTACGTATATAATGCTTTCTGCAGATTCCAGACTTTAATAAGACATTAAGCGGTAAGTTTGTTGCCATTAAAAATCACAAGAAACGCCTTTTTTAGTTTAAACAGGCTACTACGATATTTTTATAAATTCTTTCTCTCTTTTAAGTTCAGCTACTTACGTATGGGTGTTAATTCTAGTTTTTAAGACTCTAGAAGCAGTACCAGTAGTAATTTTGTGCAACCCTGATTTATGCAGCCGCAAGCTGCTGCTGTGAATCGATTTGTTATCTGGAAATGAGTGAAGTTCCTGCAGAAATTTCGGCTAATAACAGGTAAATTGAAATACAATTGCTACCAGCGAAATCTCGGCAGCGGCACATTACGTTCAGAGAGTGGTGCAGGGTAAGTGCTGTGACACTTGGGTTCTAACTTATTTGTATGAAAATGTTGATATTGTATTATATTGTTGTTAAATAATTGTTTGCATAAAGACTAGGCCACTAACGTTGAACTTTTCCGACTGTTTTACCTTTCCAAAAAACCATTTTAGAGAGTTTGTACTAAAAATGACGAAATGCCATCATTGCAGGAATCATCTTTACATAATACACACAGACAAAATAAATATATTTATGAGACAATAACGATAAAAGCATTGACTTTTAGTTAATAACTTTTTTTTCTAACTTTATTGATGGTTGATAGTTGGTAGTGCAATTTCTGTGATATAAATGGGTGTAGAAATTTTTATTTCAATGTTTTTAACTTTCGTACACTTTTCATAAAAGTATGATGCCATAATTATTTATAGTTTCCTTAGTTTTCAGTTTCTCACATATATAAAACAGTGATAGAGTAGCAAATGAAGAGATTTTGGGGAGGGGGAAAAACTCTTTATGCTAGATAGAAACGTGGATGTGCGACATACTGTAACAAGGATGTACTACAGTGAAGTTATTTGAATTACGGGCCAGCATAGCGCTGCTGCGTACTGGAAGAAACCAGTCGCCATGGCCGTAAAATGCATGAGCAGGGAGCAGCTTATAGTTAAAGTGAGGTTTTGTCAGTGCAAAGTGGTTGTGCGTACGACTATTACTAGGTACTTTCATTGTGTAAATTGTGTGCTAATTGTATTTTAGTTACACGACTTGAACGGGTTTCATGTGCGATGCAGGGTTTTTGCGGAGAAGTGATAAGATTCCAGATAGAGAAACTGATCGCCAACTTGCTAAAAAAACACGGGTAACAGAGTTTTCTATAGACAAGAAATGCGTTCCAAAACGCCGTGTTCTTATGGAGGAAGTTCGGAAATTTCTTACACAGATGCCGACAACGTATTACCACCGAGGGGCATCTTTTCGGCATTTCTTATAGCGCAGGTTATTCTTAGTAACACCAACCTTAAACACAGGATCATTTTACGCTTTCAGTAAATATTTAACTTTATAATTATACCAACTTTACATGGGGCAACTTTATCTCCCTTTATTCGGTTACGGCGGCTGAACTTCCATAATTAGCAGCCGCACTCAGGCGGCCCGTAGTTCAAATAACCTAATTTAGATTATTTAATGCAAAATTATAACAATAGTTATTACTTGCTATTTAAGACTACTTGTATTTTGAGTTAAGAGTACGAATAATATAAACAATTGAATAGAAGTATACTTATAAATAGCATGGGGAAATATTAAATAATGCTTCAAAACATTGCAACAATTTAAAATAGAAAAAAATTAGTATCGACTGATAGTGAACAGTGTAATGACGAACACTGCCTAGCATTTATTTGGCTCAAAGGAAGAGAACAAGAAGAAAAAGTTTGTAACGAGCATTTAAAAACTAAAGATAAAATGACAAAAAAGAAAAAAATATTAAGATATACTCCAAATGAAAAATTCGTATTTGGGTAAAACGCTTCTATTATCTGAAGTGCAGTTCCGGTAGAGGTTAAGTTGGCAACCGTTCTTCTTTACAACGGTTGACAGGAAGGCCTGCACACTTCCCCTTCTTTAAGTAACACGATGGTCAGATAACTTTCTAGTTCAGGGTTGGCCGTGTCGGAATCTAATTATCTGCCCTTAATTACACCAACTTCTACTTTTTTGAGTAACCTGCAACCTTTAGTGTCGAAATGTGTTGTTATCGCAACAACGTAGCAAGTACAAGAGGCAAATAAAAATGTTGGTGGCACATGAACTCTTGCAACGTTGCTGTTCTTCAGGGTCGATATAACATTTGATTTCCTGTACAATTCCCATAATAGAATTTTATTAGTATATGCAGAACATTTGTAACCAAGTGAAAAAGATTAATTCAATTTGATTAGAAGGAATATTGTATTCATTTCAACAATTATAGCTTCTTTCTCCATTAGCTAACAAATATATAACACCTTCTTAAGTTATTCTGGCAAGGATGTTGTGGTGGCCTTTAGTAAATGTTGCTGTTGGTGTGCGCCAAAAATCTATTTTTGGGTCTTTTTCATTTATAGTTTCTATAAACGATTTGCAATTTTCATTACTTCAACACACATTGTTATAAGCTGAAGATGTCATTGTTTTACAGTCATCCCAGGAATGGACTAAAGGACATTTTGTTATAATAGATAATTCAGTGAGTGGTTTAGAGCTAATCTGGCAGAATCCTCCAAAAATCATATTCAATTTAATATCTAATCTGGAAACTCTTAATGAGTTAAAAGTATTAACGTTCTATAGATATTAAATTATCCTAACGGGTCATGCAGATGAACTGTAATGAACTATCTAGACTAATTTGTCTCTTAAAATACTTAAAACAATTGTTACAAAATAAGTTTTGATATCTGAATACTATGAGTAATTTTATAGAATATTAATGTTATAGACAAACAGCTCTGGATCTATGTTTATTACAAAGGAAAGCCATTTTCTGAAAGTTAGGTTAATTTTCTTCGGTAGAACTTTTTGATTTCATTGCACGAGTAAGGATTCAAAGTTATAAATGAAATATATTGCGAATTATTCCTCCCTGGATGAAACGTTGGTAGCAACTGTTGTTATTTTATCTAGAAATATATGAAACAAGTTATTTTTGCAGTTTTATCTGAATTAATGTAAAGTTTAATGATATACACATTGCGTTTATTATTTTTAACTTTTGTATAAAAATTAAACGTTTCTCTCGTATGAGAGCGTAAAAATGGCGTTTGTTTTATGAAGTAGTATTTTTAAGGTTAAGCATTGGAACATACACTAATGAACAATTATTTGCTATAGACTTCTTATTGAGTAGGATTTGACTCACACGCTTCATATTTAGCCTAATTATGCTTAATTCTAAAGCAGGGTACAGTAGTTACTATATACGATTCTTACATAACTCATTTTGTTAAAATAACCGTTCTAACATTTCAGATTAACTGGACCAGCTTAATCTTCTCGGAAGAAGTCTGAGCACGGGACCTCCCATAATCTCTTGACGGTGAGTGCACTTTAGGGTTACCAATTTAACTAATTTTATTAATTTAAGTATGTATGAAAAAGTAAACTTAGCCCCGAGTCTAACAACCCTGGAGGGCCAAGGCTTACCACGCAACCGCTGCGTCCTCTTGTTTCCGCTTTGCGACATCATGGAGAGAGTGTAGTATTGCAGGGGGACGTATGATAAGCATACCGCACTCCGGTCGCTGCTGTCATGCGGCCTTCTTGATCAGAGGCCTAGCTCCCTTTCCATCACGTAGCTACTCATTTGTCATCATGAGGCTGGGTATACCTACCTAACTAAGGTACCGGAGATCGAACCCGGGACCTTCCGGTCAGCAGTCAGCAACGCTAAATACTAGAACAAGGAGCCGGTTAGGTCTGTAATAAAATTTATTTTATCAGTCTTAAAATGTTAATGACTAAAATCAAGAATTTTTAATAAATTTATTGGAAGTAAAGATAATAAAATTTACTTTTTCAATATTTGTTATACAAAACAGATCTTTTATGGCACTGTATAAAATGTAGTTATTTTTAAATTGCAAACATGTTAAGCTGTTAAAATATGGACTCTACAATTTAGATGTCATACACAATTACACAACACTTGCTAGAACGTGTACAATTCCTTTTTCCGCTGCTGTTAATATTATAGACCTGTCTTGCTCTTATAAATGGAAGGAATTATTCTCTTTTTCAGCCATATTTTTCTTTGGTCATGTTCTCTATAACGAATGTTTCTTATGTTGTTCTATATAAAATTAATTAAATAATCTGCGCATATTAAAATCACATAATACTAAAGAGATTACTTATAATTAAAATTATTCCAATATTGATGAATGCACATACAAAAGTTATAAATATCAAAGAATGCATTCTAATAGAAATCAAAACCAGTTTTGATTAACTTTGATCGCAAGAAGTTTAAGATCTCCTTTAAATTTTTATTTAGAATTTTATTTCGCATTCAGTAAACGCTCATGAATATTATACAGGGTGTTAATGAAAGACACCGAAATTTTTTTCTCTATATGCAGAGATCTTAGACAAATAATTGAGGATCTATGTGTTTAAACTTCCACGTTAGTGTTTTCGATCTCTAAAGCATGTATGAATTCTACCAAGTTCAATTAAAAATGATACCTCCTGAACAATGATCATGTTTTCGGTGATGTTCGTTAGCAATAACATGCCTTCCTTAAAATAACTACATTCGCAACGTGCAATACTACACCTTTTGATAGTTAAAGTTTTACACAATAGGCATGACATTAGAGTGAAACATTTCATAATGCAAACAAATTGCATTACTGCATAGTTTTCAATTATTAAAATGAACTACGGTATACAGTTACATTGATTTAAAGGCTTAGAATTGGGTTAGGTTAGAATATTACCAAGTATTGAACAATGATGCAATAATAGGAAAATTAAATTAAAATGCAATTCTTTTGCTAAATTTTTCGAGTTGGCAATCCCTAGCAGTGAGAAAAAGATATCGGCACATATCCAATTCTGTGTTTCATAGTTTGTAACTATTAATATAGCTTTTTCATTATCTTGTGGTAACAAAACAATAAATTTTACACAAAATAATTGGCGATAGATATTCGACAAATATAGTATCGCAATTTCTTGTTAAAATTTGAGTTTCTGTTGCTATGCAAATTCAGCAACACGTAACAATTGATTAATCTATGCATTTTTTTCAGATTATGATCCCACTTAAGTATGTTACCCTGTTAATGAGTTATCAATAATCATTTTCTTTCAATGATTAAGAAAACATGAAGTCATGTGTCATTCAATTTTGTAGAGTGCAAGTTAAAACAAACCGTGTTCTTATTCTGTGTGTGTGTAGAGGGCAAAATCATCCAATAAATGAATGAACTTTATCGACACATAGATACTTGTTGAATACGAGATAGCTTTTGATAGAGTCTGCCGTAATAAATTATGCTAAAACCTCCCCAGAGGTAGTTCAAAGTTTTTAAAATAACATAGAAATACAAATTAATATTGAAAATAGGACAAACAAGAAAGCTAAGATGAAACAGTGTTACACATTGTGGTATGCGCTATATTTTTCTTTAATTCTTAACATTTATTCCTCATCCTCCTGTTGTTGCTAGCTCATCGAGTCTCTGATTTAGGAATCATGCTCAAAAGGGCCGGGAAGGTACCTTCATTTACGGGAGAGTAGTTTTAACAAACATAAATGAATGAATGAATAGTGTTTAACACCCGCTTTTGTTACAGAGGCACCACAGGCGATGGGCATTGATGATAAATGATATGAAATGATATATTGGGAAAGGATTTATTTTTAAGGAAGGAAACGTTCCAGGCCTAAGTTTAGGATACCTCCCCGGCATTTGCCATTTATGAGGACTGAGGAAAACCTGGAAAAAAACCCAGTCAGGAAGAACGGTCCTGGCGGTATTTGAACCCCAGACCTTCCGCTCACAAGTCCGTGCCTTAACGACACATTTTTGCCGAAGAAAGTTATGTTATACAAATTATATTTCCATTCTTAAACTAAGAGATTATTAATAATAAATGTATCATAATATCACCTTTATTACGTTTACGTTTATTAAGAATTATAACTTTAAATTACTCGCAAAACCAAATTAAAACAGAGATTACATTAATTCGTTCAATAGAATGTTCTCATAATTATATTAAATATATCACAGCAACCATCTATAATGATTACAAAAGCGTATCTTGTAAACTGCTGTTTTTGAGGTTTGGATATATTAATTTCTAAGTCTGCTATAGTATGACTACCAAGGACATATAGCACATTTCCCACTTTATGTGCAAAATACAGAGTGTTCGAATCATTAAAGTGGTGTGTCTGACCAACGAATTCTTTCTCCATGCAACCCAGCTTTGGTGAACGTTCATGAGAGTTTCATTCAATATTCTCGGGTTCTCTATGCGAACTCTATAGAATTCAAGCATTAGTGTCAGTTTCATTAGAATATTGTATACCCCAGTCCAGGCTAGCTGTTCACGTGACTTGAAAATTGTACTAAATAGTTAATCGGGAGTAGTTGCTTTCTTAAAAGCAACACAAATAACTGGAGATAATAAAATATCTTGAAGAATTCTCCCAAGCAGAGAACCAATTATTTACTGAATACAAATAATGTTGAATTCTTGAATTGGAGTAAAATTTGTCAGAAAATTAAGAGTTTAATTTTGCAAAACACAGCTTATAACCTTTTCTCGGGGCAGGCTTTGGTTGTGGTGGAATCCGCCACTGATAGTCACATATGTCGTGCCGGAACACCCAAGTGTCACCTTAAGACATAATTGGATCTCCGCGACATTGTGGACCGAAAAATGGGGGAATTGTGTCCTTCAGAATAATTACAGGGAACTAGCTGGTATTGTGAGAGTGGTTATTATAGGCCGCACTGTTTGCCCAAACTTAATGTCTGGAATCAATGCCCAAGGTTCTCTGCCTTTTAATCTAGACGCAACACTTCATTGCTTTCTATCAACCGCGAAGCATTTCGGAACAGCTTGTTGGCGAGTGGCAAAATTTCCCATATTATGCAATATCTGAATACTTTCCGATGAGATGATTATAAGAATTTGTTAAGTGTTGTAACAGATAACTTAGAGTGTACATCTCTCACTTATGACTGCGACTAATCAGAGAAAATACCTTTTAGAACTATTCTGCCGTTCTTTCCAGAGTTCTGAATGAACATTTATTTTGGTTATTTCAATTTGTAGCTATAATGTAATTTGTAAAAGTTGGCATAAAGTTTTTAATGACACCGCCTTTACTAATAAAGAAATGAAAGATGCAGTTGTGCATAGGAAATAAAACGTACGACAATGTTATTGGGACAGTCAGATTTCAGAAGACAGAAAAATAATTACAAAATCCAAGTATTACTAGAGATGTAAGGAATAAGTGTGCTTTTTTTAATAGTGTTTAACGCCCATGTTTACTACTGCGGTATCACAGGCGATGGACACTGATGCCACATGAGATAGAATTATACATTTGAAAAAAAAATTTTTTTAAAGGAAGAATTTGATTCCAAACTATATATTGATTTCTTGACCACCTCCTTGGTCTAGTTGTTAGGTTACTGACTGCTGGCCGGAAATCATGTTCTAAGTTAAGGAGGTTTGGAACGGGGTCAACCCAGCCTCGTGGGAATAATTGGGAAGTTGCTTGATGAAGAGACATTCTTCGATCTAGGGAGCAGCATGGCGCATGCCCCCTGCAATATTGCCCTCTATCAATGAAGTCGTAAGAGAAAGCAGAGGTCGCTGCGGAAGGCCAAGGCGCAGCGCCAGTGAGAAGTATAATAATATACCTTCTTAAGACTACCAAGAAACTTATAATAAAGTGAAACAAAGCATTTCGTGAGATATATACAAAAAATTACTTAAGCTATGTACAGTCTGTGTCATGAAACAGTAACAGCATGGATATTCACAACTTGCAGAGATAAGAAAGATAATTAAATTGTATGGGGAAGAATGAGCTTTCTCTCGCCCATTTTGATTTGTAAGGGTATGGCAAAAAAATAAATGCTATTCTCTACTGTATAAAACCATAGCATGAATATTTATTAAATTCAAAATGAAAATAATTTGTTTTCTAAGAAAAGTGCACAATAAGTTAAACAATAATAAATGGACACACACTAAAGAAAAGATTAGTGATTTAGTACTGTCATCCCATTATTGAGAATTAGTTAATTCAAAGCCTTCTTCTTCCATCCAAATAATTCTGTTATGGGTGAGAACAGCATATGTTAAATGTTAAACTAAATGCAAATCTCTGTAGATATTAGTCTTAGTTTAAATAAATGATCTGTCCACAGATTATGCCATATTTATAGTCTTAATTACAATCTTTTTTTCCATCTCTTTAATGAAATTTGTCTAAAATCTTTATATATATTTCCTACGTTTTCCCCGTGACCTAATTTTGAAGCAATATATTACATATTTTTTTAAGAAACTCACATAAGTCTTTTGGCAGAGGACATTGCTATACTGTAATTACTCAAGCAGGATCAGCGAAGTCCTGCAAGTAATGAAAAACACTGATATATGGCTTTTTATCAGTAGTAAGAACTTTTATTTATAGTGTCTGCTGATTGAACAGAACTTAATGTAATCGTTTAAATGGAAGAAACTCGCCTATGGCTTTCTGTATAAAAGCTAAGAGAGAACAAACTAACTGCTCCTTTTCCAGCGCTAGCATTCCTTTAAGATCTATCTGCATCATTTTTGTCCATTGTTATTCCTGATGTCTCTGGTTTAATTTTGGTAAAACTATTACTTTTAATTAATCTATTTATTATTTGTAAATTTATACGTGCATTGAAAGCCTTACTTTTCAATAAATTTAATAACAATGGCGTTTATCTTTTTAACATTTACCTGTAATTTGCTCAGGTCACTTAATATTTTATTCATTGCATATCTCTGATTATTTTTTAATACATGTACTGAATTGTGACTTAGTCATTTTGCAGCAGGTGTGCTTTTTATTTGTAAAGATAGCATATTTCTTATAAGAAGAGTCTGAAGTGGGCTTTGTTTTTATAGGTCCTTATAAACAATTCTTAGATCATTATTTTGATCATTTTTTAAATTTTCTATTATCAGTAAATATGTAGATAAATATCAAACTATTGGAAAGACCCTCAAGACTACCATTGATAGTAACAAATAAGAAGTTAAGGAAAATATTGAAATTGTGTTTCCTGCAGATATTATTAGGTGAAATTATGTACTATTAAAATATACAAAGAGCAGAGAAAAAATGACGATCATATAAATCAAAATTCTGCTAAATAAAGTAAACTTTATGGGAAAGAAAAAAAAATTGAGTGGTGTTTAACGCCCGTTTTTACTACTCTGGCACCACAGGCAGTGAAAAGAAAATGACGATGTATTAACCAGAAAAAGTGAACTGTTAGTTTGTTACAGAAAATTAATCGCAGAAATATCTTAGAAGCATTAGCACAATTAGATGAATATTGCAAACTAAGAGCCTATGAAGCCAAATAGAGTGCAAAGAAAAGTGAACAAATGCGGAATATACGCGGCCTCAAAATATCAGTGAAGAAATTATTTGTAAATTATTAAAATTAATTTAATAGAGACAAGTGGAAGTTATATAAATACTAAACTTGTATTTAATACACAAAAACAGTTTTGGAACATATACAATGACCAATTCACCACCCCTTACTGTACGCTTATACGTTCCACATCATCCCTCTCTCACGTCGGTCCTGGTGGTCTAGTGGTAACCATATTTACCTCGTAAATCCAAGATCTGTAAATAAATAAAACAAAACCCTCCCTTTACCTGTCCATTTTATCGGCGTCTATTATTGTTACCAACAACACTGTGAACATTTGGTTTTAAACTAAGTTAGATATGGCAGATGGGTTTCTCGTGTTCAACCCTTATAAAGAGATGGAATTACGTCGAAACAGGCTAACGAATTCTAGTTATGTAGATATATGTTACTTTTCATTTTTAAAATTATCTTATTAGGTGCGGTCCATAAGTTTCCGGTTTCGGTTTCAGGAGTGTAAAAGCTGCATTTCATTTCCAGTCAGGCTATTGATTTGCTTGGAGAAGCTCATTTAAGTCAGGTGTTTTGCATTATACATATACTCAAAATTGAATGCACAGCAGGGAATAACCTTTTTTTTTTAACTAAAGGACTTTCACCCAGTGATATTAAACAAAGCCTTGAGAGTGTATATGGGGGAGCTTTCCTTTTATATTACACTGTGAAGGAATGGTTAAAATTATTTCGTTTGGGAAGAGATTCTTGAGGGTAGGTTCATGGATGTGTTGACACAAGAAAACATCTCCCTTGTAGAGGAGGAAGTAATGCTCTGAAGACAAACAGAAATAGCTACAAGATTGGGAGCTATCTAAAAGAACTCTGCGTCGCATTCTTTACCAACTTTTAATGAGCAATGGTCAGTGCAAGATGGGTGCCCCGAGTTCTTTCAGTAGTTCAAATGCAAGTGCACGTGAAATGTTGTCAGAAGTTTTTTAACCTTTGCTATGATAACGGGGCAGAATTGAAACCTATTGTCACAGGGTGCGAAACTACGGTCTTCTCTATAATGCTTTTTCAAAAAGAAAATCATTGGAGTGACAGAAGAAGGAAAGGAAGGTCACACAATTTCACGAAGAATTACATGGCGGCAATTTATTAAGGCTGCAGAGAAATCTTGATGATAGTCTTCAAAGAAAGGAACACAACTGTAATCAGGAAGTTGTGTTTTGGGCAACTGCAGCAATTTTGCAGTAACATTAGGGGAAAGAGGCATGGATGCTAAATTAAGGAGTTGGTCAACGCTTCAATCCACATGGCGGCTATTGCCAAAGGCTGCTGTGTACATATGCGGTTTACAATAGTTGGATCATCCACCGGACAGCCAGGATCTTGCCTCGGCGAGTATTTTCTCCTTTTAAGACTGACATCTGACCTTCGAGGATGAAGATTCACGAACGATAATAAGTTGAAGGGGGTCACTGTTTTTTAGAATTTTGCACACAAAACTTTGGGCAAATTTTTAGGGGCATTGAAATGTTAATATGAAAAATGCACTGAAGTTAATGGAAATTACTTTGAAAAATGATATTTTTACTTTTATTCTATTGTCTACCCAATATGATCAGGCAGGAAACTTTTAATTTGCACTTCATGCCGCTAATATCCTGAAGTATATGGAGTGAAATTTAAATGTAACTCTGTGTTGTTAGCTAATTGTAAAAGGTAACTAACTGAAAAGGTTTTACAACAAATTGTTTTAAAATTTAAATTGGGTAACTGATGATTAATGCTTTCATTTTAACATTTTTTACACTATGAATCGATTTAAATGCCTATGATAAAGACTCGTCAGCTGCGTTCTTGTTCTTGAAATAAATAACGATCTTGACTAGCACTAAGTGGATTTCAAGTGTGCAAGAATTTGCTTTAAGTAATTCATAAAGTGGGCGGTGTACAACCTACAGTTAGCAACATCACCTGGCAAAGAACGAGGTTGGAATTAAAGTAAGCCGGTGCCATTATCCATTGTGATTTCTACCTTCAATTAGACTTCTAACACGATCTTGAGGATAGACTCGACGGTGTTTACCGGCAAGGACGCGGTGAGATGATTGGCAAAAGAATTATGCTAATGGTGAATTACGAGTGTGCTTGAATTCATAATGCCAGCAGATTTAAAGCTAAATGTCGGCCAGCAGAGCGCTGGGCGTGGTACCTGCTTTCTATGAACGATACAGATCAAGTTTTCGAGGAACTGACGACCTCACACGTCTTGCTTTAAATCTGCAACAAGCTTCGTGAGAATTGCCGATTGCAAACACAGACAGAGCGTGGGGCTTGTTCCTATTGTAATGCAAGACAGGACATATTGCCATGACCCTGTAAAAATGTAAACAATGTTTAACTAAATAAACTGCTTTTTTTCACGATTTCTCATAATTTGATACTTCCTTGAAGAAAATATTGACCCCTGTTATATCGACTAATTCTATCTATAACAAGAGCCAGTCGCTTCTAAAGCTAATTAAAACTTCTGCGAAATGCTGAATTGACAGTCGGTCCTGGTGGTGTAGTGGTAGCCATACTTGCCTCGTAAACCCAAGATTGCGGGTTCAAACCGGGCCAGGATCGATGGCTTTTTTTTTTCGAACGTTAAAATCCTAAGTATCGCTTCCTTCGGAAGGGAAGTAAAGCCGTGGGTCCCGTGTCGTACATTTACGGCACGAAAAAGAACCTCAAGCCTGAAAGAAGAGGCCTCTGAGCAAAATTTATCGGCCGTTTCACTCCCTGAATTGAATGGGACGCTGATGACCTGAGATGTTAAACAGCGTTGTAAGTAAAACAAACAAAAGAAGCTGAATGCCCATCAAAGCCTAACAAATTATTTTGGAAAGCCTGTTGTCAAGTAGAAGTGAATAAATGAAGCCTAGAACTTAAAACAGCAACGGCAACGCAATAGCGCACACCAGTTAACCTGCAAAGTGTATCATCCTTGAGGACTGTTTTTGTTAAGGACGATAGAAATGTGAGTGCAGTGAGCAAGGATCAATACAAAAACTCACTTGTCAGGTAAGAAGATTCTCATGAAAGTTTTATGGTATTTCTAAGACATTTTACTTATTAATTTTGTTCATAAACGTCGAACAATCAATGCAACTTATTATTGTCAGCTTCTGGTTGAAGCAAAATGTATTTATCAGTGAAAAAGACATTGACAACCAGTTCGAGAAGTCCTTCTCCTCCTTCTCTCGTGTGTACATAGCTGCTTTGAGGAAAATCTCGAGCAAATGCACTGGACAGTATTGAAACACTCTACCTTTAGTCCAAACTTATTGCATTGAGTTTGGACCGTTAAAAAAAAAAAAAAATGGGAGGTGTGAAAACATTGTGCGCAACTGACTGGAAACATACCCCACTCTTTCTTTGGTCATGTAATTAAGAAGCTTCCTACCCGCTGTGAAGAATGTGTTTGTGAATCAGAAATTATATGGATAAACGAGATGTATCCGGTTTAAATTGATTAATTCACAATGGTGTACGGAGTTCTAGAAATCGATAATTGCTTGTACGATTATTTCCACAGAAAAAGTAATATGTAGAGTTTGGAATAGTGAAGATTTAAATAAATTCTTAAAAGACGTTTTACAATAACGTTAAGAAAGACACGGGGAGTAACTTGTTATCAATTCAACGAATGATAGGTTTATTATTATTAAAATTTTTTTCAGGTTTATATTCACAGTTATTTTCTAAATTATCGTTGATACATTGTTAAAATTTTCTTCTCAAACTATTTTTATGTAGTTCAGTAATTTTTTAAAAAAATTATTCCTGGAATTATTTATTCATTTTTGTTTTCATAAATTTTCACTTTGTAGATTAAGTATAAACTGCTTTTGTAATTTACTATTTTCTTTTCTGTCATTCTTCTAAAGCCATAATGCGAACACACCTAAATAAATGCGCTATGTAACCATTGAAGTGCTTTTGGAATACCCTAAAACAAAACGTGAGTTTAACCAAGCAAGGGTCTATAATACGTTTTGTGACTAACACCGTAAAACATGAACTGGTTTCCTCCCCAACCCATTACGGGCATTCCTGTGCAGAGCAGAACAATGACGGGACGTTTGTTTGTTTGTCTGGCACTTAATTTGTACCTAGGTGCACACGATTTGATTTGATGGTATACCTCGGGGATGCTAGGTACACGATTCGAGGTCTGCCAAACTCTAATGGAGGGTAACACCTGCAATTATCTTCAAGAGATTCGTTTGGGTGCTAACCTCTACGCCACCTCGTTGTCTCCAGGCAAGAGTGGACGATGTAACGCCCTACTTCCGCGAAGTATGGCAGACACTGCCCTAAATCATTGTGTGCTTTTGAAGGAAAACCGTAGCGAGAAATTGATGAAAGCATGTTTCTTAGTAGATTATACAGGGAGTGTAGTAAATAATAACTAAATGGAACTAAATGGGATACCACTTCTTTCATATACAGAATGCACCAAAGGGAAAGCTAACTGATTTGTAACATAATATATGCCTATTACTTCATAAAAGCCTAAAAGTCCTAAATTGATAAAATATAAATACATTCTTATTTTTTAAATTTAGCATAATACGCTATGCTGAAGATAATGTTAATAGGCAGAACAAACAAAAATCGTTTACCAATTTAATACAAGCGCTCCAAATTTTGTTAACTATTATTTATTTGTTTTCATTTTCGATATATTTTATGCATTATATTCTACCAGATTTTTCAAATCTTCCCAGTTTGAACAACTACCTATTTAACATTACTCTAATTAAACAAAAATACATTAGTTTAGATATTTACGGAGAAGGTAAATTGTTAATAAATTTTTAGATTTCTCCCCCATACTTCCAGTTACCCCAACTGTGAAATATAAAATATCACTTTTGCCTTTGGATATACACATTTTAAAGAGCATACAACCAAGATGCCATAATGGTTGAATTACATAATGGATACAGTCAATTTAATTAATTACTACATCTTTTGTATTTTTATCGTTACTTTGCAACCTGGTGTTATTTTTGTTTGAATTTGGTCAGAATAAAACCTACCATAAAAAACTACTGTGATTTAATGTAAAAGTTGGTTTTGGTAATACATTTTTTCAAAATAGTGTATATGAAGAGAGGACAAGAATATAAGCAGATTAATCAGGAGTCCCAAACTAAACTGTATTATTGTAATGTTAGTAATTGTAATTTCAACAAAATAAACGTGTTTTTTTTCATTCTACAACTGTTCAAATTCAAACAACAATAACAGTCTAGATTATCAGGTAACGATAGAAAGCAAAAACATACTAGCTAGTGAATACTCTTTAAAATTTAAGTATTACAATGTAGGAATGCTATTGGAAATTTCCGTGGGTGAGGTAGGATCAGGGAGTGAAATCTAAAATTTAATAAAAACTAGTTTAAGCAATCACCTTAATATATAAATTGCCTTTTTTCAAAATTAGAATTATATTAAACAAGTAGTTATTCAGAATGGGGCGATTTGAAGAGAAAGAAACCTCTGTATGTAATATACAAAGTCCATTTTAAAAGTGTAATACAAACAATATTTAAAACATTATGGTTAAAACAGAAACGACTTAGCTCGTGCAAAGATTAAAGAGGCTCGTAATTTATTCCTATTTTAGATAAGTTGTGTGGGTGAGGTTAATTTCTTAATTTTCCCTTATCCTGAAAGGATAATGGGCGGTAACTTTAGGTATCAACGAAACTCCTTTGTTTCCATCATCAGTAAATTTCTTTTTTGTCTTTCTAAAGACTGTGTTGATAGGCACAGGACTATAAGATTAAAGACAACAAGGTACCAGAAAATTGCGGTTGTTTGACTCACAAACACGCTTTAATGACACTGCTTTCGCAATATAAAACGAAATTCACGGATTCATTTTCAAAAAAACAAAAAAAACATTATATCTGTATAGCCTGTTTCTGGATGGAAGGTATAACACATTTTACTTTAAGTTTTGAGCTCTGGAAGGATCCCGTTATTATCCAGTGTGGCAATATTTTAACTGGGACCTATGTCAGTCTTTTTTTTTTTTTTTTTTTTTTTTTTTTTAGATTTATTTATTTACGGACGCTCTTTAACATCTCAGGTCATCGGCGTCTCATTCTATTCAGAGTGTGAAACGGCCAACAAATTTTGCTTAGAGGCCTCTTTTTTCAGGCTTGAAGTTCTTTTTCGTGCCGTAAATGTGCAACACGGGACCCATGACTTTACTTCCCTTCCGAAGGAAGCCATATTTAGGATTTTTATGCCCGAAAAAACCCATCGATCCTTGCCGGGTTTATGCTTTTATCTGAAATGGTTAAAAATCATTGCAACTGTTTATAATGAAATAATGATACTTCTGTTTCCGCCAACTGTTCACACTTTTCTGGAACTGCTAACAGATACAAAATTGTTGTACACCAGTATCATAAAATTACAATTTGTTTCAGGTCGATTGAAGGAAAGGAAAAACATTTTATATAACATCTCTGGACAGTAATTATGTTAAATGCACTAGCGGTGCGCAGTAAATTTACATACCATTTTCAAACTATTTATGCACATTTAAAAGTTAAATCAGTGGCATATTTTAAAAAGTAGGAAATCTTCTACGATGGACGAATCTGCAATTCAAGGCAAGAAAAATTCCCATCTCAATAGAACAGTATTAGTGGGTGTATTCACAATGTCTAAAACTATTGAGTGTCTAACATTGGAAACACTTCATCAGGATCAAAATTTTTCTATGAAGTTGGACAAGCCCAACTGAGGTCACAGAAAGGCACGGAGAATAGCATTTATCATAATGCATCATACGCCAGTTTTATTTTGCAAAAAGCTTTGCGAAACAAGATTTGATTTTTTTTTATTGATTTATTTATGGACGCTCTTTAACATCTCAGCTCATTAGCGTCCCATTCAACTCAGGGCGTGAAACGGCCGACAAATTTTGCTCAGAGGCCTCTCTTTCAGGCTTGAGGTTCTTTTTCGTGCCGTAAATGTACGACACGGGACCCACGGCTTTACTTCCCTTCCGAAGGAAGCCATGCTTAGGATTTTCACTCCCGAAAAAAATTCATCGATCCTGGCCGGGTTCGAACCCGCGTTCTTGGATTTAGGAGGCAAGTATGGTAACCACTACACCACCAGGACCGACGCGTAACAAGATATCCTCCATATTTAAATTATTATTTTCATGCGGCTGATTTTTGTTGAAGTATTTTCGTGAATGACATTCTCTATGCCAGATTGTTTGAAAGAGTTTGTCACTTTAGAAAAGCAAAAATCAGGCATTATTTCTTACATTGAGAGGCATTGTTTCCTGACCTGCAAAAGTGTTCCAACATGCGGTAAAAATGGTTAAAAATGAAGATTGTTTTCAGATCTGTGTTCTATAGTCTAAACGCTCTCATGAGCTTATTGCCGCAAAAGAAGTGATATGTGGAGTGTACGAGTTTGGTAGGTGTCTCTGAGGGTATACTCAATAGCATTACTTGCTTGTGACGTCAGCTGGGATCGTATTTTTATTAGCAGTGTGGTTAGCTGGTTGCTCGTTGTCTAAAGAACATTGTTTGTGTTGCTTTTTATTAGCACATTCTTCTCTTAAGTTCTAAATGTCGTTAGGAAAAATTAAGGCCTTGCAGCTTTGCAAATGTTCATTGTTTCAACTGCTTCCAAAACCAAAGCATCAATTAGGTTTCTCTGAATTCTCCCTTATTTGTTCCATGAATTTGTAAAGGAATATTATAAAAGATTTTGGAAGCGGAGCTTCTCAAATGTGCAGGGGAGAAGTACTTTTGTCATATTTAAATAAAATTTGTCTGGTTCCTTGCATTGGGAAATTAACATTCCTACTAAAAGAAGATAAAACTGGCTACGAAACAGAGATGGAAATAAAATAGGAGTATTAATTTATATTTTTACAGAAAACCAGCTGCATAACTTCTCTGAAGTACTAAATTATGCATGTGATAGCAGGACTAATTTGAATGCAATAAGGCTCTGCGATATTGAGGATGATGGTAATGGGGAAGAACAAAGAAGTTTGGAAAGAAACGAGAAAGCATATGAGGAACGTAAACTGTTTTCATTCACTGAAAAACTACACTATACACAATAAACAAGTTGAAATACGGAGACATCTGAAAATTTGCAACTATTAGGAATGCTAGCAGAATGTACAGCATATACATAAAAAGTCAAAACTAGATGAAACTGTTTCATAGTATAGGACACGTACAAAACACTTTGCTGCGTGAAAAAATTGCTCTCATCACTTCCAAGAGGAAGTTTCATTAAACTAATTCCATGTTGTCATCAGTTTAGAGAAAAACTACACTTATTGATTGATAAATAAGCATCTAAATACTCAGGTGTAGAAGAATGCGCTATTAAATCTTTTTTCAACAACGCATATTTATTAGGATGAAGGTCATAAACAAGAAACAATTAGAGAAACGAATACTTTCAGGAAATTGGTAGACCCATTGATTTACCTCTCGTAAATAGAAAAAAATTCAAGAAAATTAAGTAAACATGTCACAAATGAGAACAAAAATAAGTAAAAATTAACAAGACAATTGTAACAAAGGCTGGCTACAACATGCAGGGAGAGCAAGGTGTTAAAAAAAAAAAAAAAAAAAAAAAAAAAAAGGAAGAGCCTTGTAATTTATACACATACTAACATTTTAAACATATCACTGCTTTAATGCTAATTTAAATATTAATAAACAAAACCGAATTTATGCATGATCGTTTATCTGCTTTTGAAATGCGACTTATGTAAACAATGGACTTGATAACTTGGGTCAGCCCCACACTGTTATGCTCTGACACCGCGTGACGTAACAAACAACATGCTGTAGAGGGGGAACCTGCGCGTGATAACTGTCATATACTCAATATGCGTGGACTGTACTGTTAGGTTTTTACACCCTAAGTAAGATTCTATTATTTGAGGGAGGAAGGACTGAAAATCTGAATATGCCGGTTTCCACAGTGATTATTGCTAAATTTTTCATGCCAACATATATCGAATATTGAAGGTCCTCAATAAAAGCATGCGGGGGGAAAAAATGAAAATATTCGGATATATACTGATCTAATTCATTCTTTTCAGGAAAAATATTCACGTTAGAGGCATAGAATTAAAAATATAATAAATCTGAAACGTTTTAACATACAGACACATATGTACTGACAATTTCTGACACTTTGTTTTGAGATTAAATGTTAAGAAGTATTTCCCAACGCTCTTTTTGACTATGTAAGGGACTCTTTATCTCCATTTGCTCCTCAGTTACAAAAGATAAATATCCACGACGAAAGTGAATTGGTTGATGTAAAAAATGACCAAAATTTGTAGTAGCTCCAGCATTCAGACCATTCCCGATATATTTTTTTTAGTAGTGTTTAATGCATGTTTTTACTACTGAGGCACCACAGGCGGTGAACACTGATGGTACATGAAATGAAATGATAAATTTAGAAAGGATAATTTTTTAAGGAAGGAAACGTTCCAGGCCTAAGTTTAGGTACCTCCCCGGCATTTACTAGTTATGAGGACTGAGGAAAACCTGAAAAAACCACAGTCAGGGAGGACGGCCCTGGTGGGATTCGAACCCCAGACCTCCCGCTCACGAGTCCGTGCTTTAACGATCTTGGCCACCCGTGGCGGTACGGATATCTCTTAGAAAAGAATATTCAATTGTTCCTATATCGGCTGTCATTTCTACATAAAAATATATGCGAAACAAGGGACACAATGAAGTGTAGTAACAGTTCATGCTCTATACCCTTGAAGATGATGATGTATTTGTGGATTTAAACTAAAGAATAATAAATGAATAAAATAAATAAATAAACAAATAAAATAAAACACAGGGAACACCATTCGTAAAGTAGTAGCTCTAGGAGAGTTCCAAAAACGTCCTACATCACACTCCTAAAAGAAGATAGTGCAGTGGTTCTATTAAACTCTGAAGATTTGATCGTCAGGCCATAGCAGGACTATTACATCTTATTTGGCTAAAGTAAAGGGTATTTGATAGGATGCACTTTAATGTAAGTTTTTAAAATAAATTAATTGGAAACAAGTTACCCCTTCTTGTGATTTTTCCGTCATGCAGATTAATGTTGCACACAATGCTGTTATCATTCTAGTATATTGTGAACAAACTTTATATCATTCTAGTATATTGTGAACAAACTTTATAAAATGAAACTCCTTCGATATTTCTTTTGGAAAAAAAGTGATTTTATGAGTTAGCTATTAAATGTTTGTGTTTTAAGTTTAACATGGGCTCATCATCAGCTCGCAATACAAATATTTACAAACTAAACGTATATTTCTGTTGTAATTTCTTTGTTATTTTCTTGTAAAATTCCTTGAGAAAATTACAATTTTATTATTCAAATATAATTTTCTTTGAAGGGGAAATATCCTGACCTTAGAAAAAGGGGAACTTATACCGCAATCCCAAAATTCAAGTTGCACATGTGCCGTTATTGTCCATGCTGGTGGAAGAAGTAATTAATTGCTACAGTAATAATATTTTGGGTGTGGCGAGCCTGGGTAGGCGGAGTAGAGGTAGGATTATCATATCTCTCTGTACAAACACGTGTCACGTCTCTTCTACAACTCGAAAATCTTCCATTATTTACGCCATCGTAATTCATTTCTCCATTTCGAGCAAGGAACGAACGAGGGCAATTTCGTTGCAGAATTAACCCTCAGTCGTCTTAACAAACCATCGTAATACGCTTTTAATAGCGGAGTAAATCGACAATGTACTGTGTGACAGTTTTAATGCAATTTTACTCGAGAGTCCGTTGTTTTCTGGACAAGGTACAGAAAACTCGCTACAGGCAATAACAGGAGTCACCAAGTAGTCGATCGCCATGAGATTTCATGGTCTCTAGTGCCTGAAATAACATTCCTGGTTACTTAATTTTGATCTGAGTGGGAGAAATACATGCAGAGTATACCTGACTTTTTGTGTCTTTTATAAATGCCATACAAGTACCACTATAATAACTGTACTTAAAATGTATGTGTGAATACCGAGAAGGTGTTCTTTCTGAATTTAATGTGGAATTCTGTTCACTTTAAAACAGCGACTTACTCTCTTTGTAACTTTGTTTCTCTCACAAGTTTGAAATTTGAAGTGTTTGTCTCCTTGTTTTCGAAATTACTAAATGTGGCTGAATAACATTTTTGGAATACGTTGGTTTATTTATTTTTTTGCATCTGCTTACTTGGGATATCTAAATACACGAATATAAATAATATAATACTTTATAAGATTTTAGGATCAAAATATAGAATGTTGATTCAAGTAATTAGGCGTTCACATTGTGAGAAATCTATGAATTAGTTACTATCTCATAAAACGTTGTACACTCTATAGTACTGTGCAGAAATCAGATCGCAGCATCATGCAGAATCTCTATGATCTAAAGTTAGGTAACAAAACACAAATACTTAATGAGTACAGATTAGAACGTTTTAAATTCTGGGAATAATATTTTGTTTATATTTTGTCATTCCTATTTTGATAATCATTACTAAATACGCGTAACTTTAAACAATTTGATGTACCGCATTGCCAGTGTTTCATTCCTTTGATTGAACATTTTATTCCTTGTCTTAATTGTATTTTTCAATATTCTTTAACTTTGCCTCTATTAAGAAAACAAATTAAAACTGATATTATACAGGATTTTCGATTTAAAACTTGGTACTCTGAATGATTATCTATTAAAATTCATTAACTGAAACAAACCACTCATTTATTTACATATTGAGGGGAAGTTTAAAATAAATATTGATAACATTTTAGGATTCATTCCCTCATCCCAACCATTCACACTTTTAATTTTCAAAGTATCACCCCCAACCTTATAATCTTAAATATTAAATATGATTAAACTGTTATCACTATTTTGTTTTCTGTCTGGCAATTTGGACTGTTGTTGTTTGCATTTTGACAAAATAACAAACAAGTCAATTAGTATATTGAAAAACGATTTTTTTGAGTAAAATTATAATTAACATTTCAGCATTGCACCCTATTTTAGAGCCCATGGCTAATCCACGTATACCGAACAGCAACTATTATATTAAATACCCATTAGTTTTTATAGCATGGTTCTGTCCGAATTCAAACAACAATAACAGTCCAAGTTGCAAGGCAACGATAAAAATGAAATGCAAAAATGTAATAGCAATTACACCCTCTTTAAAATTTAAGCTTCAAAAGATAAGGGTGTCATTTGAAGTTTCGGAACGGGGAGTTGTAAATGAGGGGGAGAAACATAAAATTTAATCAACATTAATTTTAAACTTTTCCCTCGACATTTAATTAGCGTTTTTTTTTTGTTTAATTAAATGTATACTAAATAACTGGTTATTTTTCTGACGGAATGAAATGAAAATCTTGTATATTTGCTCACAGGCAGTACTTATAGCTATAAACTAACGAATACAATAATAATTAAACCACAATTTGGAGTGTAAATATTATGAATTAGTTTTGTATAAAAATATTGCTTTTGTATTTGTGAAGGAATATACATGTAAGTTTTATATGATACTAGGCTATGTGGTAAATTTTTTATCTGATTGTGCTAAAAACGGCATAGAAGCATGATTCGTTTTTATATTTTAAAAATTCTCTCTGAAATAAAATGGTTTTATTTACTTATTTTTTCTGTAATATTCAACTTGTGATTTTGTAGTATTTGCGCAAATTTATGAAAATGAGTGAATTCAGTAATTTTGTGAATGGAACATTACACCTAATGAGCATACGGAAGACTTTAAAGAACAATGCTGTGCTACACCCATTTTCACTGGTGCATTAAAGCATATAAAGAAAATGTTGGACCAACAACATATTATGATGACTAGAGGAACTTAGGTGCGGTCATAATAAATTGGAAATGACTCACACTCTGAAAGGCCAAGACTTCAATCTTTTACAGTTCCTAAAAAACTTCCTGGTTGATTTTCTTCAGAGCGATCACACCGTACATGAAGATAACAAATTTACTTCCCTGTTCCATATATATATTTTGTTACCATGGTGAGATATTTTCAAATTTGGCTCAATCTGAACTACTGTACTTATAATTTACCAGTAGGTACAAAGCAGTTTGATGCTACACGCTTTCTCTGACAGCTTTAGTGATTTCTTCGACGCAAAATAAGACCTCAATTATTATGATGCAATTAAGACTCTTCAGCAACACTGAAAAAGTGTGTTAGAGGTAATTATGTAGAGAGCAATAGATCAATGCCTAATCTGACGTACATGAACCGAAAATAATATAATCTCGTATTTAATAATTAATCAATCATTCTGTAAACATTTCACAGTTTTACATAAAATTAAGGAAGTAAGCCCAGTTTCAATGCAAAAACCTAATATATGCTTTCTACTATTTCTCTGAAAGCTAGTTCTAAAATGTGTTGATATAAAGGTAAGAATTAGGAGATGAGATGCAAAAATAATTTGCAGTATAATGTGACAGAACTTATTATTCCTTTTAAGGAGGAAAAATAAAAACAACTTTTAATAAATGAGCTATTATGAACAAAATAAGCAACGCAACTAGGAATTAAATGCATCATTTTTATCAGTTCTGTTTAATATAATTTCTGAAATTATAATCCATGACATCACTTCAACGTAGCAACAAGAAAGCATTCCTCATTCGACCAGATAGAATATAAATTAAAAAAAGGTGAACATCTAGTATGCACTTTATCAGACTTGCTATTATTCAAGAATATGCGAGGAAATATGTTCAAAATGAGTGAAAAATTAGGTCATTAATAGTGAAATGTCAAAAAGTTATATAACAAAACACCTTTTTAAAAGATATAAGAATGGGCAACATAAGAGGATTCTAGCAATATCTTAAGAGGCAGCTGGAAAAAAAATGAAAATCGAAATTAATTCATATATACACACGCACTAACTTTACCCTAGCCTCGGGTGAATCCTAGAACCTACGGCGAGCTACGGCCTGACGGTATACGCTCACCTCCTTTTCGTAAGTGTAATTTGATAAGAGGATTATGTGGGACTAAGTTAGCGGGTAAACTGTTGTAATGTAAAGAAATCGCTATGTAATTCTGGAGTATTGAAAATATTGGAAATGTATAAAATGTGTAAAAAGTGTACCCCTAACATATAGGAAAGTGCGGTAAATGTGTTTTAAATTCCGTTTCATCTTATCGCAGATGAGCCACCTAATATAAGCATTCTATAGTGGTATCAATCCGTACGACGAAAATCATATTATATGTGAATGCAAAGTGCACCACTCTATTTAATCTATGGGCATAGCGAGCGGAATACGGATAGAACAGTGTGCGACGTTCGCTTGTCGAAAATCAATGCGAATGTAATAACAAACTAAGTACATGTTGACCGTATTCTAAAGGTTAGTCTTAATTGTTATAACTATGTCTTCTACAATGAAGAAGAATGATTGATTCAGTTTTCAGTTATGCATAATTTGTTTCCTAATGTTGTTGTAGCATAATATTTAGATGACAAACTTAAGCAGTAATAATAATAATAATAATAATAATAATAATAATAATAATAATAATAATAATTTATCTACCTTTTATTAACAATTTTTGATTTACAATTAAAACATTTATAATTCTGGTATACAGAACAATATTTTAATATTAGGGAAACTAGAAATTGTTTAAAAGTTATGTGATTTATTGGAGAAAGAGAGAGAAAGTTCATTATGAACAAATAAGAATATCTAATAAAAACGTTCAAATTTTAAAAATGTAAAGACTATATTTAGTTATCTGCTTTCTCCATATAACGTGTGTTGGCATTCTAAAATAATATTAAGCACTTACAACTAATCTTTAAGTGAGGTTTGCTCCTAATTCCCAAATTTATTTTTTAAAAATATTTTTGCTATAATAAGAAATAAACGTGTTGATATATTGTTTAAAATTAAGTGCATGCTTTATAATATACTTATGAATGTTTTTTCCCTGCTTTAAATCTGTATGTTTACAATAGGGGTACTGCATTTGACTCATAACGGTTATCATCAATCTTTACTTCAAAACCTGGCCTCACCGAAAGTGAGATTTTCTTCCTTCAGCTAGAAAACGAAGGCAGATTGCCACGTCCATAGAAGCTGCTAAAATAATGAAGTCCTATTGCATTCGATGTTTAGGCGAGACGACCGAATAATTTAAAACAGAGGATAACCCACCTTATAAATAGGCTGTGACTCATCCATTGTGTTGTCTGGAACGGCAGGTGCTAAACACCGAGAAGTGGAGCGGGTGCGTATATCTCGCAGGGGACGACTTCCGTCCACCCGTCGTAAAAATTAGGGTGTGGTATTGACAAGTAGCATCGGACAATAGGTTTAATTTTTTTTATAATAATTATGTTTTCGGGTGGTGTGCTTTTATTTGTCACCCATATATCGTTATACAGCCAGGATATCAAATTATTTTACAAAAGAGCTGTAGATCCAAGCTGTAAAATACTGTAGTATTTGAAAAATACAAAAATTTCTACCACAAAACAGAGCGTCTGTCTTTAAAGAACACGTGATGTTCTTAGAGCTTCAAACGCCAAAGGTAATATTTTTGATAGAATTATCATGACTTCCATTAAGCTTTCAGTTACCGGTCAGTGACTTCGTGAGATATTCCAAATTATTTATCTATTTTTACTTTCTCCTAGCGATACGTAACACCATTAAACATAATATGCACTTCACAACTTTCAGAAATAAATGACTGCAGACTAAGGGGAAAAAGAACATAGTACAGTGAAGTTATTTGATTTACGTGCCGGCAGAGCGCAGCTGCGTACTAGGAGAAACCAATCCTCAAGGTCGTATATTGCATGTGCAGGTAGCACCTTATAGTTAGTTTATCAGCTAATGGGTGTGTTTTCGTGCATTACTCAATGCTTTCATTTGCGCTAATTATTCTTCGTTAGTTATGCCACTGCATACATATCGTTTTGAAGAACGTGTTTTCATGAACGGCGCACACACAGACACACACACACACACACACATCGAGAAATGGTAAGACGATTTGGAAGAAAACATCTTAACAATTTTATTTTTAGTAGAGAAACTTAAAGTTACGAGAGAAATCTCTCAAAGGCAAGAACCATATTGCGAACCGCTGTGTTCGTATGGAATAAATGTTGGATTAAATGCACCAATTTCCTATGCAAATGTCTTCAATGTATTGTCGTTGAGGAAATCATTTACATCTTAATTTATATAGTTTATTAAAACATTACATTTTCATTGTAAAGATAAACATTATTTTATAAATTAATTATTCATTTTAAACAGCTCTTATAACACAAGATAATTCTTCTTCTTATTCTCCTCCTCCTTCTCCCCCTCCTCCTCCTCATCCTCATCCTCTTCCTTCATCTTCTTCTTCTTCTTCTTCTTCTTAGTTTTGTTGTAAATATAATATAATTCTATGCTTTCAGTAAAAAAAATAATTACTATAAAATACAAACTTTACTCACAGCGACTATTATCTCCCTTTTTTCCGGGTGCGGCGGTTGCACTTCCCTAGTAAACAAAAGAGTTCAGGTGGTCCGTAGCTCAAATAACCTCACTATATGCATGATAAAGAATATGAAAATTGGGGTTTACAATGCATGCAAATAGTTAACTATATGATGACTTATGATTAAGACAAACGTTTAATTTTAAGAATATACGATTATATTAAATATTTTATAAGGAAAGGACAATGTGCGCCAGAAATAATAATTATGTAATATTATTATTGTTATTATATTACTAACTATAAAATCAACAGCAAGTATTACAATGAATTTGAATAGAAACATGATAGATAAAAATGATAGTGAAAACAACGAATTTCCTAAGAAGATCTACATGAAGTTCTAGCTTGGGCAGAATTTAAAAATGACTTAATAGATGGTAAGGTGAGCTTTAAAAATTTTCAATCTTACAGTTAAGATAAACTAAGCACTTACAAAAGTTTTAGACATGTGGATTAAATGGATTAAGAAACTTTAGAATCGGTTTCAACTGGAAGAAAAAGTTAAGAAAGAGAAAATAATACTAAATGTAAAACATTAATGGTGATGAAAACATCGCTGTAGAAAGGTGAATGGGAAAAAAGATACTAATATGAGACAAGGTAAGATTACATTTCAAATTAAAACACATTTAAAAATAAAACTGTATTATTATTCGGAATATTCCAACGTGATTTTTAGTGTGTTTATTTCTCAAAACAGTTTTAATTATGCATATTAGTGTGATTATTGAACCTTTGTGTTCACGTACAACAATAAGTAATTTTCTATTAATATTTATTAATAGAATATATAACAATTTCACCTACCTTTCTCTTTATATATGTTCGCAAATCCAAAGAATTTAAGTATAAATGCTTTCATAAGTTTTCCTTCTTGTTTTTGTTGTTTTTCAGTTTATATCTTTAAATATTAACATTAAGGGAATATTGCTATTAATACTTAGAACTGTTAATATCAGCAAGATGAACTGAGAGGAACTCCAGAATACAAACATGTGGAACATTTTTATCCATGCAACTAGTTTATTTTCTGTATATAACGGCATCAAATAAAACATAACTATGATTACGTGCCAAAATTCATGTATAAATGTAATTTTGCATAACAAAATTAGTGAAAATTGCTTAAAATTATATACATTACATAATATGTACATTTGCATGTTATACAGGATATTTTATAGTGTATGAAAATTTTGCCATATTTTAAATCGAGAAATGCATTATTAAGTACTCGTTCATAAGAAAATTCTAGCTATATTTGTTATGTGCAGCACTCGTGAAAGTATATGAAGCCTATTTTACAAAATATAACTAATAGTTTATCAAGGTAAAAAAAAATTGTTGAATTGTAAATTCTTATACAGATTAACATCGGTATTCTGTAACGACATATTTGTATATTTGTTTATCACTAAGTAATAATAATAATAATAATAATAATAATAATAATTTAAAGTATTGGGTGAACATTAAATATTCTTGTGCATTCATAATGAACTTACTTATTTTAATAGAAAGGTATATTAAATTAGCTCAATGAATATTTTTTTGACTGTTGTTAACATTGCATATTCACATATTTTTCATAACGTATTTTCATAAAGAAAATAAAAAATTAACAAGAAAACAATATTCACAAGGAAATGTTAAAATAAACTTTTTAAAATGGGCTCAGTTCTGTTATTAACATCACAAATATTTGGAATTCCCTCTTTTGAATTATAAAAACGCGCTTGATTTCAACAGAATTACTTTAAAATACTAATACATATTTTATAATTGGACAGAAATTAATATAATAAACAAAATATAAAACCGGTAATGAATTGTTCTGGTGTAACATATTCTACATGTAGTTACCAATTTACACACTTATTAACTTAGAAACCCAGAAACGATATAAATGTATAATATCAATTTTTAAGTGTATTTTTACTGTATACTAGAACATGCCTGAGAAATTATAGCGTCATAATGATATGATAACCCGCAATAATTAATAAGAGAGTTAACTTTATCAGTTAGAAGGGTTAATTGCAGTCTCAAACTGACTAATAAAATGATATTTTGTTTTATTTTTCAATGCAAAGATGAAACATCATAGAGGTCTAAGAGTGTGTTAATAGTAATTTGTGGCACAGCAACGCCAAAAAATCCAAGATTTGCGAAACCAGATGTCTTAATCGAACTTGGTAAGTGCAGCGTATCACAAGCTAGATCTGCGCAACTTCTTTGACTTTTATTTGCAGTATATATATAAAACATAGGGTGTTCCCCTCGAGTGGACTAATTTCAATTACTATAAAACGTTAACGGTTAAAAAAATATAATGAAACAGAAAGTGTCATTTGAAAGGTAAATCAAATTTTGTATGTTTTCAATTACTAACCAAAGATGGGGCATCGTTCGGGTCATAAATGAATTAATTGGGCCTTTCTTCTTCATGTAAAAAGCAATCACTGGCATCATGTACCAAGATATGTTGAAACTGTTCCTCTTACCTCAAATCCAATACCCATAATCTAATGTTCATTTTCAGCAAGATGACACCCTCCCCCAGTGTTACAGAAATGTTCGTAGTACCCTGAACGAGACTCTTTCAGGCCGTGGATTGATAGAGGAGGGCCGATCGCGTGGCCCCTAAGGTCCCCTCTTCTTTCCTCTTGGATATTTTCATTTGGAGATACACCAAAGATAAGGATTAGGCCATCCCAGTCAGAGACCTTCTGGATCTTCGGGAGCGCATCGTTGCAGCCATCGCCAGCTTGATTCAGAACATGTTGCAACGTATATGGCAGGGAATTATCTACCACCTTAATGTCGTCACTGTAACTGCTGGGGCACACATAGAGATGTGGTGATTTGTTTGAACAAAATGTAAAATTTGATCCTGTGATCAAACACTTTTCCGATGAAACTTTGTGTTTTGTTACATCTTTACAATATTCGTCAGTTCGAGGGGAACACTGTATCTCTAGTCCGTAATGGCTTATATTTTAATATTATATAATACCTTTTATGGTGTTCTTATTAACCAATTTCAAACTTCAAAATACGTTTATGTCTGTCATTAGCGGGATGAGTATTCTTCAAATTGTTGCCTTTTTATATGCATTTCCCTTTATTTTTAACAACTAATTGAATGTTATTTGTATAGAAATCTTAAGAACATTTTAGCTCCTGTTTTCAATACTACTGAAAAAGCAATAACAAAATGTCAATACTCTAAACCGAAACATTTTAATACATATCAGACGCGCGCAACGTACACACGCACACGTGCCCTTCAGAAAACCATTAATATGTTTAATGCCGTACTTAATATGCTGGTGATTTGTTCGTGAAGCTTACCAAGGGAAGGAAGTCGGTCGTAATACGCGGAGCCTATATGGAGATGCAGACTTCAGGTTCATGTTGGGTCATCAGACACGTACTATAGAGTGACTCAGTACCCATTGTGTGTCTGACTAATGTTTCATCCGAGTGTAACGCCATTAGAGTGGATCACGGCAGTCCCATGACAAAAAAACAATTCAAATGTCCATCTCATATTTCTTGAAGAATATTGATTGGTGCTGCAGGGAAGCATGAGCGGAACTTTTATGACCATATTTGGTTTCGCTTTTTGGTCAAAGGCCAGCACAATGCTTCTGCTTCCTGTCGGTTTTTAAATGTTTATTTTTATATTGTTTTAATATTCTTCAACGTGTTTTTCAAGTTCTCCCTTTTTTCTTCTTCCTTATTTTCCTTCTTACTTATCTCCCCTTTAAATCATTCCACTTGTTTTTTCCTGTTCTTGCAGAACTGACTTATTATTTTTATCCTCTCAGGTTGAGATAACAATCAATGTTTTATTATTTGTTATGTTATTTATTAAGGTATTTGATAATTCTGCACTTTGCTACATTTTAATTTTTTCCTTTACTTTATTAATGCTTTTATATTTCATTTTATATCATGATTCGATACGCTTACTTCATTGTCTTAGCCTCAATTTTACTTTTCTTCTGTTCTTTATTCACTTTCTTTTTAAGTAGTGCTTTCTTTTTACATTTTCTTTTATATTTATTTTTATTGACTTGTGAGTGTAGAACCACAGAAATATCGGTTACAAATACCTTCTTAGACCGGTTTAGATTAGACTGTTAGGAACGGAAAAGGAAATTTCGATACTTCAGTCTGGTTCAAGATCTGATATCTTGGTACCGCAAAGTACTACCTCCGGGAGCAGGGGATGAAGTGAAGGAGACACCATCTAGAGACGATGAGGCACGGAAGTAAACGGAGTCACTAACAGTATTTCCCGAAATAAGACCGGCGGAGCCTCTCTCCAAGGAGTTCGAGCCCCTCAGAAGAGCTGCCTCCAGATGTCGGGGGGAAGCGCAAGCCACCATCACACGGCACCAACCCACCTCCTCGTAACACTTATGATACTATAACAGAATCGACGGAATGAAATGATATGAAATGTTAGAACTGAACAATTTTGGAAAGGAAAGAGAAAAAACCCAAGATCCGGATGACCGGCCCCAAAGAATTTGATCCCGGGACCTTCAGAATAACGTCTGAGCAACCCGCTCAGTAATCGGTCTCTTAAATACCAAATATTGTTATTTGGATAGCAGCAGCTTATAACTGAAGTTTGCCACAGTGTTAAGTAATTCTGTACCATAACGTTTTCATTGACCTGTGCTGTCACAGAGAAAAGTGCAAATGCCTACTATTTTATAAATCCATAGCACGGATTTCTGAAAACTTATCTTCAGTTCTGTGTTGTAAAATACATGCATGTCACGGGCGAAGCTGCCAAATGTCTAAGCAATAAATAAGGTGATGCATTTGAAATACGATTTACAGTTCTTTATTCCCTGTATAGGATTGTCATAAATTGTGTTTCAAAGTGGGAATATGAATGGTTCCTTTTCTTTACGTGCGTTGAAATCTCTCTAAACGTCTATAAACATATACAATGTTATGATTAAGGGGATCCTGTGGTATTAAAGTTAGGCACAATGTCTGAATAAGAATGTACAGAATATGTTAGAACACACATACTCTTTTTCTCATTTATTACTTTATATTTTAATCTGAATTCTCGAATAAAAATAAAATATAAACAAAAACAGTTGTCCATTTGGTTTTTTTGGTTTTGATTGGAAAATGTCATTTAGAATATAATGTGTCTTTATAGGTGGTTCATTTACGTTATGTTTTATCTTTATATAAGTATATAAAGTATATTTATTTTAATATACTCTACTTCCTTGAGATGGATGTAATTACATATTATATATTCACTAGATTAAAAACCAAACGATGACTGTGTTATAAATAATTGATTTTCTGACTTAGAAAAATTTCCCTGAATTAATAACTAGAAGCAAAAATATCCTTAGTACAATTTACTGAAAAATAAAAATTTAAATATTTATTCCTAATATAAAATTTCCTTAAAAATCATGCTTATTTAATAACAACACATTAATCGCTTTATCTGCACATATTTAAGAAATGTGAAAAAACAATTTATACAATTAAGTTTAAGTTATGGAAATTTTTGGAAATACCTGTTTGCCAAAAAAAAAAAAAAAAAAAAAAAACAACAACAGAAAAGGGGAAGAATCATTACACAATACTTTTTGAGAGCTGTTTTATATTATGGACACAAAAAGTGCACTAGAGGCTACAGACAATGGAAATAGCCGTTTAAGAACTCCTTCAAATAATTAAGACATTGTGTGATGTTATATAAAAAGAAGACAGTAAAAATTAACATTTTTAAGTATATGCTTTCTCTTATCAATATTTTCGGGGGTAAAAATCGTAAGTATGGGTTCCTTCGGAAGGGAAGTAAAGCGTAGGTCTCGCGTCGCACATTTACGGCACGAAAAAGAACCTCAAGCCTGAAAGAAGAGGCCTCTGAGCAAAATTTGTCGGCCGTTTCACGCCCTGAATAGAATGGGACGCTGATGACCTGAGATGTTAAAGACGTCCATAAATAAACCAAATCCAACAAAAAAATCTTATCAACTTTTACATAGAGATTAAAGCAAATTTAGTAAAAATACGCAAATAAATTTATCTTGAAGTTTATAATGAATATATTATACTAATCAATCTCAAAATATTCTTATCCGATGATAAGGAAGTATTCAAATCTGATCTTACAGATTATCTGTACAAGGCTGATTATTCAATTAATGATTTACAATCTATGAGGGCTGTCTAAAAAGTTCTCGGCCTAACAATGAAGGATCGAAATTTTAACTTGAACACTCATTTTAACAGATTCTTCACAAGGTTCATACATTTATTCCAACGATTCTCCAATGTCATTATCCCGCATCTGAAGTGTTTTTTCGGAAGATCTGCAAAATCTTCCTCTACAGCCGCAATCTTCTCTTGACCAGCGAGAAAGAGTTCGAGCAAAGGAAAGAGATAAAAGCCAGAGAAAGCTGAATCTTAAAAAGTAGGGTGGATGCTCCAGCAATTCATAATTCAAATTTATCAATTTTCTCGTTGCTAAAAATCTTTTGTGAATAGATACATTATCATGATGAAACATTAATTCTTTTTTCTGTAAACTCTTTCTTCTGTATATTATACTTTTACCCCTATGAAAATAATTCATTAGTATAAACTTGTAAACATCCAAAAATATTGATATCATGAGATGGAACTTACTTTGTTTTCTTGTGTGCTGAACACGACACGGGTGACTAGGTCGTTAAGACAGGCTCGTTAACGTCGTCCGCGGTTCGTTTCTTGCCAAGACCGCTCTTCCTAATGGATGTTTTTTCCAAGTTTTACTCAATTCTCATCAATAAAAAACATTGGGGAGATACATTAAGCTTAGGCCTGAAACATTTCCATCGGAAATAAATTCATTTCTAAACAATCATTTCATCTCAAGCATCACTAGTGTCCAGCTCCTGTTATGCCTCAATAGTGAAAACGGAGATTAAAGTTTTAAAGGAGAGGGAAATGAAAAGGAAGGAAGGAAGGGAAGGAAGGAAGGGAAGGAAGGAAGGGAAGGAGGGAAGGAGGGAAGGAAGGAAGGAAGGAAGGAAGGAAGGAAGGAAGGAAGGAAGGAAGGAAGGAAGGAAGGAAGGAAGGGGTGCTGAAAGATCGGCTGTTGTCCACTGTTTTGACTACTGTTTTTGTTCTGGTGTGCGATAATGGATCTAAATCTCATCCACATTTAGATACGTTTTGTTTCTGTTAAAATGAACTAAACACTGTTGTGATACTTTCATACAACGCTATTTCGATTTGTTAGCAAGCGCAGCAAAGATCTTGTGCAAATTTTTTTCATATGCAATTCTTCATGTAAAATATAACCTACACGTTCCTTTGAAATACTTATGGTCTCAGCAATTTCACGCACTTTAATGCGGTTAATTAATATTTGTTTAACGAATTCTGCGTTTGTTGCAGTTTTTAAACGTCCTTCACGTGGACCAACTTCAAGGCTGGTATGGTAATATTTAAATTCATCAGCCCCTTTTTAATAGTTAAAAAATGATTAACATTCTCATAAACTTTTATAAGTTTGGTATGAATTTTCTTTGGCGCTAAAAGATCATTTACAAAGAACTTTAAAGCTGCAAGATACTCAATTTTATTCATTTTATGGAATATCCCACAACACGTTTGCTTTAGAAAATGGTATTAAATGAACAATTTGAAACAATAATCTGATATCTCAAGTAAATTCTTAAGGTAAATTATAACGTAAAAAGGAACATCTTGCCACTTCCATGACTAGTATACTTTAAAATAATGTTCATGGCAAGATATATAATATGGTATACTTATGTATAATATTTGACAAAGCATTAATATACTGCCTTTTTGTTAAATTTACTGACTTTTTATACATATGAAATTACTGAGCAAGTATATTTATATACTTTAAAACATTTTTATTATTTAAAATTTCATATAAAGGTAATACAACCTTATATTTTGACTTAATCAATGTTGTACCAGAATTGCATAGAATGAAATCATACCCCATTCTTAAGGCACGTCCTTTAATCTCCTTCGACTTAAATGCATTTATTTGATAAAACTTAAGGTATGAATGCAATATTATCCTTGTATTTGCATAAATAGTGTTTTTTTCGGAGCTCTAGAATTCTTGGTCTTAAAACGTTTAAGCCTTCGATAAATAGGTTTTCAGACGTAAATGATTTAAAATGCAAATAAGTTTACAGTTTTTAAACTTTAATGCAAATAAAACAAATTTCTTCCTCTTGTAATACTATATAAAATGAAAAGATAAAAAAAAAATATTGAAATATGTCATATATTATAGACTTTTTAAAAACGTTAATCCAATTCTTTATTTTGAAATTTTATTCCTTTACTTTTTCATGTATTACTAATAACATATTTCTGATGGAAGACCGAATTTCTACAGGTTTTCTCTTTTTCGCTGCCGCTACACGCATTTGCGTTACGGGCAGCCAGAGCGCTGCTGCTTACTAGAGAAACGCGACCCCTGCAACAGTAAAAAGAGAAATTGAGTCGCCACGCGTAAATCTGTATTTTTAATAAAATGGAGATCACAAACCTGTTAGCCGTGGTCTATCCGATGAAAACATTTCCTTCAAGTGAGAGACATTACTCTGAAGATGCCTGACGGAGCAGCGGCCGAAACGTTACGTGAGATGCTTTCATCGGATAGACCACAACCAATAAGCCCGGGATTTTCATTTTACTGTATAACACCGGGCGTGAAAGCGTAAGTACATACATAGTATTGAAAACCTTTAATAACAGGCAATAAATAAGAAATATTGAAAATGATGTCCTTCAGTAGGAATACATTGGCGGTAGCTGCTTAAGAAATTCTTGTATTTATCTAGCTTTTCTTCCAAAAGAACACGTTTCTTGTCGTTGAGAGATCCTGCCTCTCGAAACTTGTTAACAAGTTGGCGAACAGTTTCTACCTGAAACACGATTACTAGGACATTTTCTTGCTACTCGCTAACTAACTAAATATGAGCTGCTACCTACACATGTATTATAGGGCTTTGACGACAGACCTCTCTCAATACGCAGCCGCGCTTTGTCGGCCCTTAACTCAAATAACCTTACTGTATAGGCGACCAGCCTCCAAGCTTCCTCCCTTATAGCGGCAAATTATTGAAGGATGGAAATGAGTAAAAGAACGAATTTTGAACACTTAGCCATACCAAGTTTCAGTTGAAGTATAATAAACTAATGAAATAATTACAGGAAATTATTTCTTTCCATTTAAAACAATTCTCTATTAGATATATTAAGGTAACATTAATTCAATTTGTAGAAAGGTACTCGAACTTTTTATAAGCCAGACACTAGCAAAACCAGGCCTGTTGTTATTCTAAATGCAGTTATAATGTCACAGACGCGAATAGATAAAGAGTTGACAGATGAAGGTTCCGCGGGCTAAAAATAATCGTCAGCGATTTGTGATGACTCGAGCGTAGTCCATCGCCTCAGAAGGGGGTGCATCCGAACCGTTTCGTTTAAAATTTTACGAGTATCTCCTCCACCTCCTCCTCCTCCGCCGCCTCATTGTCGTCGTATTGAAATCTTGGCGGTGTCACGGGGTGCATGGCAGATGAGAGCGGAGGCCCACTACTGTATGCGTGGCGTGTGCAGGTTCTCTTTCTAGATCTGAGGCCGATGTTAGCACATCCGGTGCAACAACCCATTGTGTGTCGCCCTGAAGATCCGACCCGCACGTGAAATCAGCCCATGGTCGCCGACACAATAATTCAGAGGCCTTTGTTTCTCTTCTCTTTGTTGCATGCGCGTTTGTTTGTATGCTTTATGTGTAAATGACACATTGACACCTAAAGGATGACGACAATAATTTAATCGAGATAAAGGCACGTCTTAATATTTATGATCACTAATATATCTTGAAAGTTTATTTCTAAGTATTATTAGATACATTCCTTTCTTCAAAGTAACCTTTTAAAGACAGATAAAACCTTTTAATAACAATAAAAGGTATACTTGGAATTATTATATATTTAGTACAATAGAAGAAATGAAGACCTGGTTGAAGTTTTTTCAGCCTTGGTCATCTAAAGTCAAGGTTTTGCTTAGAGGCATAGGCTGGATGCAAATTGCAACTTCACAGCAGTTTGCTTTGCGACGTTATAAATCATTCCGCTTTTAAGAAAGCTGAATTGCCAAAAATTTGCACCCGCTTTAAGAAATATTCGTAATTCTGTTACTATTTATAGGCAAGCAAATGATACATAATATCACAGAGAAAGCAGTGGGAGGGATAACAAGAAGGAAGGCAAGTTCATATATCGATCGCGGTAAATAGGATATCTCATGAAGGGCACAGTACTGACAAAGGATGAGAGATAGAGATGACTGAAGCCGATTCATGTATGAAATATTGTTTGAGGCTATTTCAGAGAGACACTTCATACATTTATTATCTTATTATAACAGCAGTGCCTTTGAGGTAGAAAACTTAAGGTCGTACCCATGATGGAATACTTTTCTTCACGGAGTCTTTGTGCAACAGAAAACCGAGGTATAAAGGAAATGTTTAGGAAACGACTTTTTTTCGAGATCAAGAGAAAGTAGAAGCGTTGCAGATTCATAGGATCAATTTCTAAATGCTTTGAGAAGATGCAATACGTTCATGAATACTGTTTGAAGAAATGAAATAATTAACTTGGCAATAAATACAAGAACCCTAAACACTTTCATTATAGACCTTTCAACATGTTCAGTATAAATTCGAGCACACTCTGGCGTGTATTATCTTTTTTTTTTTTAACTTGTACCTGCAGTTTTGGGCAACAATGGCAATTAAAATAATTTTACTAATTACGGTACGATACGCTGTGTTAAAATATTGCATATCTGTAATAATAGTATGCAATATTCATGCTGTTGCATTTCCTCTGGAATCTCTTATGCATTTGGCATCTATTTGTTTTGACCCTGTTTGACATATTTGATTGAATTGGGTTAGATTGTTGAAGGCGGAATTTCAGCCTTGCTGAAGGACTGGCCGTTTATTGTATAAGTATTCGGTAGGTGCACCTCCGAGATAAAGGTGGCACGGGGCGGAGAGACACGGACATATATGTGGACTCTAGCTTTTGATAGAGCAGAATCCTTCACCAAGGAGCTATAGCTCCTCTTCCAGACCAGACGACGGGAAGAAACCTTTCCAAAAACGCAAGCCACCGTCACACCGCCCACAGCACCTGCTCACCTCTCCTGGCACTTTCTACCCTGTAACAGAGCACGCGGAATGAAATGAGACTCGATTCCCAAATTGTTGCACGAAAATGTGGTGTCATAGCTTTGCAAAGCTTTCAGGACATCACTGTAGTGTTGCCTAGTTATCATTGTGTGTGCAGACATGACGTTCTGTAAATCATTCTTATCCGTCCATCCATCCATCCATCCATCCATCCATCCATCCATCCATCCATCCATCCATCCATCCATCCATCTAGCCATCTCATTTTACAATATGACTAGGGAAAGAAGTGTGGACGCCATAGGTTTAAGGATGCTGGCTGTAAGATGCCGGCAATTGTTTACTACACTGGTGCACCTGCAGGTTCGTATAGAAAATGAAAGACGTTACGTAAGGGAACTCCAAATTGGAGTAAACAACACGATGTTTATAACACACTACATAGTTAACTTCTTATGCTCGGCGTCAGGACTTTCATTGCTAGTTATGACAAACTTGGTGATTATGTGAAGTGGTATTGAAATGGAAAAAACAGCCTTTATCTTTATCTATCTTTTATTCGTTCAGCTGCAAAAAAAAAAAAAAAAAAAAAGGATAATTGCTTTTTGACTTATTATTATTGCTCTGAAAATTCTAAAAATTGTGGTTTCTACTAGTGAAACGGGTTATTCGAAAATAATGAACTAACGAACTATTTAAATGTCTAAAACTGCGGGAAAAGATACTGTTGAGAATTCTGCAAAGGATTTAAAAATTCCACAACAGCTGCCCTGACCGAAGCATTTCAGCGACAAGTTCTGATGGTCAGTGGCCCATCTAATTTGAAACGGCGCCCATAATCAGCACATAAAGGTGCACGACAACAGGGAGGGGCTTCCGTGATGAATATGTCTTGGTTATGACAAGAGGAAACAATAAAACACATGACCATTGTGTGCCGGGATTCGTGCACACGTCTCTAGTCACCAGCAGTACCACGGTAGTCAATACTCATGAGGGCTGGACTCGTGGCAATTTGATTTTATCCTTATTACCGTTGATCTCTACAAAACCGCTTTGATATGCAAAACTTCTGCGTTAAAATGACGCTTCTCTTGTTCCCCATGTTAAAATTCTTTCGGTTTAAAGCCGTGTCAAAAATATTTACACCTCCTTCGAATCGGCTTTTTTCTTTTCACTCTCCTCCTCTTGCCGTCACCTTTCTTTCTTCTCCTGCTTATTTCCACTATTATACATTTATCACTCCTTTTGTATATTTTAGTTGATTCTTGAATATTTAATTCTTTCTATTTCCTTAGCAGTATCTTAAGGGTATCGGATACCGGTAGTTCCTTACAGACACAGAGAGGGAGCAAATATCTTAACGTTTTCTTGTACAATATATACAGCGAAAAGTAATAACCTAATGCATTTCTTTTCAGGTATTTAACCTTTAAGTGTAATAAACTAAAATTCTAATAATTTTCTTTTCTCTCTTGAATGATTTTGAAAAAAAAAAGAAATTAAAGAATTTAAAGACTGTATTCATGAATCCGTTTTAAACATTCTAAAATATTATCTTTTGTAGCTTACAGTGTGCTTATTACAGTCATATTTTAGTGTTATGATAATTATAAAATGTTTAAAGTCCATTGATTGCCTAAAAATGGAAAAATCCACTCATCACCTTCCAAAACATAAATGTGAAAACTGGCAACATTGTAGTCAAAAGTATTTGATCCAAACAATGCGCAATATTGGAAAAATAAAAACCTCATTCCTTTCATTTATTATTTTTTCTTGGTTACCATTTATGTTGCTTGTTTTGTGTCGTAATTTATCATTCATGTGGACAATTTAAAACAAAGAAAGTGTTGTTTGTTATTGGCAGTTTAATATACATTTATTTGTGTAATCACTGTGACTATCTAAATTACATATTCGCAAATAAGTTTAACTAAGCGACGAAATCTTTCGTGTAAAATATCACCAAGCTATGATAAAATAAACTGTTCATAATTTCTTTATTAATTTGGTATCATTCGATCGAACGAGTCAAATCACTGATATTATACCGTGTTACTGAGTCTTTCAAACAATTTTGTCCTTTAAAATAAATACTTTTATCATCAGTCAATTTAAGCAAGCTATTTTGTTAGAGTCTTCCTTAAATGTCACATGGTAACATTTTCCCTCAGTTTCTTCATTTTAAACATTGGTAACATATTTCGTGCATGTGCACTAATTTGTAATGACTTACAACTTTGTTCTTCGCTGAAATATTGATATAAAAAGAGAATATACTTTTAAGACAGGTAGCAAGGCTTAAGGCAACGAAAAATATCACAGCATAAAAAGTACACAGAAAAAAATGAACTCATTTATTCATTTGTATGACAACTTCTCATGTGTGAACTGCAAGAGTGAGTTATACGCAGCAACATGTTGTGATGGGCATGCATCACAAATCAAAAGTGCGTCGACTTTTACACTTGAAATGCGATCAAATATGAGATAAAAAGACAGCATATTATGGTGACATCATGGTTGTTACAACCACAAGAAATTCACTAGATAACAGAACACGCTAGAATATATGACCAAATAAATACAATGGGGTAATATTAAGACATAATTGAATTCCTAATACATTCGTATGCAAACACACGCATTAACCCAAACCTAACCTAGAGTGAATCCTAGATGACTTTTCTCTAAGAGTTTTGTTTGTATTGAATACATACACAGTTATAATGTTCATGCCTGAAATATGATGACAGTTCAAGCAGAATGTTTGGCAAACATCCGTAAATTGAAATGGTATGTAAAATCAATCACTTATATTTTATTTCTTTTATTTTTATGCATTTATTTACTACAACAATGATTTATATATAGTCAAGTTTAAAATGTTATTTTGCTATAACAGCCACAGTTCAACCGTGTTTTATTAAATACTGATATACTTTCGTCAACATATCCCCAAAACATTGACTGAAATGTATTAAAATATTTCATTGTTAATTTTATTACCATATAATATATTCCCTGTGTCAATTTTAGAAGTTTGAATCTAAGCATTTCTATGCATTTATTACTCTCATTTGAATAATTATGAGCACTGCGTACGCGTTTTAATTAGTTTATGTTAACGAGAAATTCAGAATTGTTTTACGTGAATTCCCCAAAGAGTTTTTAAGTAATTCTCTCTGGTTTTCAATTCGAGCAAAAGTAGTTATTTCTTTTTCATATGTAGACATATAAATATGCATAAAATGTTGTTACGGCTATAGGAAAATATTGCTTTCTCCATCTATGTAAACAGTTCTTACTTATATTCATTTATTTATTTCATTTATTAATGTTATTACTTTATTTTTCAAATTAGTTATAAGAGTGCTTCAAGCCTATTATATAACTTTTTCACAGTGGAGCAGACAGGGTAAGTTCTGTAAGCTAGTAGAGAGAAAAGGTGTGCTTGCGTTCAATTTCTATAAAGGAGGCCTAGAATCTACAACAACCTTAATTTGTCTCACGAAACAGAATGCAGTTTTTCTTTGCTGAGATAAACTAATTAGAGGTTTAAAAATATCCATTAGAAAGCTCAGGTAAAAACTGCAATAGGTATTAAAAGTATGGAGTTTTTGAAATAACAGGTTCCCTAATGAGAAATGTGATTAAGTTCTACATTTTTATTTAATTTATAATGTAATTATATATAAAATCGCACATTTAACTACTAAAACGATGTAGCTACATCATGTCCTTATTTATATTTCTTATCACCAATGCTCTGATTATGAGCATGGTTTATTAATCTTAACTGTATATTTACGATATTAACACTAGTAAATTTCTTTCAGATGGCCACGGGAACGGTGATTTGGTAAGTGTTTGACGCTCTTTTACACAAACTAATTTTAATAAGCCCGTGGTTGTTAAAAAGATAGAACTGTATCATTCATCACTAACCTAACGCCAAAGCCATTTTTGAAAATGACATCCTTAAAGATGGCGATCTACTCTGGGAATACATTCCTGCATGCGAGAAAACCCGTTTCTCAGAACATTATTGAACATCAATTGAACCTCTTTAGGAATTTTATTCTTCATTTCATTAATATCACGAGGAATATGTGCAAACCTTTTACTTTTCAGAAGTTCCTATAAGAAGAAACCACACACAGAAAGAAAGGCTCATGCTAGCCAAAGTATATCCTGGAAATTAAACTCTCCCGTACAGTAATATGAGCCGCTGTTCTATCGAGCTGTAATTAAGTAGTCTCATTCAATGGGATCCTTTCCAGTTCATTGGCCAAAAGGTCTGAACGATGTTAACTGCATGCTCCAAACTCCTAGTTGTGACGTGACCATTGTCATCTTCCAAAGAATAGGCCCCAATGATTCCCCCGTAGATACCTTACACCAACCGTCACTTTTTCATTGTGTAATAGGCGCTGATGTAACTAATGAGGATTTTGCCTAAAGTTTTGTTTATTCACACTGCCGTTCAGAGGACAGTGTGCTTAATGATATCCAAAGATTTTTCAGAAAACTTTGAGTTTCATTCACTTTTGCTGAAAGTAACGCTATTGTTCAAATTACAAACTTTTAGGTCTTTTATTACCTGAATCTTATGAGAGCTGTTCAATAAAGAATGGTCATACCTTTTTTTGACAATATATCTCTACTCATAGTTAGACTTTTGATGATGCTTTCTGAATGTAGTCCCGTTGAATGCAATGGACCTATTCCAGCGTTTTTGCCAGTTTTCGAAGACATGCTGCAAAACATTATTTGATAAGTGCTTCAGAATCGCCTCCGCATTCCTCATCACTGCTTCTGATAATAGAAAATGACTCTCACGAAGATGTTATATTCTTTTTGGAAAAAAAGAGACTATATCTGCGCAGGGACATACTTCAAATTGATTTCCGTGAGATGATACTCAGCATTTGCAATTTATCGCGGTGCGACTTCGAGCTTGTTACACGGAAATGTGGCCTTTTGCGTGTGATATGTCCTTGCAAAGTTTTCAGGACATTGCCCAGTTACAGCTACAGCTGTTTGTACAGGTACGACATGCTGGTACTCAAGGAGTATCTTAAAATGAGATGACCATTACTTTCCCATTAGAAGCAACCATTTTTGCTTATTTTTGATGTTAGCGATGGTAGGAATTTCCACACAATGCTTTGCTGTTTGCTCCAAGGATCGATAGGCAAGTTTCACCAGCAGTGTTTGCCTTTGAAAGAAACCCCGCAACTCCCTGTAACATCATCTTCAACTGCCTGCAAACCTGCACGCGAACGTCCTTTTGTTCGGAAATTAGCAATCTTGAAACCTACCGTGCACAAGCAGTCTCATGTGCAACTTACCAGTTACTAACGTGTGGGTGGCACCCATTGAAATGTTCACAATTTCTTGAAGAAATGTTGTTTTGTTCTGTTAGAGCACAACTGGAGCAGAATTCGTATTCTTTTGAAATTGATTACCTCTCCACTGTAAACATTTTAATAAATCTTCGAGTTGTGCTAGAGGAAAAAATAAACTCTGTAATATTGCTTAGGCCTTGAAACAAAATAAATTTTTCAGAGCAGCATATTGCTCGTTGTGAGTCACCTCCATTTTGCTGTATGTGGAACTGAACATGTTTCAACTTGCACACCTCTGACAGGCACGAATCGGAAGTAATCACAATAAAACTAGCCCCACTAGTACACGCGTACACAATGAATTAAGCTAACAAAATATGATAAAATTACATTTTAACACGAGAAATTAAGCCTGTAAAAACGATAATCATCCTTTATTAAACAGCCCTCATTTAAGGATGGAAGTTTAAATCTTTAAATAATATCCTGGCCAATAAATCGGCCCTGGTGGTGTAGTGGTAACCATATTTGCCTTCTAAACCCAAGGTCGCGGGTTCAAACCTGGCCGGGATCTTTGGATTTTTTCGGGCGTAAAAATCCTAAGTATGGCTTCCTTCGGAAGGGAAATAAAGCCATGGATCCCGTGTCGTACATTTACGGCACGAAAAAGAACCGCAAGCCTGAAAGAAGAGGCTTCTTAGCAAAATTTGTCAGTCGTTTTACGTCCTAAATTGAATGGGAATCTGATGACCTGAGATGTAAAGAGCGTCCTTAAATAAAACGAATAAAAAAAAAATCTGCCCAAAAAAACCAGAAAAAGAGCTTGTCACCATTGACTCCGCACGACAGCGGTCATCAAAGCTTCAATAATCTTAGGTGTTCAGATATTTTGCTTGATCCTAAAGCTTTTTAATCCCTGATGAATCTGTTTTTTCGAATTTTTCAACCCGGATGTTTATAGTAACCGGATTGTTACGCCGTTAGTTGAAAGTGACGCCATAACTTTTGTCTTGCAGTTTCGAAGAAGTCCTTATTTTTTGTAATATTATTTTTTTTTCTCACCGCCATTGTTATTGTTGCGGGAACAAAATAGCATCGTTAGTCCTCCAATGTAAATTATGTTCTTGAAACGCGACATTCAAAATCCCTCGTTCCCGGACGCCGCCCTTATTAGCAGGAGGCCCTTGCAATTCAGATGACCATTCCATTAGCGAATTGCCCTGCTTAGTATTCGTTTGACAACGTCTGGGTTTTACAATCGAGCGCAGTGACGACATCTGCCGTTCCAGATAGGTAGGTGCGTAACGATTGCAGAACAAGTGGGAGTGCGTGTATGTTCAGAAATCTAGGTTCCGCTCGACCTCTGATGCAAGTTTACGCTGCAACAGATTGTAAGCCATGTCCCCAACCGAGATGCTCGCTTGCTGTAACGAGCTTCATCCAGATGTCTTGCGTCAGGACATTAGCGTTGCCAAGTATATACTTCTTCTGGAGGACAAACGTAACGCTAGCATCAATGCCGGATTTGTCATGATATATCTTTTAACATATACTGTGGTTCGAATATACAGTTAACTTAAAAGCATCTAACAACAAGAATACTAGAAGCACTGTATATTTAATTGAGATGTTAACAAAAGTTACATTATGGGTTGTTATGACTTTAACAACAGTTTGAAAACATATGTAATCTTATGATCTAATTGTGAGACAGATATGGTGAACTACGATAAAAGTATACGTGTATTTTTGTGGTGTTCATAGAGAATTATAATACAAAATAGAAGACAATAACGCAGTACGCTATCAAAAATGAACTAAAATACTTTGCTTACTTTACTTATTTTGATTCTTTATTTAATAATTAATTTTTTGTCTATTTATCCTATATCCATGACTTTTTAAAAGTATATTGATTATATTGATTAGACTTTAGGTTTCACCACCCACTCTCACTTTGAAATTTGTGGCAATGTATAGCCAGCGTAGTTGTTGAGGTTACGATAATACTGAAAAAGTTCCTAGATATTCCTAGCTGGAAGGATAATTAAGCAATCCTTTATTTACGGTCATGAGTTGTATCTCAGGGACTGAACGAATAGGCATTTCAAAAAAGAGAAAACGGTTTCTATATTTACGACACTGAATTTATTTTGCCAACGATAATTCAGCAAGGAATTGTATTTCGCAGCTGGAACTATATTCTGGCATTCACGTTAATCTCGTAATTATCTTCTACAAGTCGCAAACAAGAACAAAGCCCCCGTGCTACCCCTTTATAATCTGCCCAAGAAGATGCTATCTGTTAGCTCCACTTGCATCTTATGGCGTGAAACTTTACTTACGCAAGCGATCAACGTTCACACTAATTGCATTCCTTTGGCTTACAAAGCATACACAAAACGATTAGTGAGGAGACGACCTCTACCTGAGCCTACCAATTCATATGTGGCACCTTTTAACATCTTCCTTTCTCTCTTTTAATACGAAAAAAGTATGATGAAATAAAATAAAACAAAAACAGAAATGCTACTATATGCAGTTTCACATGCACTCCTGCCTGTTGATGCCCTAATTTTTTTTTATTTATTGTCGCATTGTCTGCATTGATCTTATCACAACCTCTGTAGATTGTGGACTCAATACTGTAGGTGTAAAGTCTACAGGGTTGGATGAAATGAACGGTGCAAATGAGCTCGGAGTCCTTGGCGCCTTAAAGTTACCTGGCATTTATCTTCTCGGGGCAAGGAAAAAATACCGGAGAAAACGTTACCCAAACAACTGAACCTGATCTAGATTCGAACCCAGTACCTCCAGATTAGTAGACACAAACGCTGCCACTAGACCACGGGACGGTCAACTTTAATTTTAAAGGAGTAAGTGTTATCACATCTTTTATTTTCTATAATCACCTGACAAGCTGAAACATGTTTCAGTTTGTACAAAATAAAAAATAAGTCAGTCGTAAGATGAAACAGTTTATTTTGGGCAACATTACAATGATTAATATTACAGTTTTACACCCTATTTCGAAACTCCTGCTAATCCACTTACAGTCGATAATTTATTGCTATAATGTAATATTACATTAAGTGTTCAGAAGTTTTAATAATAGGTAAAATCTTTTTGTGACTATATGAAAAATATATGGTATTGAGAAAAATGTGCGAAACATTGTAATAAATATAACAGAGAAGGGATCAGAAAAGGAGCTTTCCAATTGAAAGGAGTAGGAGGAAGGTTCAATATAGAGATATGACTAATGTGTCTATAGAGAGAAGGATAATATGAGTATTTGGTATAGTTTATTAGAATGTAAATGCTATATTATTGAGAGAGAAATAATTTTTGGAGAAGTGGAGTAAATTTCCAACATAAGTACTTGGGAATAATGTCTGAATTTAGCTTTAGAGAAAATGAAAAAAAAAAAAAAAAAAAAAAAGCCGAAAATAACGGTTTTAGTCATAATATCCTCATAACCAATTTTGGGATTATTGGATCAAGAAAAAAATCAGCAACTAAACTGAGATAAAATATTAGTAGAAAATTATAATAAATAAATACAAAAGTGTATTGGGTGATAGGTTGAACTCTTGACTTGTGAAAAGCGGTATCAGTATTTGGGAGTGGAGTTAGTGTTTTCATGAAATTAGAAAACGCTGGCTTCATTTACAATTGTAAAGAAAGGTGTTTTAATATATATTTAAACCAAGTGAGCTGTACTGTATTTTATGTATTGAATAAATTAATTCATCCATAGCACGTAATACTCAATTCAAATTTAAACAGCAACAACAGTTCAGATTGCCAGACAACAATAAAGAAACAAAACAAAAGATATTGTAACAGTTTCATCCTATTTAAATTCAAGCATCGAAAGATAAATTTGCCATTTCAAATTTCATAGTGGGAATGGATGGTGTGAGGTGGTGAAACTTAAATTTTAATTAAACTTGATTTTTAAACTTTCCTTTTAATATTTAAAATTAACATGTTTTTGTTTAAATTGTAGTTCTGTTAAGTAGGTAGATACTATTTATACTATGAAGTTTTAAAATCAAAGATCTGTATTGGAGTATTAAGTTTCAGGCCTTACCTTGAACTTATGCAGCATTTTGATAAGAATGAATGGAACGAAATGCTGATGACATAAATATACTGGAAAGTCATCCAATTAGTTAACTTTATAGGGCGAGAAAGATGTCCAGGAAATTATTATTCATTCAGAAGAAGAAAAATGGCGTATCATGATGAAGATATTATTGTTTTCAAAGTTCCAGCTTTTTGATAACTCTGCCTACCCCTTTTCGCTTTTATTTGTAACTAAAACTTATTTTTAAAAACTTGTAAGCTATATTTAATCTTTACAGGACTTCATCATTACAACTTTCTTGAATGTGTGGCGGTGGACTTAAATAACTTCGGAGATTTTAACGCACAGTAAGAAAATGAACCTTCTTTAATGAAAGGATTTAATAGCTAAATTTCTTTGGCTTGAAATCTGATTACCAACGTTATCAAGCGTGCTCTCATCTCCCTTTTCTTATATTTATTTGTTATTGTATTACCCTTATATCCTCACTTAATAGCCCCTAGCTTTTTAGAGCCAGATATTTCATAACTATTGTGTTAATTGTTATACGCTATTTATTTTATATTTAAAGCTGGTAATAGAGAAATTTATGTTTCTTATAATAACTTAAAGAGTTTCATGGAATTATTATTTACTCCTGGTTTAGATACTGTTAGATTTTATCACGTCAAAAGCTGGAATTCGCTATATGCTCTTTCGCTCTATTGATTGCATGCAAAATTTCTGGCCATAATGACAAGCCAATCTTATAACCATGCAGATTATCTTTGTGCATGTTAGTATATCAATTGCAATGAAGAAAACTAACTCATTGAAAGAAAAATGTCGTATTTCAAGCCAAACGTTATTAGATATAGCTCACTTCCCACAGTGCTCATGTCACTTTCTTTCTCGCTCTGAGTTTGTAGCTGCTGGCTGTAACTAGCAGTAACAGTGAGATGGTGATGCTGAAGATAATATAGATGTTATTATTGCAACGGCTACTTAACACTTTCATTCATTTAACACAAATACTGGTATTTCATTTGTATCTGAAAATTCAGCAGTATGGTTTGGCAGAAGTTCTACCCATACGAAGTGTTTCTGGTGCACTTTGTTGATCACGCCATCACGAAAGATGAAGCGGGTGGGAAATAATTACAATCACTATATCCGATCGTAGGTAAAAGTACCAGCATATTTTTGGCCTGAAATATGAGAAGCAACATGCAGGATGGGTGGTCCAAGGTTCTCGAGACCATGCACTCGGAATGATAAATCGCAATTTTAAATGCTCTCCCATGGTCAGTGATCCGTCTTAACTACGACGGCATTGCGTGCAACACGCCTGCCGGCCACATATATCTGCACAAAACTGGGGGAAATTGATTTAAGGCGAGTTAGAGTAAGATGGCCGCCTCCCAGAATCCTACGGTTGTAGGATGGATGCATATATTTGCTGCCTACAAGTGAACAAGGCTCAACACGAATCAGAATTAGAAAACAAAATTCGAAAACGAGGTTTGAAGTCAACATTTTAGTACATTTTCGTAAAACTTAAACAATACATTATTATTGTATAAAGTTCACAAAAGACAGGAGTATCGATTAGTTACGTCCTCTAGAGAAAAATAGGTTTAATTTCTAAGCACCCTATGCATTTTGGGATCTGATGTGCGTCACATTTTGGAATATGTGCCTCCAAGACTGTTCAAGAGAATTTGGAACTAACTTATTCTATCATTAGCTTTTTTAATCTGAGATTTGGAAAATTATAGTTTTAGTTGTTTAAAGCATTTTTTCCCATTAAAGCTTCTGAGAACAAATTTCTTGGCTACGCCACATTGTGCTCTTCCCATTTTATCGCAGGTCTTATTGCATCAGCGTGGTGACTTTGTCGAATGTGGTTTTTCTAGGAAATGTAGTTATTATTGTGGTCATTGAATCAATTTCTTCTAAATCCAACTAATTAAAAAAAATGTTGCTATGGGGTGTTTCACTTTTTCTCAGCCGCTGATTTCGCTAGACTTTCCAAATTATTAGGCCTTCTGTATGAGAAGCATAGTGCCATAGCAAAAAGAGTTGAAAGTTAGAGTACTATTAGACATACCCGTCTCGAAGTTATGGAAATATTTACGGGAGTTGCAGCTTCAATTTTAAGCCTAAACCTTTTCTTGCAGATTCACGATAATCTATGGCTTGTTGCACTTCTCCTCTCAGCAAACCCTAGAAAAATCTCTAACGGAGTAAGCTCTAGCGGAGCTTACATCTCTAATGGAGTAATGGAGTAAGCTCAGGTGACTATAGTGGCAAAATGAATGACAGACTCCTCAAAAGGTGAAACCGTTTCAACTATGCTGACATTGGAGTTGACAAACGATTGCTTATAACAGCTACTATGGGGTGTCTCATCGTCCTTTTGACTCACAATTTCATGGAAGATTTCGGCATTCACCGTTGTATGTAAGAAGATACGGCTAGCAATGTGACTCTTCGACAAAGTACACTATAGCATCGTGCATGATATGAGGATTTTCGCTATCCTAAAAACGAGAACTCTGTTTACTTAGATAAAACCATACTTCATCAGAGAATTGCGAGTAGTAAGGTGAATTAAAGTTTATTTGTCTGGAATTTAAAAACAAACTAGGTTCATATGGCTAGGTAGTAGATAAATTTTCAGAATTTTATTTATAATTTTCACTGACTTTTTCCGCCTGCAAAGTGTATATGTATATACATATAAATTTAGCATTGCTTTGGCAAGAAAAAGCAAGAAGAAGCTCTTAATAGCAGAATGTTGGTCCTATAGATTCACACATTCACGAGTCCTGAGCCAAACCTTAGCTAACTTTTTAGAAGTATTAGAAAATAAACAGTAAGTCTGTTATTGCCTTCTGCAGACCAAGGTAACAGGAAAACTGTATGGAGGAAGGTTAGGAACTGCCTGAAGGATATAGAAAGGCAGCTTACAATCGCGCAATGTGGAGAGAAGATGTCGTAAGAAGTGCAAACGGGGTTAAAATCTGGGTAGGGGATGGAACAGTGCATCAAAGCAGGGGCCAGACTCATTAAACAGGGACTCGTGTGGGTTAAGCTTGGAGCATGGTGGCAGATCAGAATCTCAGGTGAAAATGGAGTAAGAATTTGCCCTTTATGAGGAGAGGAATATGCACATAGCAGCACTGAAGTGTTGAGAAAAACATTTCTGCCGCCTTCCTTTACTGACTCTGTCAGAGGGCAAGAGGCATGCTGGACTCTGCTGGCAGGCAAGGATGAGGAGCAGGTAGGCAAATTCTTGTCGAAGGTGAGACATCTCAGGTCTGAAAAGGCTGAAAACTGGGGGCGGGGTGGGGGAACTAAATTGGACGAAAAAATGTATGTATGGTATTTACTTATTCCACTGACAAGGGGAAAGGGGTTCTATGTTCTGTTATGTGTATATGAAGCTAATTTTAGATCATTATTATTATTATTATTATTATTATTATTATTATTATTAAGGTTACTACTATTATTATTTTAAATGTAAGCAATGAAGTATGATGTATTTACTTATTCATTTAAATAATATACTTTTTGTGTATTATGAAGGTGCGAAGGTTGTAAAGTTAATGTATGTTACTTTAAATAAGTACATTAATTTGTTCATTCATTCTATAATTACAATTTGATTGTGGTACATATTGGGTAAAACAATGTCTGAGTTCTCTATTAAAATCAGAAAACAAAAGTTATGAAGGCTTATTCGGGCTATACTGTTCACCTTGGCAGGAGGACTCTTCCGTCAAATGTTGCAGTAGGTGCGTGTGCGCGCAAGCTGTAAATGGAAGCTAGTAGTAATTCGTTACTCGCTCTAATACGCTCTACTGATACCAAGCTTACTGGTAGCAGAAATGTCAGTGTTGATAAAGTAGCCGTTAACATAACAGAAGAAAAGGGTTTTAACTCCTAATGGAGGATTACATTCTTTTTGGGGGATGCACACCGTGGAGATGTCCAATATTCAAAAAGCAACGATGTGCAGAAAACATAATTTAAATCAGCTGTGAATTATTGCTTACAGATAGATGCAGACATCGTTGATAACGGTAGAAAGGCATTATTTCGGAATAGTCTGAGTATATACAGGCGAGTGTTGATAATTTGTTTACATTGTAATGCTATCATTATTTATGCACATAGTAACAATATTAATATTAGTTCATTAACGATATTAATTACAATATATAATAATCCATTTAAAATACTTTTGTTCAAATTTACATTTAAAGATATAGCTCAAATTTCTTTATGAACAACATCAATACTAAATATTAGGTTTTGGCTATCTTTTAGGCACCATTATCATGTTTTTTCCACAAACAATAATATATGTTTTCATTCACTCTACCGCCACGGGTGGTCGAGGTCGTTAAGGCGCGGGCTCATGAGTGGGAGGTCTGGGGTTCGAATCCCGCCAAGACTATCCTCTCTGACTGCGATTTTTTCCAGGTTTTCTTCAGTCATCATACATTTCAAATGCCAGGGAGATACCCTAAAATTAGGCCTGGAACATTACTTTTCTTAAAAATACTTTCCTAATATATCATTTCATCTCGTGTATCATCGGCGCCCACTGTCTGTGGTGCCTCAGTAGTAAAAACGGCCGTTAAACACTATTAAAAAGGAGGAGGAGCAGAGGAAGAAGAAGAAGAAGAAAAAGAAGAAGAAGAAGAAGAAGAAGAAGATTCACTCTGATCGAAGAACATTTTCTTTATATATATATTCTCTACAATGCAGAAGTTATTCATAACTCTGACATGCATAACGGACCACCACAATTGTTTCAATCCTTGCTCATTAAATGTACCCTTCCATCGTCCTTTCATTGTCTTTTAATCAGCGCTTGCAGACTTCACGAGCTTGCTTACATGCGCGAGAATCTAGGCCACTGCTGGTACAATACTTCAGTAAATGCGACGCGAATAACTGAAAAAATCCAATATGTGTGGTTATTTGGATCAATTCACTTGTTTCTGTGTTTCGAGTGGCTATAATATTACTAAATATGTCAATTTGAGGACTCTCTTTAAAGTAACAGTAGAAATGAAATAAAACTGAAATGTATAAAAGATAAAACCGCCTAACTACTTGGTATTGCTATACTCAAATTGAAATTGTTTGGTATGGGGCAGCCCCACGCTGGAGGCGAATTTTGAAGCGGTTTGTAGGCTCCGACTGAGTGCCCCGGGTTGGGCGCCAAAGTTTGAAGCGGTTTAGTGTATGGCAGCCTCACGTTGGGCGCCAATTTTTTGAAGCAGTTTCGTCGTGGCAACATGTTGGTCGCCAATTATGAAGCGATTTAGTTGATCGCCATATTTTATAATGGTGTATCGTTTATTAACTAATGATTGTTATGGTGTTGCTGCCCACGCTTCATGCTAACAATACCTCAGGGTTTGGTTTAGCTATTTTGTGACTCGTGCTCAACAGGACTGGGAGAGGGTGTAGAAATTTATTATTAGCAAAACCTTTGGCGTCCTCTGGTGTTCTGCGTACAAGAAAATTTAGGTATGTCTAATATAAATTTAGCTGTTCCCACTTACAAGAAGATGAACTAAATCTGATTATCTGACTATTTGAACTGCTCCTATCTGATCTGATCGTCCAACTATCTTATATATCAACTGAGTTGCCGAACGGAGTTTTTGAAGTGATTATGTGAACTGCGTCCTTGTAGAATGTGAGGCGTCAAGATTAGTTTCGCGGCGTGTAGATCTTACACTGAGTTGCCGAACTGCGTATGTCAACTGAGTAACTGAAGAGCTGATGTCCCAGCAAAGCAAACGCCTTCTTATATATTTGATTTAAATTAAATAATCGTAGGCTTTGCTAAGCCACGGGGATCACACAGGCATGCGCAAGCCCCGCACCTTGCTTTAAAATTTCAAAATATACACCCACTATTGGCTGTTCTCGATCAACTATCAACGCTTGCCACCCGCTACTATTTGAAAGTTTAAAACACTCATTCTTATTGGATGGTTTAAAGTTAAATGCACTAACACTGGACAGTTCATTCCCCTTAACTATTTAAAAGGCCTTGGCTTTATTAACACGCGCCAACGGTAGGTCTTTTAAGAAGTGAAATAACACTGGACCCTTTGGGTTTATTCTTACTTTGAAATGCGGTTTGTGGACTTCTTGGCGTTCCGGGCTCCCGTAAACAGCTACACCAGAGAACTTTCTCTTTTGTCGACATACAATTCACATATTGATTTCAAACCTTATGATACACGCATATACACAGTATTTATATTACTAATTACAGCGAACAAAATATAATAATTAGGTTTGCAATATACGATGGCTCACAACAGGGCAGAGGAACTGCAGCCAGGATAGTGTTGAATGCTGAAATAAGTTCATGAGATGCCTATTGATATACGAAGCTCCGCACTGCAGTTATAACGCAGAGTAGAAACTATTTTGTTAATATGACTGAAACGTCAATATAAACCATCAACTCTGAATATCTACAAAAGAGTATTTTATAAATCCTTCGCAAAAGAAAAGATATGTTCAGTAATACAGTAACTTAATAATTTCAATAGTTCTGTATATAATTGAATAGTTAATATATAAATTAAATACTGAAATAAAATAACAAAATCAGGAGTATTTATACATTTCACACAACGTTATTAAAGGCTATGCAAAACAAGAATTACTGATAAAATAAGTTAAGTGAGGCTCGGTTAAAAATCATGTTGGAAATATAAAAAAGGTATGTGTGATATTTTTGAACTATTAAGTAACTATAAGTTTGTTTCTCATTGCTGCTGAATGTGTTGTTCATTGTACCGGGATATGCGTTGACAATGCTGGAGCCCAATTACAGTATTTTTTTCTGTACGTCGGATGGTTCCAGTACCTGCACCTCAGGAACATTTACATGCATGCATTTTGGCTTTACTGCAACTCGTTTATTGCTTGTGACAAACTTAATCTCCTGCATTGTTGCTGCTGGCAGTTTCTGATCATCTCTTTAGTGGACATTCAACAATAATTCCGTGGCTTTCTTATTCCAAGAATAGGATCTTGTCAATGATTTCGAACTCCAAACAGCGCAATGAATTGCCCTGACACTCTTTATCGACACAGTATTGAAGTGCATGCGGACAATAAACACGCACTGTCCCATTGTGCACCCCGGTTCATATTGCATTGCGCGTACTGCGTTGATTGTAACAAAGAGATATTGTTGATGATCCCGTAACAATAGTTCAGTCACACTATTGCCTAGGACTGCGAGCACGCAATCAGCCTTCAGGACATGCATGATGCACGGGTTAGAGAGTAGTGTTGTCACTGCTGTTTTTCTGTAAACACACTTCCCCATACTTCAAGGTATGTTTGTGTCAAATTTCATGGAACTATGTCCATTAGTCATGAAGTTATTAGGAAAAACCGAGGAATATTGACAGCTTCTCTCTTCACAGAATAGCGGACTGAGAAGTAACCTGTATGTAACAGGTTTCCAATAGTATGAATGAATGATGTTTAACGTCCGTTTTTGCTACAGAGGCACCACAGGCGGTGGACGCTGATCGTACATGAAATAAAATGATAAACTAGGAAAGGATTTTTTTTAAATCATTCCAGGCCTAAGCATAGGATATCTCCCCGGCGTTTGCCATTTATGAGGACTGAGGAAAATCTGGAAAAAACCTCAGTCAGGGAGGACGGTCCTGGCGGGATTCGAACCCCAAACCTCCCGCTCACGAATGTACGCTTTAACGACCTCGGCCACCCGTGGCGGTTTTCTCAATTCGCAAAGATAAGCAGAGCAATAGGAGAACTTTTGAAAACCATCAGCTTTTATTAAGTATAGAAATGTCTTGATTATTATTGCAGAAATGATGATGACAAACGTCAATATACAGTAGAACAGGGTGATTAGTTGGTAACGCTTGGGACTGGCATTTAGGGGGTCTAGGGTTCAAATACCTTGTGGCTGGACAAACAGATTTTAGGCGAATTCTAGGATGGATACATATTTTCCACGAATTTCCCTGCTCCTAATTTCTTTTCATTTCGATGTCTTGTTCATCGTTTCAGGGTTGCAAGGCCAGGAAACGTGGGTTGGCGGTGAGCGGTTTGCAGGGGTGGAATTTTCTGCGTCTGGTGTGACACAGTTCTTTCAAGGGGTTCGAACTCCTTTGAAGGTGGGTCAAACAGCTGAACAAAGAAAAGGAAGCTGGGCGTTAGGAACCCAACATTCATCCGTACCTGTCACCCCATATATCTGGCCGCCCTTCGTGGCCCTCACCCCACCCTTCCTCCAGAAATTTAGTAGGATATAAAAGACCTTCGTTGGACTTCCGTGCCTGAAATCCTTCTCCGTCTTACCCATCAAATCCAATTCAACAGTCTTATAGCATCTCAAAAAGTTATGTAAACCTAATATGGAGTGGAAATATTCTAAATGTTACAAAGGTAGTGATGCATTTTAGTTTAGAATGTTTTCATTTGCGTTTCTTGAATTCAGTTTCCATTACACTTCGTGATATTTATGATTCCTTTTGTCAGTTTTTGAACTTCAGATTTTACTTCTTCCTAGAGATGCGTACTGAGAATAAAGTTTAATCATCTTTTCTCTCACTCTCTGCAGCATTACCGCTGAAGGGTTGAAACGTTTATGCACTTAAGAGTTCTTTCCTTCACTACAGTGCCTAGTTGAACCGTCGCGTGTCCTTTGCAATATGTGGAAAAGTAGTGTGGTCACTACTTTCCAGAGAGAGTCTTATTGTTATTTGTAATAATATTTCCCTGCCAAATATGCATATTAAAATGTGTTTGTTTATAGCTTTCTACATCCTTTTCACTTGCACATTATCATTTAAATAGCACTTAATTGTGCCTAATTAGAAAATTATAATATTTTATTTTCGAATAGCTTCAGCATTCCTAATAACGGAAATCTGTGCTCAGTTCTGCATGAAGAATGAGAGTGTGCGGTACTTAGAAGGCACAACCTTGTAAGGAACTTGACAAACACTTAGTGCTGAACTCGGTAGCAGCTCATGTTGCCGGAAGGCTGTCCCAGACCCCATCATTACCGCATCAGCTTCCGTGGGCCTCACCACGTAATTATGATCAACTCTTCTACGCGAGGTTCAGAAACATTCACGTCTCTAGACTTCACTGCTTTTTGTTTGCAATTGAGAGGAAATGACTTGATTTTCTTCGCTAATGCAAATATTGTAGGACAGAGCAGAAAGATCATTTCAGTTTAATGGTGTGACTTTTGACACTTTTACGGTTAGCTGCAATTAAGGATATTTTTTAAATGAAACCACTTTTATCTTAGATTTTCAAGTGTGTTTAAAAAAATTATACATCCATAAATGTCTTATATTTCATGAATTTATTTATGAGCGATAGAATGTGGAATCTCATTGATCTAACACTTTTTAAACTTAAATGCATTTTATACTAACTACTACAACATAACTATAAGGACAAATGTTTTTGTGAAATATCACACCTCTAAGTGTAATATTTATTTTTCCTGAATTAAGTTAAACGCTAAACTAAGACCGCGAATGCTTCCTTCCTTTAAAAAATCTTTTCCCACTTTATAATTTCACAACATGAAACATCAGGGTCTACGGCCTGTGGTGCCTCAATAGTGAAAACTACTGTTTAAAAAGAACTTCCAATCACTGAGATTCCCCGTACGCGGTTCCATTCTTTTTTCTAGTCAGTTGCGAGCGGAATTCCACAAAGTCGATCAGTTGTGTTGTGCAGTCGATAGTGAGATTTCAACAAATCGTGCAGTAATGTTGTGCAATGGTGAGATTCTCTGCGTCTTGGTATATCTTTAAGGCATACATCAGACAGGAGAAGTTGTGTGACAGAACGAGACAGACATTTCCGCCAGCTCCATTCCAATGTAGAAAACGATATGAAATTTAGTGCAGAAACTTAATGAAACAGGTTTTGTGACAAACCAGAAAAACATCGAAAACTACTCAACAATTAATTCATGACAGAATTGCGCCGTATATTTGGTCCCAAAATTATTCACTTTTGGCTTATGGCCTCCTCGTTCTTAAGGCTTATGATTTTGATCTTTGAAGGATATTGAAAATTACACTATATATCCCTCCCACACTGAAGGAACTTAAAAAAAATTCGAAACCAAGTTAAGTCCACTAGTGATGGGGAACTGATTCGTGTTAGTAATTTCCTTAGGCGACGGGGATTATATGTTACGGTCAATAAGAAACAGTACTACCTGTTGTAAGGAGGGTGAATATCAAATTGTTATTTAATAGATTTCTTTTCAGTTTTAAAATGATGAAGCGCTTGAGCGCCTCAAATCAACGAAAAAAAATACCAGTGACAATGCGGAGTTTAACCGCCGACCATATTTCGAGACATTTAAACTGCTCTAACTGTATACTTTTCGAGCATAACAGGAGAGATAGCATTTATAGCGACTCCCAGGATTCTCTTAAGTCAATACAAAATCACCATGCAGCTCATACAGAAGCAACATTTGTAAAAACTCAAACCACATCTGCTAATCTTGAGTTAAAGGACACGCTGGAACTGTTGGCAAAGAAATGGCCGAACAGAATGCGAAGTCCTCAGTTATGTCGAATCTAGACACCGACCTTAAAACCCACTCGACCATGTACATTAAACATCTACTTAAGAAAGACAGCATCGAGAGGTGGAATACTCAATAGACTTAACAGAAAAGGGCAGCACACCAAGGGTTATTTTCTTTCAAGCATCACAAACCGTCTAACTTTGAAATTATTTAAACTTCACCACATAATTCATTACAAGACATGACAATTTTGAAAGTAACTTTCATAGATTCACTATAGAATATACTGCTTGTCCAATGTGAAAATGTGAAATGTGTGAAGAAATGATGCCTCCTTTACTTTTTAAATGTGACATTCATCATGTGAAAAGATACAACTTTCTTGGACATTTACAATCATGCACTCGGATAGAAACTGAACTGAAAAATTAAAATGGAAACAGTATTTTCAAATTTATATTGTTTACAAATCTGGTATTTATTGCATTCTAATATAGAAATTAATTGCTTCTAGCTTCACGCACTTTGGTTAGGTCCCAACATGCCCGTTAGCATCTAATTACGTACGATTTTTCTTTGAAATTTTTTTAAGAACTTCCAGTGTGCACATTTGGTTAGAATATGTACCCATTCCTCATCCCTCTCACAAAATGGGCAGATTCTCCTACCGAAACTGTCCGGCATTTTTGAGCCATCCAATTTCCCAGTCTAAACCAGGCCATTCCTGATCTTGCTTTTCTGCCTAGAGCGAACAAGATACATTTTTATGCTATTTGATATGATAAAGATTTTCCTGAATATAGTTGTAATTTAACCTTCAAGAATTATAAAAATAAATGTCTAAATCTGTTTAGAATACTCAGGTATATATAGTATAGTTTTACATGTCGTTGGTATTGTATAGCATAACTATTATTAGTTAAAACTGTTGAGATAAAATGATGCTGTTATTTAGAGAAATAATAAACAAATAGATAAATACATGCGCTGGAAATTTCCACAAAAGCCTTGAAGCGACTTTGCTCGAAGCACTTGTGTAATTCTTCAGATATATCGAGGGTTACACGGTATTTTGGTGTGAACGCACTCCGAGAGGGAGTGCAGCGCATTTCTGCAGCCATGACCCTCATACCGGAAGCAGCTCGCCGTTGTTCTGAACCGCAGATGAAAATGGTCACTGCTTCAAATAACGAGCTAACGTTAACAGCGAAGAAAACCACAATAATTAATAAACGTCATAAAAGATACTAGAGCTAACCACAATGAGAAATATTAGGAGGATTTCTAGGCCGACCGGTCTGTTAAATTAGTACAAATTATTCACAGCGAGCTGTGTGTTCCGGTACGGGGAGCGACCTCGTCATGATGGTGAAGATTTTCTCTCCATACATGGTAACGGCGTTTGGTCCAGTTGTAAAGAGTCTGCACAACCATGAAGAATTGTGACCGTCACCGCTCTCTGATTCTGCAGGGCTGTCCACAATTGCGACAAAATAAATGAAATTGTTTAATTTTAAAAAATCCAGAAGTAGCAATGAAAAGGGTGTAATAAATTCAACATTAAATATTTGACAAATTTTCCAGTTTTCAATTAAGTTCGATTTAGAAATATAATCTGCAGGCAGTCTACCATGCAACTACTACAATACAATAGCATTGTAGCAATGGCTGTTTTTTTTTTTGAATGATTTATTTATGGACGCTCTTTAACAGCTCAGGTCATCAGCGTCCCATTCAACTCAGGGCGTGAAACGGCCTACAAATTTTGCTCAGAGGCTTCTCTTTCAGGCTTGAGGTTCTTTTTCGTGCCGTAAATGTACGACACGAGACATCTCTGAGTAGATCAAATGTAGGATGTCTCTTACTTCTAGTTTACTTTTCTGAACTTTTTACACAAGGGATACTCAGAAAGTTTCCAGATAAGATTAATATATTAATAACAATTTGAAACTTATCAGTGCAACCCAAAGTTTGCTCTCTCAGCCTCTATCTATCCAAGACTTGACTTCTGGTTCCAATCATTGTCCTCAATGGTGTTAAACTCCTCTTTGTATGGTGCTACAGCATCTTTTTGACTTGAAAATCACTTCTGTCACACCCAGTTCTTCACCACAAGGAAATAGAAAGAAGAAAGAAGTCGCAATGTGTCAGGACAGGACTGTAAGGAGGATGTGTGGCAAATTTCACAGGAGTATTCTCCAGGAAGTGAAGTATGACATTGGCAGCGTGTGCAGAGACATGTCAAGGTGCAGTCTGATGCCTCTAAGTCTGCTTCTCGGCCTTTTTTTTTTACACATCTTTTGGAAAACTTTCGGGGGGAAAAACTATTGTGTACCACTCTGTGTTAAGTGTCCAATCTTCAGAGAGAGTTGGAGTAGAATGTCACCACCACTTCCTTCTGCAGATTCCCCAGCTGTATTGACTTTTGCTGGCAGTGTTTTATCTGGTAAGATGCAAACTTATAACTGATGTTTTTTTCCCGGATCATATCGTAGATCCATGTTTGATCATTTGTTATGATTTTAGAATCTCAATGAGGATCCCAGTTATTTTATCTTTGGAGAATTTTGCGACATCATTCCACTCGAACTACCTTCTGTCCTTCACTATTGTGGTTGTGAGGCACCCAGTGAGTAGAAAGTTTCGGACACTTAAAAAGTCACGCAAACATTTTGGGACACTTCTCAATCTAATATTATCGTGACCACCTGCTATCATTCTCATAAAATATCATTCGGCAACTTATTTAACGAACTGAGAGTCGGACTGGGGACGTGGTTGCCACACTAATCTGCAGAAATCCTATCAGACATTAATTAAAATGGGATTAAATTAAGGAAATATTGAGCCTTGGTGTTGTACACTGAAATCATAAACATTATTCAAGTTTGATGTAACATATATCTATAAACTATAACTATCACCTACATACATGATGGACGCTAACCAAGATGTGTACCCTGGAAACAGATAGCGGCATATCCTCTCTCCTCAAGCTTCCACACTCAACTCTCTTTTAAGACCGTTAAAAATAACGCTTCTACTTCATGTTGCGCATATGCGGCCCTCATTTTGCTTACGCAATCTTTCCAATCGTCCTTTCTAGTTCTTAACTCAACGCTACAATACATTTCCCTACATACTGTTAATTCCCATATGCCACAACATTATGAGTTCACTCTAAATCCTTACAGGTCTCTCTGGCCTCCACATCGGCGATGTTTTCTGCAATCGCTGCCGTCGAAACTCTTCCAGTTTTCTCTTCGTCTTTAACAGATGTTCGGTCCGTCTTAAATATTGCGAATCAACCTAAGACTGTTTTACGCGAAGAAGTAAGGCCCCCTAAATCTTGGGTAAGTTTCTTAATACTTTAAAATTGTAATAAACGATTGCATGGTAACATTCTCGTCCCAGCTCCTGTACGTTATTGAGTGTGCACTGTTAGTAAATGGCGGAAATTATATTGAGTTACAGAGAAGTATGAGCTACTACATGTCATAGACATATTCATATTATTTATACAATTTACTCAGGTCCGAAAACTTTTTCAGTGTCTCGTACCATTTCCAAATTAGCATCTGCAATAAATGTCCTTAATTCTATTGCGCCTTCATCCTCTGATGGCTTTCAGTAGATAATGCATTCTCGCTATTAAAAGTAAAATTAAATGAAATAATTTGATTGTGGTTGTTTTCAGCATAATAACGAAAGGTGCAACCTATATCAGTTATTTCAATCATGCTAAATGCCGTTTGTTTTATGAAAATGAGCTACAAAATCCTTTACATATTCATAGTCCGAAACCTTTGTAATTTAGCTTTCCTGATGATAAGCCCGAACTGTATTTAATAGTGTTTAACGAATACTGAGACATCACAGGAAATGGACGCCGATGATGAATAAGTAAAACGGTAAATTCGGAAAGGAGCTGTTTGGATATAAGAAGGGTTCTAGGGTACCTCTTCAGCGATTATCATTGATGCCGACTGAAGAAATACCGCCATAGAGGAAGGTTCTGGAACTCAAATCGCAGACCTCCCGTTCACGAGTCTGCGTCGATCTTACCCATCTATGACTCTGAAAAATTAACAAGTAATAAATACTTATACATACCTAAATAATAATTGTTATTACCGTAGATACATGTATTTTTGCTGTAACTAAATTATCTGTTTATTTCTACGGGTTAAATTTCTTTTTGAAGTTTTATGCATATTTGTTCTTTTTAATTTCTTTTCGGGTGTTCGTCCGTTTCCACTGTACGAATAGGTGAATTTATGTGTAATATTTTGCCTAACTTAATCTATCTCTTTCCCATTCTTGTGTGTTTATAAACTTGTTTACGAATCATGTTACTCTTATACAGAAGTTTTTACGTGACTATAATGATTATTTAAATGTTATATCTTCTTATTTATGGAACATTTTTATTATACTTTTTATTACCTATTTTAACTTTAATTTCGGAATAGTGTGTCAGTAAAATTTTGCTTTTTTGTTTGTACAAGTTTCAATTCCGTTTATTAATTATAGTGTGTAAATTATATAGTAAACTTTTAATTGAATTAATAGATTTTATTTTAAATTTTCTCTATAATTCTGTCCATAATAGAATATTTACCTTGTAATTTAATTTATTTAATTTATGTGTTATTGTTTTCCTTTTTCTCCTGCGTTTATTTATCTATTTTTGGATTCTAAAAGAGACGCATAATAGCAAATAAAGAAATTGATCGATGATATTAACAATAGAGAATATAAAGTTATAGGTGTGTTCCATTAGAAACTGATGAAGAATTCTCTCCAGTTAATTATAACTAGGGCCTGGAAGTTTATGATATGTCCTTTTTTCCTTTTTATTATTTCCATCGCAAACTTAAAGTAAGCATGAGTTCATTTAATCTGATTAAGTTTATCTGATTTTTGTTGGTTATGCCATAATTACACTTTATTTATTTATTTTTTGTATTTTACGTAATTTTTATAATTTTCCCATATTTTATCTAATTTTATTCTCTTCTCACCCATTTGCTTACAGTGGTCTCAGAGACGAATTTTGCATACCCCTGAATTGTTGCTTGTGCATTTCTCATACCTTTTTTTTCAAGAAAACTTTCGCAAATTGTCTCTTTCTGTGAATTAGGAGAGTAAGTTGTACAGAAAGAGAAACTTGCGGTAACATTCAATGAAAATGAGTCTGACTTCAACAGTCATTGATTGACGTATTTCAATATGCCCAAATATTGAGTGGAGTTTTCCCGCTACAAGCCAATGTTGAATGATAATGGAAGCTAGTTTTTGTTTGAAAACTTTAAAATATATGTGCTTTGTTTCTGTGACTGTCCTTCATGTTGCAACATTTCTTTCATTGTGTATGGTGTTGAGTGTTATCTCTTGATTTATTCAACAAAATCATTGTTTAATAAGAAGGTTAATATTTTTAATGTTTACATTTTTAAAATATTCAGAAAGATCTGACTTTAATCAATGGAAAGTTGGTGATAATTTGTCAAAAAATTAAGTTTTTAGGCGATGCTATTGTCATAGTTTCACAGTTTTAGCTTGCACATTTCTAAATTTTTTATCATAAACATACGGGGTCTGGAGGCTCTTGTATTTCTTACTCTGTTTATGTTAAGCTCCCCAGCATCTTAAATCATAGCATTTCACATCCTGATGACAGTGGTAGGATACTAGTAGAACAAACTGCACTATCTACAACTTATAGATGGTAATACATTTTATGAAGTTTCTCTTCTTCCATAACACTTTAAATTTTTTTTTCCAGTTTCTTATTCTAATTTAAATTTACATTTTTATAGCTTATTTTTAATTATTGCAAGAGGTACGTTATATGTGCTCTCTTGTAATAACTCTGGTATCTTTTTGTAAGAAATGAGATATCTTCCTTGGGATTAAATTTCACACACACACATTAGCTGTCTAGGCGGTTAACGGTTAACGGTTTCCTTAGTTTCACACCATTCGCAACGAACACTATCTGAACGAAATTATTGCTGTTCTTTCTACAGGCTGTGTGCACTCTTAAAGTTTGCTTTAGAGAAAGCGAATCTTCTGCGATATTCAAGAATAGAAAGTTTTTAATATCTTTTGTGCATTTAACAAAGCGTTGTTTACCTGTTTTCCAAGAATACATAATATAATGATCTAGATCCCTCGAAAAAGATAATAAGTAAATTTTATTATACAATTTCTATGTGAACGCTGTAAATTACAGGGTTTAAAAATTTCAATTTTTTTTAAATTTCGTTAATAGTAAATTGTAAAAAAAATTAATAATAATAATAATAATAATAATAATAATAATAATAATAATAATAATAATAATAATAATAATAATAATAATAATATTTCAAAATTATTTTACAGTTCCTAGGTTCTTATGGTTAGAAAATATTGTTATAAAATACGCCATGGTGATAATATCAATATGAATGCTATACATTTCTGCATTTTATAGAAATAAGTTATGAAATATCATATATATTTATATTTATCTAATGTGTAGAAGGAAATTGCCTTTGGTATTTTGCATCAATTTAAATAATTTATATTCCTGGTTTACATGGAGGAGAGGCTAATTGGTTCATTCAATTTTAGTGCTTTAAAATCTGGCACAAAAGGCCACATTTAAAGATTTTTCCTTGAAATAATAATATTCAGTTATTTAAAGCTAATATTTAACAGTATAATTGTGCGCAGATTTGATTGGTACTCATGTCTGAAACAACTGCGGCAGTAATTATACTATAACTATTGTGTGTAAACTCATTGAGAACTGTTTAGTGCTTTTGCACAACCCTGTAAAGCATGAGCTGTACTAATAATTCATACTTAACTTTGTGGTTGTGCCCCTATTAACCTCAAAGAAAAAGAACGGCGTATCTAGGCACCAGACTACCGTTAGTTTTTTGTAGCATTGAGGACAGGACGAAATTATCGTAATTGCAGCGCAAGGGAGCGATTTTTTATTCAGACGCGGTTCCACGTTTTGCCACGAGCTCTGCGCACACATGTTGAGTGACCTTCTTGTAATAGAAGAGAGTTCTAATACAGAACCTAAAGATATTTCAGACTTTTGCCACCCTAATGTTTCATATGTATTACACGTTTAGAAAACATATGCTGTTAAACTACAGCAACATGTTTAAAATGTTTGTAAAAATGTGGTTATAAAATCTTGATATTTGCTTAGAATAAATATTTTATTTGGTAAAATTCACACTTTAGCTGGGGCAGAGATTTTTGCCAAATTATAGTAGAAAATGAAAGTGAAACAGTGTTCTAAATATACATATAATTTATATTTCCTAAAGAAGTTTGACTGCGTTTCAATACAGATATCTGCTTTTATAAGTGAAGCCCTTTTCTACATTAACTATGAAGATTGCTCATATAAAGCGCTTTTAGTACTTCAACTATTGTTTCACTTAAGTGTGTATGTGTATCGTGAACAATGCCTTTGTATTGTTTTCGCTTTACACGCAATTCCAAAGATATATAGAATTTAATGAACTATATCGTTATCATTTCAGAGATTGTAGAACGGTATTAGACAGCATCTTGAAATTGGGAATTTGTGATCTATCTGCAAAATTTTAAAAGTTATCAAAGTTTCGTTAGTCACTAACAAATGAAGCTTCCTTTCGAAATGATATCTTACAACAACGGACGGAAGATTTGGCGCTTGTTTCTTTAGCGTAGTTGGTAAGCCACTGACTTCGAATTTGTGGTTGTGCCCATGAAAAGATTTTTGAAATTTTTCTTCATATCTCCACGTCCTATCTACTAAGCATCTATTATGACAATTATATATATATATATATATATATATATATATATATATATATATATATATGTGTGTGTGGGTGTGTGTGTGTGTGTGTGTGTGTGTGTGTGTGTGTGTCAGTCTGTTAACGCTCTGACGGTCGCAGTTTTTTTTTCTAACGAAACTCGACATATGACCATTAATTAACAAACGAATCAATGAGCTCGTTAACCAGCATAATTGAATCATTAGGGGTGAGGGTTAACCTAAAGGGAAAGTTTAAAAATCTCTCTAGCGGCCACAATTTTTGTTTTTTTCAACGAAAATTGGTAAATGCTATTAAAATAGTTCAATAAAAATAGTCCCGAAAATCAGTGAAATCAGACTGTTAGGAATGGAGATTTACCTGTAACCCAAAATTTAAAAATCGTTCTAGAGACATTTTTCATAACTAAATTCGGTATATAACATTTAAATAAAGCAAGGAAAATAGTTTGTGAAAATTGGGATAATCAGATTATTAGGAATGGAAGTGTATCACATTTTAAAGAATGGAGTGAAAGCGAAATTTAAAAATCGCTTTAGCAACTGCAATTTATTTTTTTTAAGGAAACTCAGTATATGTCATTGAAATAAAATAAGAAAAATATTTTATGGAAATCATGGAAATTGTACTGTTAGAAGGAGGTCACCTGAAACACAAAATTTAAAAATCGCTTTAGCTGCATTAATATTGTTTTTTTCTCAACGAAACTCCATTTAAATAAAATGAGAAATACCGTTTTTGAAAACCAGGGAAATCAGACCATTAGGAGTGCGGATATATCTGAAAACCGAAATTTAAAAAGCACTCTAGCGTTTAATTTTCTGTCTATTAATTCAAAATGAAAGTACAAAATGTATGGGTGATCTGTAATAACATTCAGAAAATACTTGCATTACATGCTTTACGCAATGAAATTTAAATTAAATTTCAAAGCCACTGAAAATAGAACTTTTCATTGTTTATTGTTGATTGTATATATTTTGCTTAGTACATTGTAATTATTTTTAAATAGTAACATGTATATGTTTTATTGAAACATATGAACTTCTTAATACAGAATGTAAGTCGAAACTTTCTGTTATATCTATTTTAGGGAATGCGAAGGTGTTCTAAAAACAGCTCAGTTCATAAATATGGTTACATTTAAAAACGTTTAAAAGTACCCACCCAGTATAGCTTTCTATCTTTAGTCATATTCTTAATATAGTTAATACTGTGTCGTTTAATCTCAATAATAATAATAATAATAATAATAATAATAATAATAATAATAATAATAATTACTGTATAATTACTGTATGGTATTAAGGGAACAGAATCAGAACTGTTGCAATCTATAAATATTACAAAAGGAGAAACCGCATTTTATAATAATAATGATAATAATAATAATAATAATAATAATAATAATAATAATAATAATAATAATAATAATATTGATGATGATTTTGTTCACCTAATACCATACAGTAATGTCATAATTTATTTTATTTCATTAATTAATAAATCCTAATTTGAATTTTATATTCAATTTCAAAGTTATTCAAGTTGCTGAGGAATTCGCATAGTTTACACGGCTCCTGTTTGACAGACTTTTTTTACTCTATCTTGCATATACAAGGTGTTAATAAACATAGCTGAAATATTTTCACTGTATATGGAGGGATCTTAGACAAGTAATTTGCCACTGGGAACTCTGGGTTACAAATGAAAAATATCGAGGTTAAGAGCTATTGAATTAATTATAATTTGGTACATAGAAATTCATTCTAAAGCTAAATTGCGTTAACATTTGTGTTAGAATTCCCTCAGTTTCTTAGTAATAGAAACAAACCTGGGTGTTAATATCCAATGAGCAGCGTTTTCACAATTTAGTGTTTAAATAATCTACAAATTTTCAGTCTAAATACAGCACGCCACTTATTAGAAACAAAGTCGCGATTCAACTTTTTTCTAACATTGCGAGATATCTGTCAATTGTTTTATGCAACAGCTGTCTGTTTTGTAACAAAAATACGTGAGGAAAAATAAGTCATCAAATGAATTACAAAATTGTAGAAATGGAGAATGATTACAGCTTTTCTGAACTTGCCTCATATACCTGGTTTATGAGGAAGCAAGAGATTATACTTTTAAGAGCTACTGAGATCTACAGAGAAATATTTCCTAATAGAGGCCACCCATATCATTCTGTGTTTCAGTCTGTTGATAGACATTTGCGTGAACTGGGATGCTTCAAGGTAAACAAAATAAGTGACTTGTATATCCTTTAGAAACTTAAATCCCTCACAAGTTATTCTCAAACTTTCATCTTGGATTCCCTATCTCAAATTGCCTGTTTAAGACCTCTCTATATGGGTTTAGGTTAGGTTTGTTTTAATTAAGGATATCTTTATCATCTTTAGTCAATAGCTCCCGTTCAATTCATGGCGTGAAATGGTCGATAAATTCTGCTGAGAGACATCTTTTTTCACACTTGAGATTCATTTACGTGCCATAAATTTATGACACAGGACCGACGCCTTTACTTCTTTTCTGGAGGAAGCTAAACTTAGGATTTTCACGCCCTAAAATATTCATCGATTCTGGCCGGGTATGGACCTGTTACCTTGGGTCTACGAGGCAAATATGGTTACCATAAGATCACTAGGTTCGACCGCCTATGTAGGGTGCAAATGTTTCGCGTTGTTTATTATCAGGTTTCTGAACGTAAATCATCAAAAATAAACAATTACCCGAACCTACATTCTTAAACATAGTCTGTCGCCTTATCCATTAGACTACATAAGCAGATGGGTAACTCGTTCCAGGTTAAGCTACATAATAAGTCAAATTACTTAACCGTTGTTCATTGCCACACTTTAATATGTTTATTTTTACAACATGAGAACTTGAAAACACCGATGATGAAATTTATATTTTTATATTTTCCTCTCTCTCGCGAAGTAATTTGTATATATTCTAAGGCAAATTTTTACCTAATTTTGCATTAAAACCGACTTATCAGCTTATTATTTCAGTTGCTGCATTCACTCCGCACTACAGTCCACATTTTGCTGAGCCAGTACACATTTGAACCTTCTATTTATCCCCGTTGTTTCTCTCGTCTTAGAAAACCCATTCCCCTCTGCCCATATGTCTAGCTCTAATTCTATTGGAGAATGGTGTGCCTCTATACGATCAGAAACCTTGAAATTTGTTATTTTCCCAATTAAATCCTGAGATATTTAAAGACAATAATACTCCCTCCATTGTTGTTATTATTGTTTGTATTCTCCCCATATTTCCCATTTAATATTTCTAAAGCAAAAAACTCACTTAATAAAAAGAGTTCCTTCCCATCAGCATTTATCTTATCTTGACTCTGTAAATACTCCCTCATTCCTATCTTTCTGTCCTCGCAATGTGACATTTTCACGTGCAATCCTTGCGTTAAGTCCCTCATGACTATGAATCTTGTCTCCGAAAAGTTTAATTGTAACTCAGTAATGCTATTACCCACGTCTTCAAAGAAAGCAGGCGATGATATTGATGTTTGGCAATACAAACTTAATACAGATATGTACGAGGGTCGGTCCATACATTTCCTGCCTAACAATTTTCTAGGTATGATAAAGAAAAAAACTACATTTCACTTTTCAATATAATTACCATTTATTGCAATACACTTCTCACATCTTTGAATTAACATTTCAATCCCCCCTCCAAAATAGTCAGAAATCTTGTCTGCAAAATGGATATAAACAGCATTATCACTTCTTCGTCACACTTAAATTTCCTCCCTCGAAGGTCCTTGAGTTTTGAGAAGAGGAATAATCACTGAGAGCTAGAACTGGGCTGTAGGGTAGATTGTCGATCTCCTTGAAGCCACATTTCTTCACAGCTTCCTTTGCAACAAGAGCTGTGTGCACAGGCGTCGTGAAGAAGGCCCACACCAACACTCAGCTTTCCTCGCCTTTTCTCTTTGATGGAAGCATGTAGTCTGTGCAGTAGGCCAGTATAGTACTCCCCACTTACTGAGGTGTTTCTCTCCTTGAAGTCAATGAAGAGCATTCCTTCACTCCCAAAAGACTGTTGATCTTTTTGGTTGACTGAGTGACCTTGGCTTTAATAGGCGGCGTTTCGCCAAGTTTACGTTTCTCCATTAATTCTCTTTTGGACAAGGAATAATAGTAGTGGACTATGGTTTCACCTCCTGTAACATAGTTTCCAGAACTTCTATCTCGTTGCCACGGTAGAGGCCCAAAAATGCCTGACAACAGATGACTCATAAGTCTAGGCACCCAGCTTGCACTATTTATTCATATTTAAATGGTCATGAATAATTCGAAGGACTGTTGTTTTAGAAAGCCCTAGCCTTACTGCTATTTCTGTAAATTTGAGTCACCGGTCTTCCATAATTTCTCCTTCCACAAGAGCGATATTTTCAAGAGTAAGCACCTCCAAGGGCCGACATGCACGCTCTTCGTCTTCAGTGCTTTCTCGACCCATTCGAAGAAGTTTGGCCCATTCTGTTACGGTAGAATATGAGGGGGATGCTTCCCCGTATACACCGTTCAATCGCTGTTTAATTTTATTTAGAGTAAGTCCTTTTGTGAAGAACTTAATACACCTCGATACTCTAGTTTGAGCATGTCTCAATTTTCTATACATAGCCTTCTTTAAGTAACTATATCTGAACAACTGAACACAGTGGAGCGGAAGTTGCAACTGCAATTATATAAGATATGACACTAGATAAGGGTTTAGTGAAGGCGATAATCCTTATCGGATAGACCGGAAACTTATCACCTACCCTCGTATCTCTATTACAGTAATGTAAATGCATACTACACTGGTATATTTACAATCACATGCTCAATATGTTTAGGTGTATCAATTTCTTTATCATCATTTTTCTCATAGATTCTGATATTAAATCACTTGTATAAGACCCATATAGCGGCCTATTTCATTAACATCCGAACAACATTTCGTGTACTACTTATTAAATTAAATATTAAATATGAATATTAATTGACGTCACAGTAAAGATGATGTTAAGAGTGAGTTGGCTTTTAAATTACAAAAAAGACTGGGGGTAGTTCATACTTCAAATATTCCACTTACTTTCAATTAATAAAGAAAATTATTTACAATAATTGAACCAAAAATTTCTCGAAGTCAACAGATCTCTCCATTATGCAGCAAAGCAATATCTGAGGAAAAGTAGATGAAGCAAGACTTTCTGACTAATGGAGCTACCTATAAAAATCATTCCTTATATATAGCTTAATAACTAGGTATAAAATGCAAGGTTCATCCAGAGGTTAGCTATATTTGTAGCACAAACGTGACGGTACCTCGAACTAATTATTAGTCTGGTATGCGTTATGCAAAGCAGTGCCCTGTATTCATTTGTTTTCTCCTTCCTGGCAAACCACTTTCAACCGGTTTACTGGTGTAAACAATTTGAACCAATGCCCAGAACTTGTTATGGAATATTTTACCTAGAATGAAATAAACATCAATATCCGTACTATTAAGGTGTTTCCAGGATTGCAAATTGCCTAGTAACTTTCCTAGCTCTGCAGGCATTCTAACTAATGGTATTCCCAAGTTAATTAACGTTCAGCGCTGCTCTTTCGTAACCTTAGGCTCAAGCTGTTGATAAAATTGGCGTTTATTCTACTAAATCTTTCGTCTCCTTCGGTACTTTCAGAAATGGAAACATTAAATTATTCCACTTTTTATTTCTAATTTGTTGCTTATCCTGTCAATGTACCTTAGGGAACGAAAAACAATAAAAACTATCAATAAACACACTGGTTTGATTTCTCTCAGAAGCTTTGAAGATTATATTCATTGTAACAAAATGATGACACATCTTTTGTAATGTGTTTCAATATATCAGAAGAGGGGAACATTTGGATGATACAAATATTTGCTTTTAACTGACATTAGGCAACAAAGATATGTTTCTCTGTAGATAAGCTGATCTATATGAATAAAATTCTTCCACAAAGAAACATACAGTGATAGTACACTGGAGTGACTCGAAATTCTTATGAGCAATTTAATGCTTTGTGATATATAGCTGTACATATTACTTCGACCTTTAATAGCCCCCATAACATATTTTTCAGGTTTTTCAAAATAAAAGTTTTACATCTAGCAATTGCGTAAGTCTTTAACACTTATGCTACCGTGTCCTTACCGGTCACAATCGTAAATTTCTTCTAGAAGTCTTATATCAGAATAATAAACTGACCTGGAATATTCACTTTTTAATTGCTCTGCAAAAACATAGCGAGCCTTGTGCTATCACCGGCTACAGCTCAGTTCTGAACATGATGGCTGAATCAGTTTTCATAATTCTTCCAGTTTTTTCTTTTCAAAGCAGCCAGTATACGAGTGTGTTTCAAAATGGTAACAGGTAAAGTATTATTTCATTAAACGAAAATCCCAGAAATTGCAGAAAAGATATTTTAGATATGTTGACACTATTTAATAATGGCATGACGTGTATAATCAAAAGTGCGGCAAGTACAAAATGGCGACATGCTTGGTTTTTGTCATTTTTGAGAAACAAATAGTAAATCATATCGTTCTCTGGTCTGGGAATGTGAAACCTCGTGAAAATTACAGAAGAATGGAGACGTCTGCCTTTGTTGATGAGAGTAGAGTACAGTATACCAATGGGGAACACCCATCTGTGATGAGCATTACGCAGGTCCACGCTGCCTGGCCGTCATGACGGGTTTCCCATATATCGCAAGTAATTGCTTAGGGTGCTGACTGGTAAGCACAAGATGTGTGTGAACCTTCACACTCTTTTTGGTGCGTTAAAATGGTGATTGGTCCCTGTAGTTACTGCAAAACCGAAAGCAACCATTCTTTGGAAAGAACCCAATTTTGGACACTATCAGGATTTGGGGAGAAAATGTGAACATTGCCGAATATAGCATAATGTTGGAAGAAAAGCTGAAATGTGAAATATGAAGCCTTCGCAGGGAACGTTGTCTTAAGGCGTTTTTCTCCATGATAACGCACACCCCCATAAGTCTACTACAACCTCTGGCACTATTCGGAGACTGAGGCTTTACGTCAACAACACAACACCTTCCATAGAACCCTGATCTTGCTCTATCAGTTTATCACGTGTTTATTTCTTTGAAAGAAGCTTAGAGAGGAAAAAAAGTAAAATTTTCTGATGCAATAAAGAAGTTGGTAGGTCGGCATGAGAAGTATATTGAAAAGAAAAGGGACAATACAGAAAAATGACATATTTTTATCTCTATAAACGCTGAAGAAATTATTTATTATTTATATATTATTTATATTTATAAACTTATTTATATATAGTTTTTCTTGCAGCCAGTAGAAGAAAAGCCCCAGAAAATAAATAGCAAATAATATATAAGTATTTTATGTTACAGTTTTGTACAATTTTTAACTTATGCTATTTGTACAAGAACTTATATTCAAATAATATTTTTATCAATAAATATAAACATATTATAGTTCATAAAAATATCACATTCTAGAGAATCGCCATTATACTTCATTACATGTAATAACAATAGAGCTAACCGCTACGGCTGACTGTGCATGTTTTTCTATGGAATTTCCTTTCACACCTTCGTAGTGTGGGGTTGCCCGCCCAGGGTAATAATGACAAACAACACCTCATTTGCTGTGTTATGTAGGGAAGGAAACCATCATTTGTTGATACAAAACTCTTCCTGATGTCTTCTCACTCATTTCTTTCCCTGCAAAGTTTGCTTCATTTGGTAGTTCTTTGTACAATTTTCAATATATCATCAGTGATAACGTCAACAGAATGTTTCTTATGACCTGTAAAGACATCAACATTCCAAAAACTAAATTCTGTAATCGGGAGTAACGAAAGCGGGTCACTATGAAAGCGGTTCACCATGAACTCAATGATCCCAAAATACTGCCGATACTTTGATGATGTTCAAGAGTTGAAGTTGCTTCACGGTATGTTTCCTTATCTTATTAGTACTGATGCTAACATTTCTCATGATAGCTTTAATCTGTGGCGTACCCTGACTTTTAAGCTAAAGCATGCAACTTGAAAATGTTGTACAAATTATTCAGATAATACGATGTATTTATTAATTATGTCAAAATAAATGTTTCATTGTAAGAAACAAAATTTTGTAAAATACATTTGAAAATAGTTCTAAAAAGACTAACAGAGTACCACACCAATAAAACAATATTATTACAGTTTGAAGATAATTTATTAAAATGAGAGTATTCAACTCTTGTTTGACGCAAAAGTTGACCTCCTGGTCTTTTTGCAGAACTCTTTTGTGACCATATCAAAGAAGGCGGAGTTGATTTTCATATCCATATCTACTCACATCATTGCTAATGCAGAGATACGTTATGTAGAATTTCTCTGGAATGTTTATAATCGTTTGAAAGCCGATAACGAACGTTCGACTGATATCATTGAGATAATGTTTTTTTTTCCTAACTCACAATATCTGTTAATTTCTTTAAGTTTGCTTTGGAGGTCATTTAAAACTAAAAAAAATTAAAAAAGTAATGAAAATTCCTGAACACTTTCCCTTCGAATGATCAGATCGACTGCTTAGATCAACTTAAAGCTTAAAGGGGGGGGGGGAAACTTTATATTTTCTTTAACTGAAAAATTGTTGTTCAGGAAGCTTGTTGAGAAACTTGTGGGTACTTGAAACCACCTAGGAGTTCAAAAATGACAACTCTGGCAACGAAATAAGGCATAATTAAAGCTTAGCGAGACCACTCCTATATTTCATTTCATAAATCCTCTTATATTCGTCCTCCAATGTCGACGCACTGTCTTGCTTTATTTCTTTGTGGGTCACGTGATCATGTCGTTTCTCACTATTTTTTTTTTCAAAACAACGTTTACTTTTTTACTGCGAGATTTTCTTTAAGTTACCAAATTTCTTTAGTTATAAGTAATGTCTCACTTAGCTTGTAAACTTTTAGTTGGGACGTTAGATACAAGTTTCAATTTCAATTCTGTAACAGTATTTCTATTGTTGATATAGCCGGAACGGAAAACGAAAATTCAGTACTCATCCGAAAAACAAGTTTAATTGTAGTCATTGAACTTTTTAATTTATATGTGACATGGTAGTACTTTTGACCAAAATATGTGAATTTATCCTATCTTCAGGACCAATACAGAATTACTGAATGCAATTTTGAACTTGCATTCCCTTACAGTACACAGTAAATGAAGTGCAAATGACGTCACTGAATAACGCCTCGAGTCTAGCCTTATTATAATAATAGTATCTGATGCTTTGAGTGGGACTTTGAACTCATTTTGAGCTATAGTACTTTTTATATTACATTATAAAATATATCGTTCTTACTGAAATCTGAGAGCATGCAATGCCTGGCTTTGATATCAATACTTGAAGAAGTATAAGAAATTTATGTAATCCTTTGGAGCAGGAAGCACAGTGGTGACAGTTTTAACGCGACAAATATTCTTTCGGGATGAATTTTTAGAATGGGAATAAGATTAAATTTCTGCATGATGGGCTGGGAAACAAAAGATATTTTATAAAGTTAAGTATCTTTACGGGATACTCTCCTCATGCTCATAACACGATCTTCATCTTTCTCTGAAATTTTAGCATAAGGAAATTCGTGGCTCTAGAGAGTAGAGAGAGCGTATCTCTTTTTCGACGGCATCTATTAAGTTGTAGAAGGGTGGACAAATAACAATGGAAACAATAAAGAATATTAAAATAAATAAATAAAACACTTCATCATTCAAATGTCTCATTATTCGCAAGGTACATAATGTATGCCTAACTGCTAGACAAATCAGCGAACAGACTGTGGGTCGTGGTGTTGGAGTATTTTATTGTCTGTTGAACGAGCTGTCATTTTTAATCGATGCAAAGAGGAAGTAATATCAGAACGCCCAGTCTACACAGATCAGCCAAAGTTTTGGCGATTAATACGATTTAAGTAAACGTAAAGAAATGGCACACGAAGAAGAAAAGCAGCTGATGGATGATATGAAATAGAGCAAGTTCAGTGAGATAACATTGGAAAATAAGGTAACTAAAATTAGAGCAAAGAAGGAGATGAACCAGCAAGACCATTGGAGTAACGTTATCGGCTGCGGAACATATGTTTGTTTGTTCCAGGAACAGATTTGGGCACGGGAAACACAGTCTTACAGCAGCTGAAAAGTGGATCACGAAAACGGTTATTATTTAATGGCTACTGTTTATAGAATAATTGTAGACAATCTCAGTGAGTCACTCGAGGCAGTACCCAAGATGTTTTTATGTCGTGCTCTTGAAGTTAGACTCATCTTCCATTTCCTCAATATTTGCACACTCACTACAGCCACACTCGTAAGCTTGCCTACTTTGTGAATTTGAATTTGTCAATGGTAAGATACAAGACACTTTTCAGGTGTCATGTTTCCCATGCCTTTTACAAGGAAATACTGAATCTTTTTTTCTATCTATCGCAGGACGCAAACTTTTTATATTAAGTGGTATGTTGTTCACGAGTGGAATATTTAAACATATAAACTGTTTAATTTAATGATGAAAAACAGAATTTATTGGAAAAAAAGAAACATCGGAATTTCTAAGCACAAAAATCAGAGTGAAGTGAATTGAAGTTATATTGGTACTAACTAGATAGTAGGTCACGAACTACAAACCACCCTCTCCCCTTACGGCTGTCACTGATCGGTACTGGTGATGTAGCATTAACAACACTTGCCTCGTAGATCCAAGAAAGTGGGTTCAATCCCGACCAGGGTCGATGGATTTTTCGGACGTAAACATTCTAAGTATAAATTCCTTCGGAAGGGAAGTAATACCGTGTCGTAGATTTACCTCAAACCTGAAAGAAGAGGACTCTGAGTAAAATTTATCGGCCGTTTCACGCCTTGAATTTAAGGAACGCTGATGACCTGAGATGTTAAAGAGCTAAATAAAACACCTACCTACCGAACTTTGAGTTATAGCTTGTGTACTTGCTTTGCATTGAACTAGTAAATTGAGTGTACCTAACTTTTTTGCTTTAGACTTCCAATGTCTACTTATGTGCTTCTTAAGCCTCTCCTCTGCTTTCCTATGTGCAAAACGTTTTAGAGATATTAAATACAGATATTCACAGAATTAAAATTTTTTGCACAATTTCCCTTCTTTATGCAGTAAGATTTATTGTCAGTTTATTTGTCATAAGTTTGTTGCAATATATGCCAGATATACGCAGATTATGAGAGCTTTATACGAATTGTGATGAAATTAGAACTCAGCTCTAAAACTATAAATTGTTATTATACTAAGACTTGACGATATTAAGAAGAAAACTGACATAGCCTGTTATAAGTTAAATCATTGACCATGATAAAAAGTCTAATGAATGGGGTACACTTATGTGTAGTTTAATTTAAGAGTGTTTGTATACAGGAAAATATTACAAGTTGTTATGTGGAACCAGTGTCAATGGAATAAATTATAGATCACAACCGAGACTCTAACCACGGATCTTCGATTTACCTTGTCGATACTCTTACCATCTGGGCTACCATGCCCTGCCCAGCCCAGCCACAGCCGCAAATCTGCACCATATAGAGACCTCTAATATTACCTCTTTATAGAGATTTTATCTTTAAGAGGCCACTGTAAACTTTAGAGGACTTTTGGCCCAAGTTCATACATAGTTCACCACTATTAGAGTTAATTTCTTATGAAAATGATTTGCGACTGTGGGCGGAAAAGACCCGTTAGCTCAGATGCTAAGGTATTTGTGTGGCAAGCCGAAGATCCTCGGTTCAATTTTTGCTGTTTGACTCTGGTTTCGCATCTTAGCCTCCTATATGAAAAATCTTCTTTCATTATAGTTAAACTATTTCCCTAAAAAAATTTAATGAAATAAATGCCTTAGTTATTTTCTCCACAACAGCTCAATTAGTTTTTGATTAATTTATATTATAATAAAGTGAATATTTGAATAAAAACAGTTCGAAACTGATTTATTATATTTATGCTTACTTTGTGAAAAGACGGCTGAAAATGGCTGGCAGGGATCATTAGGTTGAAAAACGAAAAAAGTAATTAAAGGCTCATATTTATACTCATACGGACGCTCTTTAACATCTCAGGTCATCATCGTCCCATTTATTTCAGGGCGTGAAACGAACTCTTCTTTCATGCATGAGGTTCTTTTACATGCTGTATATCTATGTTATGGGATTCACGGTTTTACTTCCCTTCCGAAGGAAACCATACTTACGATTTTTATGCCCAAAAAAATTCATCAATTCTGCCCAGGATTGAACACGCGATCTTGGGTTTAGGAGGCAAGTGTGGCCACCACAACAACAATAGGATCGACGGCTCGTACTTGGCCAAGAATATCTTTAAATATTTTGTATATTTTCAACATTTGAGTTAACTTTTTTAAATGCTTGTTTAGTTGCATATTATTTCATGCAATTCATTCTTTCTAGGTAAAACACTTTTCTGTGTATTTACAAACATTTAAATAATGCATAATAAAACCGGTCTACAGTTGTTTTGATACTGAGAAAAAATCAGGTGTACCAATTTAAAATGAGTATGCTGATCTACATATCTGAATATGGTTTATCTGCTACATAACACTTTTAAATTAATAAAATAATTTAAATAGCTTTATTTCAAACTTTCGCATATATCATTGGCTCATTGCTAATGCTACAATTGACTGTGAATAAACCAGGTTAAACATTTTTAATGATCAAGGAGTGCTTTGTTATATAACTTGCATCCCTGTTCCTGCTAAAATTGATTTCTGTTAAATAAACGCTTTTATGTTCTATTAACTCGTTATGGAAATAAAATACCAGTAATTATTAAATTGATTCCCATTCTTTGTCACACGATTACGCAAATGAACATTATATTAAATAGTATGAGTTTTTTCTGTTACTGCTTTTATATTACGTACCAATATATAGTAATGGCATTTGGTAGTACACATCATAATATTCATATATCAAAATGGAATTTTTTAGTTTATATTTTTTATATCTTTCATAGAAGCCAATGCGCGTTTAATTTCAAAATTTAATGAATGAGTAGGAGAAGTTCTTTAACATTCCAACAATTTTCATTACTTTGTAGCTGCTTAGAGCAAATCAGAATCTTGATTGTCTTATGTCTTTAAAGTTATCCCTTTTGCATTCTTACCTTGACTTCCTTCCATTTAATGTCGACCATGTAAGGGATGAGATTGTCTCCTTGGTTGAATGGTTAGTGTTGTTCACCCGTGTTCGATTTCCGGTATCTTTTTAGGGCTTTTTTTAGGTTAGAGAGGTCTGGATTAGGATCCACCCAGCCTTGTGAGGATAATTGGGGATCAGCCTGATGGAGAGGTGCGTTCTTCGATCTAGAAAACCGCGTGTTAGGCGACCGGCGGGATGCTGACATGCCGAAGTAAATGTCCTCTTTGCAATACTGACCTCTATCAATGAAGTTGTAAGACGGAGGTAGAGGAAGCAGAGGTCGCTGCGGCAGGCCATGGTCCGATCTAAAGTTGTAGCACTATAGAGGAAGAATGTTACTGATGAAAATGTTGAAATATTTCATCAGGACGTGTCTACGGTGGAATTAAGGTCCTAGAATCAGTATGGCCCGAGCATAAGGATTTCTATAGCAATCAACTGCATGCCAACATAAGCGGAAAACAAATACATCAAATACTTTTAAAATGGTTTGTGGTGCTTACTACATATGTGAGGATTTTTTTTCTTTTTATATATTAATTTAATTTAAATGAATATAAAAAGGGTCAAAATATAAGGATAGCAAGCTTAATTTGTCTTTTGTAACTGTACTGTACTGAATTCAAAAATGTCGGTCCTGGTGATGTAGTGGTTACCATGCTTGCCTTCTAAACCCAAGATAGCGGGTTCGAACCCGGCCAGGAGCGATGGATTTTTTCGGGCGTAAAAATCCTAAGTATGACTTCCTTCGGAAGGGAAGTAAAACCGTGGGTCCCGTGTCGTGCATTTACGGCACGAAAAAGAACCTCAAGCCTGAAAGAGAGGCCTCTGAGCAAAATTAGTCGGCCGTTTCACGCCCTGAGTTGAATGGGACGCTGATGACCTGAGATGTTAAAGAGCGTCCATAAATAAACCAACAAAAAAAAAATCAATGATTTGGATTCATTTATTATAGCCCCAAGCTATAATGAGTAAGAAATCTAACTTCAGATTTTTTTTAATAGATCAGTGTGTTTTAAACATTATGTCTTGTTTTGACTTCTTAGCAAGTGTGAAGCATCGGGAACAACTTTCACAAATATTCTTGGTAGATTTTTTTCAGAGAAAACTATTATGGAATCTGTGGAATGCGGTTAAATTCTAAACATGTATTTCGCTATTTAGAAAACTAGACGTGAGGAAACACGAGGACCACAATTAACCGGAGAAATCCAATGCTCCGTTTCACTAAGCTTATAATCATTTTTTGTGTACAAAAGTGGGACACTTTTAAACTTGCTTTTCCTTGTATATTTACGTCAGTGTTGCATTTCTTGCTACTTGTAAATAATTCAATGGTTTTCCTTTCTCTGAGGATTTTCTTGGAAACGGCGAAGGAAGAAAAACACACAAATAAGAACAAATGCCCTACCATTTGATGCTGAACAGCTAAAAATAAATGCATACCACTCTAATTCACTTAGCTTCAAGCACGCTTCGACATCTCACGACCGCGATGCCTGGTTAATAGCGGAATACTTGTAAATCTTTAACGCGCTCTCCGTCTCTAAACCTATAATCGCGGGTCTCATTTGATACAGTACACCGGTATCATGCCCAAATCGTAGCAATAATTCATGTAATGATGGTAGCCCCACGCAATTTGCCTTTCTGGTCAGCAAATAATTACACGTTGAATTTTTGGCCATTAATAACAATTATAAGGCGCGCTTGACGGGAACTGTTTCAATCACACTCCTCGTCTAATTTCATTTCATTCTTCAATAAAGCTAATTGAAAGAAAACATATTCCCATAGCTCGGCTTTTTCCACGAAGTGAAGAACAGAGAGAATACTGAAAGCCTGCTTTGTTTAAAGTTTCGCTGCATGAGCACTAAACCCGATTCACACTAATTTCTGATATATTCAAACTTGTTACTTATTTTTGGTTTTTATCGAAATCTTAATTAATATCTGATTGATTCGCAAAAGGTTAATAGTAAATTCTCTTAAATACCTTTTTAAAAATGTAGATTTTACTTACGTGAAGAATTTATTTATTGCATATTCTATAAATACCTTAGTTTACTTCAAGACACATTAAGACAAACGTTAAAATTATTTAAAATATTCCAATTTTAAATTTGTAAACCTGAAATATTATAAAATAGACAAACACACTTTAGTAATGGGATGGAACCTTAGTTATGGGAAACATATTATCACATGGAATTAGTAGGTACGCTAGAAGCAAGAAATTACAAACTATTTTTCCTTAAATGGTGCATATACGTCACTTTCAACTGTGTTTTTATCATCATGCCTCAAGCGTTTGTTTTAATCTTTTAATAGCCTTGGATGTGAAAGATGAGAGGTGAGGAACAGGAATTATTTATTATTCCATATTCCAAATGGGCTAATTTCTTAACTCTCTCAGCTGCCACAGCACCAGAGGTTCTACGACGCTAGATTTCAGTAGCAACGGAGTGGCTAAAGTAGTGAAAAAAGTCTATACTTGTAGTTTTCTAGTTTCTCCGATTTTATTCCACCATCACTCTTCACCTTCTTTCCTCCCCTTCATTCGGTGGCTTCTGGTGAGTCTTCTACTACCTGGAATACTTGCAAATCTTCCTGGATTCAGAACCCTGCGCCTTACTAGGCTGCATACTAACGAAAACGATCAAAGCGAGGAAACTGCAGGCCCTGTTAGGATATTCGGGCATTGTGGGGCTGCGGGAAACGTCTGCCATTTGTGCTGTGCTTCTCACAGTCAGGTTTCTTTATCATAATGATACAGCAGACCTATGAGCTCAGTGCGAAAAAGGTTGTTTCTATGCCATCATATAATAGTTGACAGGTAAATGTTTTAAAATTAAGTTCTGATTATCTGAAAATGTCCTCACATCTACGTCTGGAGGGTTATTGTCAGTTATTACCAAAGAATGCAGGTACGTATGTTTAAGGAAGATGAGGAAAAAATCAACACAAATTCATGTACTTGAGTAAAACATTCAGGGGAAGTGTGAAATAGTGTCGTGGTTAGGTTTCTATCAAGAATGTAATTTATTTTTTAAGAAATCATTATACTAACATCAAAGACCTAGTTCGCCTTCTCCATAAAAAGCAGAGTTCAATTTCTTTTAAATAAATTTAAATTGGCATAAAATCGAATAAGAATTAATAGCACGGTAAACATTTGTGCCGTTCTTGCACGTGTTCGGTCTACTCCTTACCATATTCGCCCCAACATTCCATCCGTATCTCCCTATCCACGCTGGAAAGCCTAGCTACCAGTGTCTTTCTCGTATTGGTTGGGATAGGCAAGCATGTTTTAGAGAGTAATGTGACATAATTTTTCTAGCTTGATCGGTTCTTCGCCTGTTTTCAGCTGGAAAAAATTGATTTGGAACCAAGGGGATAACATACGTTTAGGTATTTCTTCAAAATTTGTGCTACCGAAGCCCTCTCCGATAGCCCAACGTAATGACTTTGGTCTTATGGAGACTTCTTAAGGTTTATTTATGGTATTGTAAAGGGCTTCACTTTTTTTTTTTTAATTACTGTGATTTTATGAAGTTGGTATCATATCAGGGTAGCATTAAACTTTTTTTTAAATTTTCTTAAATTGATATTTTGTAAAGTTCAAAAGTACTTAGTTTTTCAGTTTCCAAGTTATATTGCTGAGTATATTATTATGTTTGAGCCAATGTGTACTTGTACACTATTTTCGCTCGTACTTCGCTTTCTCATGGGCTTTTCTGTCTAGTATATTTTCTAATTAAACTCTTGTCCTGGTATCAGTGGAAAGGTTTGGAATTGAACATTATAAAAAATTTGGTAGCAGAAAGGAAGAGCAAGTTGCGCATTAACATCTTTAAAAATGTGTTAAACATTTTGTACTTAATGTGTTTACAACCGTTCATATTCAGAATATGAGAATGATCTGATTGGATGGGAAAAAACTCATCTACTCTACCTATCATCTGGTCTTCTTTATACCGGGTGTAACAATTAAGGTACGACCAAACTTTCAGGACACATTCTTCACACGTAAAAGAAGATAATATGATGTATGAACATGGGTCCAGAAACACTATTTCCATGTTAGAACTCATTTTCTACAATGTTCATAGTGCATTTATCATGGGAAACACACAGAAACTTAACGTATCAGAGTGCCATATGAAACTCCTTACATGAAATGTTCAAATGTCCTCCGCTATCATTGACAAGTCGTCGTATTTTATCCCAGATGCGCTATGTATTCCTGGGGATCTGAGTCTCATTTCGCAATCTTTCACAATGAAGGCACAAAGACTCTGTGCATCTTGTATTGGGGTTAGGTACACAAGAGCTTTTAAATGCTCCTTCCCCCCACAAATAGCAATGAAGTGAGTTAAATATCAACATTACCTTCTTTCAAATGGAACACAAAACACTGGCGGGGATGAACCTAAGAATTACAACTTAACCAGAGGTAACCAATAGGGCTTTTTGAACATTTCATGTAAGAAAGAGTTTCATGTGATATGCTGGTACGTTGTGTTACTGTGTTTTACCCATGATTAACGTACTATGAAGAGTTGTAGAAAATGAGTTCTAACATGGAAATAAAGTGTAGCAAGACCCATGTCCTTATAACACATTTTCTTCTTCTACGTGTGAGGAATGTGTCCTGAAAGTTTGGTCCTACTTTATTGTTACACCCGATAGACGACTCAGAATAGGAAACAGTTCAGGAGATGGATAAGCGGAATAATTGAACCTCTTGTTACAGTTTTTGAAGCAGAATAATTTTACTTCTGATCTGTCTTAACTTTTGTTTGAAGAGAAATTACGTTTTTCAGTGTATACTCATTCTCACAAGACAGCCAAGCTGGAGTTAGTCACTTAAATTAAAATTTCATCAAGTCACATCTACATTTTTATGGAAATGTCTTAAACTCTCATTAATATTTCTAGAATAAACAATTACTTGTTGGGCCTGGACACCAGGGCACAGAAGGCAGTGAGGTGGCAGTAGGATCAAAGATCAATTTTGTAGGTCCACAACTTTTCTGCTGCATTAGCAAGAAAACTGCTAGAAAGAACATATAAGATGGGAGAACTTTCCCAGTCAAGAAATGCGAAAAAATTCTTATTAAAGCATCCGATAACACCCCTGGCTAATAATATTTTAGTAGGGATAGAAAGTCAACCAGTAAAGAGATTGGAATGATAAATGGACATTGGCTATTCCGGACAATGGGACTCCTACACGCTGTCTATGTGAAACGCGTACTGAACTGCAAAACACATCTTACTAAAGTGTGAAACTCTGGAAAGATAAAAAAAAACTTATCGATTACCATACAACCCTTTAAGATATGTATTTCCTAAGCTTATACGCTGCTTATAGAGTATACTAAAGCGCTAGGTCTGAAACTAACAAAGCAAGGATTAAAGGAGTGCATGAAACACCCTTGTAGCTTAAGTGCCAGGGAGTATTTACACACTACTGATAATCATCCAAGCATTCAGTGTTAAACATTGCATTATGTTGTTGCTCGACAGCAATTTTAGGCTCTAAAAGTGGAATTTTAGATACATAAAATAGATTCTTAAACATCTGCATTTAGATTCCATGGAAAAAGGAAAAAAAAAAAAAAAAAAACTGATATTTTTTTCTGAAGAATGAAGCAAACATAGTGTTCATTAAAATGAAACTAGCACAAATTTCAAAATTTGAAGTTCACTGACAAACTGAACACTCTGTTCTTTATAGTGATTTTCATTCATCAGTACTATATCCATAGTTCGCGTTACAATAGGTGACAAATAATTTTTTAATTTTCCCATGGAAAAGTTATAGCTTTTGCGCTCAAAGTTAATTTCGGAACCAAAAAAGAGCGTTCTGCATTGACTGAATTTATATTTTTATTATTTCCTCTTTTTTGCATAAAAGTTTTAATTCGGCGATTTTCTGCAACACATACTCAACTTATTTTTTTGTTTGTTTTGTTTTTGTTTTTACTTTTTCTCAACAGTTCCCGATTATTCAGAAATCTTATGCGTTGCTGCGTTCAGCCACCTATAGAGAAGTTTCCCATAATTTTCAGGAGAAGTATTCAAGAATGCAGTGAGTGTAAAATTCTATATATATATATATATATATATATATATATATATACATAAAGCCACATTAAACTATTCACAATTTTATTGGTTTCGTATACACATAGTATCGCCTGTGGTGCCTCAGTAGTAAAAACGGGCGTTAAACACTACTCAAAAAAAAAAAAAAAAAAAAAGTATACACATAGTGCATACTTTTCTAAAGCTTCGAGTAAGGAAAATTCTGGAGGAAGTTTCTGGGTAGAAACTGCATTTTTAATGGAGCTTTCACAAACATTTTCTTCACTGAGGAGGTAAGTTTAGCATGTTTGTCTAACGAAGGCACTTACGCAACGCCAAGTAATGTGCATCTCTGTTATGTCACTTATTGCTGGACTTCGAAGAAAAAATGAACAACCGTTATCTTTTCGGAATTAAAGTACTACAGGCTGTTAAAATAGTATATCGATACGAAGTAAATAAAAATTTAAAAATAGACTATAACATCAAGAAATGTATTTTAGGCACTGTAAAACATTATTTTTAGACCTGATTGCTCGTAACAACTAAATACTAAATATTAAGCGTCTATGTATCAAAGGAAAAAGAAAAAAAAAGCAAATAAAATACTCATATTTACTTATATCTTTGATGTTTCAGCTGATTTTTGTTAGGTATAACGTAAACTAACTGAGAGGGTTAAAGTATATATAATTTATACGTGCAAGAAACGTTAATTATGCATGTGCGAAGAAAACTTCATTGTACTACTAATTATAGATGATTATCATCTTGAATGTTCACGCTTTATTCGATAAAGATCTAGAGGATATTAATTACGTAATTAATAACTAAACAACATCCCCTCAAGTGATCTAGAGCTGATTGGATTGGGCCATTTAAGACGTTGAAAGCAGGCTATGGTATCGCTAATTTCATAAAGTTGAAAATGAGCAGTTGGTTAGTATGTGCCTTGTCCATTGATTTATAGGGTGGCGAAGGTGATTATATGCTATCCGCGGCTTCCTTTGCTATAACTCATGCAACTTGTCCGTCTGTCTTGTAGCCGGCCGATTGGCTGAAAAATACTGCGTTTGCAGGCCGCCTATCGGAATTATAATTCGACGCACACATCGGAGGAACAAGCGACTAATTATGGTTTTTTATCAAGTGTTACTGTCCCGACACGTAATTTTTTGGGGATGAAATAGCTAGCAATATGCTCTGAAACTATTACGCAATTATTATGTCTAACTATGCCTCTCTTAGGAAATCAAGATTAGTGGGGGAAGTTTACCCTACTAATTAGAATAATATTAGTGCAATTTAAAGTGCTATTTTATATTAAACTGCACATTTGTAGTTATAAACCTAAGGGGTTGGCATTTAATAAAAGCTACAATAATAATGCCCATTTTCTCAAACTGTCCGTTTTGTGTTACACATGTTCAAGCTACAGTTATTGGGTGACCAAGGCTACAGCGAGCCAGATAATGACTAGCGGAGAAGGGAAAAGAGAAGGGAAAGATTGTACTATCGAAATCCATAGGTGGCGGCAATTTAAACGCCTGTGTCAGTACGAGAAAACAGTTTAAGCCGCAAGGAAGTATTCACAGCCGTGCCGTGCGAAATGATTTGCAAAATATAGCGGAGCGTACATTAAGAAAAAGCTAGAGACTTTTAAATTAAATTTTTCTGATGTTTATGTTCCTGCAAAGAGCCGTATATAAAATATGATGAAAAAGTGGCGTGGATCGCGGATATTCAAGTACGGATACTCAGATGTCGACGTGTAAATTAAGGCAAAAGGTACAATGCCTGTTTTTGTTTAGACTCTGGGGAAGAACAACCCTGTACAAATTTCTAGAAAACGGATAATAGCATTTTAAATATTTTCGGTGGTTTATGTGGAAAATGATGAAGTCAAAAGAACCTCTGCACCAAATTGCAGCAAGCTGTACACGCTTAAGTCGAGTTGTCTTCGACAATTCAATGGCTAGATCTCCTGTGAGCCTGAGCTCAAGTGATTTGTCATTTCGGGAACTTTTGATATGTGTGATTCTCCCACATTCTCCGATTTCATTATCTCCAGAGCCTTCCTTTTTTTACCTCTTCGTGCTCATTTCATTTTGATGATCATTCCGGAAAAATTCTCTCCTGTCTAGTGTGCAAATCTGTGTACACCGAAAATGCCTGCGACTACGCACGGTATATAGCTGGAGATGGTGGGCTTCTTACCCCCAGTAGAGTATATTGGGAACGACCAAGGCTATCACCGAAGCCCATGTCTGAAATGTGAAATAGATAATCTTAAAATAGATAATCTCTTACTCTCTCGTATTCGCAAAATTCACGCGTTGCAGACACACTTGCCATCTCCCGCTTCCATGGCAAATTTTCGCAGCGCGTATTGCAGCCTAGACGCTGGTCTCTCGCTATGATATTCAGACTGTGAAGTAAGTGCGGAGGAACAAGAAACAGCATTGCAAGGCTTCGAAATTACATTTCCCCATTTCAAGCTATTGTCTCCGAGATGTTCCTAATTGAAACAATCGGTTTGCCTGCGATTCCTCTGCAACAGCAAAGAGCGGAAAGATTGCTAGTCGTAGTAGGTAAATGTTTAAACAATTTATGGTTATTTTGTGATGTACCACTATTGTTTATCCTAGAATAGCGTGTAGTTTGTATACATTAGGTAGTGTTCACTCCCTCTAAATGACTCGTGCATAATAAAACAAAATGAATGACACATTCTCGCAGCTTAAGTACAGAGGTAAGTTGCTGTGCATCGTCTACAGAAGAAAAACATTGAACAGTCTATAACACATATTCTAAATATACGGTCTATAATTCTTGTCTTCTGTTAATTGTAATTTTACATTAAATTTAAACCCAATTAAGTCCAGTGAGAGCCGAGGTGATAATCGCAGCTTACGCCTCTGCTTGCTTCCTTCAAATATCGCTTCCAGTTTCCTTTTCCATTATTTATCTTTAAGCCTAGTTAAATCATAATCAACATAGAAAATAAATAAGGGGAAGAACAGTGTTTAAACAATAGTGCACGACTCTCCAATAGGGCTGGCCTCCTAAAACATGATCTAATTCTAGTAAACACTAAATATATTATATTATTACAGAGTAATTACTCAACCATAGAATTCTTTTAATTAAGTAATGTAAAACGGAACAATAGACAGCATGGAAATCATTAATAACCAGAGATAAAAACAAGTATCTATAAAAAAAACAATAAAATACTTCAAACCATGCCTTTTCATTATATCATAACCCCACCTCGCTTACCGAGTTTTTAGCTAGCAGCAAGAAATTACAAGATTATGAAAATCATATCTCGCAGTTGCAGCATTCATACGGAACATCTGTTCCTTAGTAAGAAAATTTCTTAGCCTGCAAGAACTATAAAAATGACTTGTTTGTTTAGGTTAAACCACAATGAAGTTAACTGTTCCCCCATAAAGGAGAACAATAAAGTAATGATAGTAATAATACCCATCCAGATGCATTTTACAGCTAAAGTACCAAAGAAAACACACATAAACAAAACAAAAGTTATCTCACAACAGTAATGAATATAAGAAAACGCAGACCGTTATGGCAATTTACATGATCTGAAATTGCAGTGAACTAAAAAGCTCTGGTTTATTATGGGGAACATTCTGGGATATTTAGAAAGAGTAGGTACTCAAATTACAACATTGAAGACAATAGTTTAGTTTAAGAAAATATGAATAATCTACACACAAGAGTGTACAACTGTATGGTAATTTAATTTACGAACGAAGAAATTACCAGAATTTAATTTTCAATTCCTATATTGGAGGAATGGGATTGAATCTGTGTATATATCTACTTTGATTGGAAACTCTGTCGACTTCTTGATAGCAAAAATTTATTTAAATTTTATTCCTTCAGCGGTAGTTTCTATTTATATAAATGTTTATGGATTTTTCAAGATTATTGTTACATTTCAGACACTTGTTTCGTCTGTTTGAAATGCTTTTTAAGTGTTTTAAATGCTAATTGTAACTTGAGGAAAAGGTCTTTAAACTGTAATTTTAGGCACAGGGAGCTCATGACAGAAAACAAACATCGTCAATAGCATAAAGTAATTAATAAGTGATTTGTATAGTTTTCATTCCTTTCGTGTATTGATATTTTTATTAATTTTTATAATACGATTAAAATCAGCATAATTATATAAACCTTTTAATTATCCATGGAATTTAAAACTAAACTAAGAGTCTCAACACTTTTGCAAAGTATTGTCTTTAAAATCGATGCTGGTATTTATATTGTCAGAAATTTGTGTACAGAGCAAAAAGGAAATAAATTAATTTTATTCAAATTAACAAAGATAAAATGGGATGTCGTGGCGATAAATGGAACATTGTACAGAATGCTATGTCGTGTTCTGAAAATGGAGATGACGAGAAAGACTGGGGAGGTCTAGGGTATGGGTACAGCGTTCTAGAAATTCTCCTAATTCAAGTTGATTTTAACATATTTTGGATTTAATTCAAGAGAATACAGCATGGGTCGTAGTGGTGTAATACACAGTGCTGCAGGTTGTTTTGTACTAAATAAAGGAAACATTGTTTCATATAATTGTACAGCCATGACGGCTTCGTTATTGATATACGGCAACATTGCCTGGCACGTGAGTGGTTGCTGTTTTCTTGGCCACTCATGAGGCATTAGTTGACAACGAAACAAACTATGCAACATTCGACAAACAGGTGAATATAAATGTATAAAGGAGAACCATACACCAACAATGAAACGACAATTATGGTTGTGATTTACTGTGAAGGGAGTTCTGCTGCTATGTGTTTTCCTGCTACAAAAGTGTTTGAACTTGGTCATCTTTTGGTAGGAAAACGTTCAATGTAGATACGAGCAGCAGCAGAATTTGTATTTCTTCATCTTAGAACACATCGATCCTCTCATTGTTGGCGCATGATTCATTCATCAACCAATCGATTTGATAATTGCATAGTTAACTCCTGAACAATTAATATCACGTTGCTGTCCCTAAAGTACGCTAGATCGCGCATCAATCTTACCATTTCTCAGTAACGATGTCGTCATTTATTTCATTTATATGAAATTTATATGAAACAATCCATTTTTTCTTTAGTAGAGAAGATATGCAGCACTGTATCATACAATTACGAATTGCCCTGTATATGGAAAACCAAGGCAAAACTGGAAGAAAACGAAAAATTACTCAGTAAAGTTGAAAGATTTCAAGGCAGAACTGCAGGATCTTTTGGAAATGTCAAGCAGAAACACACATTTGTGAGAACAGACTTGGCGCATATAATTAAATATTTTATATTACATGTATTTATAATGTCCGGCATTACCACTGTGGTATTAATTGATAACATGAGAAAATTATAAATTGGAAGAAAATTTTGGAAAGAAGCTTTCCTGGCCCGTTATCTTCTCGGCTGTTACTACAGTAAGGAACAAAATTGACTGTAAGATTTCTTTCAAAGCCGTTTCTGGAAGTATTCAACAAATTATTTCCTTATTAGTGAAGTTTTACGTAAAATATATGTTCAGAATACATGTCTATGGAATGTGGATTAGGTGATAACGCTTGGAAGATCGGGAGATCGCGGGTTCATGTCCATTAGAGCTGACATCCTGACCTAGATTTTTTTTTCAGTTCTTTTTGGTTGCTTAGGTGATTGATCTTTACTATATACGAATTTCTCGCTCTCTCATTTTATATTTATTTTTGTGGGTTATGTCGTAGGATCGAAACAAGACCAACTCCACCACCTAGAACCCAATGCAGAAAAAAAAAATGGTGGTCGTTGACACCTTATACTACCAATAGCAAACCCGAAACTTCTAGGCAGTATTATGTTTATAAAATGACATTATTAATCATCAGAAAATATTTCGATGGTTTTTGAGAATCTGAAAGTATTTATAAACAAAATTTCACATGTAAATGAAACAAATTAATATTAAATCGACTTACATAACATCATCCATGTACAAGCATGGTTAATCAACTAATGCCCATTACCATTTATTGCTGTGAAATAACAAGAACAATAATTATTATACTAACAACATACATAAATAAGAATAACTTAATTAAGAATTTTTCATTAGTGTATCATGTATGCAATTATTTTTAAGAAAATTTACTGCAAAATTAATGGATCATTTAAACACACATGCACGTATGTATAGTTTTGACTTTTGCCTTTTGTAAAACCATACAAATATAAAATGGTTAACCGTTTACTTCTAATTGCAATGCTCTGTACAACAGAACAAACACTTTTAACCAAACTGCTAGAAAAGAAAATGTAATGCAAAATGCAATTACCCTATATAATGCACTCCATTTATCACATTTTAACTCCTTATTTCCACTACACTCCAAGATCTAAGTGAACTTCTTAATAGGCAAGCACAAAATATTTAAAAAATGAATTAACTCCAAATTACGGGACAAAAACCTAATCGACTTAAATGGGACTGCATCATATTTATCATAATCTATTTAAATGAAAAGGACATAGTTTTCCTTGGCAATAGTTATAAATGGGCGAACCTGTCTTAACCTCATTTGCAAAGAAGTGAAAACATGTAATAACATGCTGCTTCCTTATCTTTCCGTTCATTTCTAGCGCTGTCACACATGATGGAGGATTAGGAAAAATTGTGTGATAAGCGTCATTAGGTTAATTTTGAAATTTTTCTAGGAACCGAATTAATTCACCATTTTGCACAGGGAACATGTCCTCCCTAACCACAAATTTCGGCTCGCAATGTTTAATACACGCTGCCTTTTTACTATTAGTTTAAAAATTTGCACTTTATCTACTTTTATATGAATGACTGCTCTTTTGGATATTTAAATGTGGTAGTAAGCTATAATTAGAGATGTAGCCTTGCTCTCAGCACGAGCGACTCATATTCTACTAACAGTTTCTATTACACAAGTACCTAGTGTAATTTCACCAAATCAATATTAACGTAATAAAAATACACCACTGTTGATTAATTTTCTACCATAAACCACTGAAATAAATCACGTAACTGCAACGAACCAAATAAACAAACCCTTATGCTTAATAGCAGCAACATGGATTAACCTCGATCGCCGCCATTTTGTGTGATATCGATAGCATCATGGTCTGAGTAATGGGTCAGTCTTGGTCGAAAATGACAGGGCGAGGTGGGCAGGTCTTTGGATAGGTTTCTACCCGGCATCTGGTATGGAAGCAAATTTTCTAAAGAGTTCAAATTCCCTGATGGGGAAGGGAGCTCCCATCATTGGCGGGATATTCTATCTGGAAACATATTAAGGATCTCGTATTGTTTGTTCAGTCATTGTCCGTGGAATCCTGAGCTCTCGGTAAGTCCTTTCCTCCCGGAGATGGCCCAATTGGGGACGTAGGTACAAACGACCAGCGTGAACAGCGTGTAGTACCGAAGTATCCGTTTCTCATCCAAACAATCCAATCCAATCCCTGTACCTTAAAAACATTTTTTTGCGTCCTCAGCAAATCTCAACTCTGCTTGAAAAATTCACGAGACCGATTCATTAAAACAGAAACAATAAAGACTACATTCACGAATTTCGTATGAAAAATATGCTGTGGCAAATTGTTTAATTATAATAAAAGGTATTTTATTATATCATTTATCTGAATATTTCTTTTGCAATCTAGAGGTTATTGCATTCCAAGCAGAAGAGTAATAGACAGTACCAAGAAAATTTTATTTATAGGATAATTGCTAATGTTCAATTGAGGACATATTTAATAGAATGTACTATCGAAATTCGAATCAAATATACAATCAAACGTGATCAATTAGCTGCTGTTACAAATTTTATATTAAATAGCTATTTGTTTTATTGTTCTGTGCATTTAGACGCAATTCAGTTTAATAACACAGTTACAATTTTCAATTATCTTAATTTTTCTATGGATAGTCTATCCCTCACATATTTTATGCATATCTTTTACTCAATGACCATAGGACTCTTGAGGAAATTACTTTTCAACCACAGCTCTCGTTTTTTGGTTTTGAGGCAAGTCAGATATTTTTTACGAATAGAGAAATAAACTTTTTACACAGGCCTATATGCTTTACTTTTACAATCTGGCAGTCTCTTCTTAATTTTACTTAAATTGATATCAATTATAGATATTGCCATTTCGCGTGTTAAACGAACAGCATAGCTTTCAAAGCAGCAAATGAGCTTTAAGTTCATATTTTTTCCTTTCCTTGACGTTATAAAAATTCAAGTTTGCTACACCACAAACAAGCCCTTCATAACACGCTTATTCTTTACTGATAACACTTTGTAAGCAGCATAAACAAACTAAACCTTGATATAGTAGAAGTTTGGAGCGGAAACGACATTTTTCTTTGCCAATAATAATTTAAAAGTTCCATAAACAACTAAACTTTAACATATTAGAAGTGTGGAACGAAACAAAATATCACGATAACATAAACATAAATAATAAATAGGAATAAGTAAAGAATATACGAATAATACGGCCAAATACAACCATTAACGAACTTCGCGGTGATTGATAATCTGTATTGAACTGATGAGAAAAAATGTTACATTGCAGCTAACTGATAGCTAGACTGCTGATTGCAGAAATTTGAGTATACAGTAATTTTCTTTTGGAGTATTAAGGCGTGGAGAAAAAAAAACAAGGATAGGAATGAAATATTACAGAGTATAACAAAAAGGTATGTCAAAACTTTGGGGATACATTCCTCACATATACAGCATAACAATTTTATATTAACATGGGTCCGGATTTAGTTTATTTCTCTGTTAGAGCCCGTTTGTACACCTGTACCAATAGCAGAATATTAAAAGAAAAGAACTTTGGGAGACAGAAAAAGCATATGAAATGTTCCAAAATGTCCTCCCTTAACATGAATATATGCCTAAACCCGCCGCGCCGTTCCATGAAATCCTTGATGCGCTGATGTATCCCTGAAATATGTTGTATTATTAGGCAGCTGTGCAGAACACGAGCACCAAGACACTCTACCCCTTCGGCTAATCCATATCTGCCAACTGCGCATTTGACTATCTTATTTTATTACACCTGGAACGAGATCCATAAACACACAGAACTGATACTAGTGCTCGGTGCTACGTCAAGCAATGAACTGGGTAGGATAATGGACTACGTGGTACAGAATGACTACAACAACAAAATGAATCTAGGAACTAAGCGTAGTTACAACATCCCCTCCCATTTAACCAATATATAGGTGTATATATAGGATATATCTATATATGTAGGTATATATCCTTGAATTGCATATATATATATATATATATATATATATATATATATGTGCAATTTAAGGATCTGAGTGTTTTAGGACAGGATCTGGACAAAGTAGAATGCATGGCAAGGAAAGTTAAAAAAGAATGTGATAAATGGGGTCTTCAAATAAACTATAAAAATACGCATGTGTGAGTCGGCTCAAATTCAGCAGACTTGTTAATTGAAAATGATATTATAGCTAAATTGGAATGTCAATATCTGGAAACAATAATAGCCAGAAAGACATCAATGAATCATAGATTAAGCAAGGAAATGTATTGGAGCTTTAAACTCATTTCTTTGCAGTAAGTATATATAAGCAAATTGTCATGTGTAGTAAAATTGCAAAGAGCATTTTGACGTATGGCTGTGAGAGATGACAGATCCCTTTAATTTGTGCAGAAGAAGTTGATAGTTACATAATTGAATTTCCTGAGTAGGTCAGCGAGAGTTTTTATGTGGGTTAGAATCCTAGTAACAGGATAAGAGGAAAAAGTGAAAGTAGACGAAGATCTAAATATTGTTGAGTATGTGGAAAGGAACAAGCTTGATATGGCATAGGCCCTTCAAACATATAAGGAAGACTATTTAAATTAACACGAGTTGGAATCCGTTTGAGAGGAGAAGAGGAAGCAACCGACCAAAGCGAATCTAGCATGCAGGTATCACCAGTGCTATGGAAAGACGGGAAATGGAGGTTACTTAGTGGTATGACAAATACAGATGGAGTTTGGAAACCGGAAGTCGGAGGAATATGTTGTAAACCGGAAACAGAAAGATAGTTATATAATAAAAAACCAAAGGTGTTCGGAAAGAATATTGTTAACCCAACAGAAATTAAAATGGCAAGTCAGCAGTTTTGAGTTCTGCACCATCATGGCATTGCTTGGAAAATGGTAGTCCCAGAGATTATTAAAGATAAAACTCCTCAGTTTTTTTGGAGAGTTGAGATAGTTAACAGACCGATACGGGATCTCTGTGTCGGGATCAATCAAGTGTTAGTTTCTTTATAGTTGTTCTTCGATTTTATAACAACTACAGTGTGTAAAGCTCAGCATAGTAACACAAATATAATTAAAACATCTTACACAATAAAATCATCATTATTACTACACCAGCAAGAGAAAAATCTTACAAATTAAATTTTTGTCAGAATAGTTAAGACTTTCTAAGATGAGAAAAATGCAATGCAGTTATGTTTGCCTAGTGGGTGGTAGGCATGAGTGCAGCCGTTTTTTATATTTAGGATGACAAATCTATGCGCCTTGCTTGGATGTACTCTTCAACAATATTGTAGTATTAACTGTTAATGAAACAATGAAACTAAAAAGGGCGATAAATTGAAAGTTAGGTTAGGTAGGAAAAGTCGCAACGCTAAAGAAGCCAACCCGTTTTTTAGTTCGGCGTTGTGTCTTTCCTGACTGTTTTGGAAAATGCTTTAGAAATTTGAAATACTCTATTTTGTTTCTGATGTATTATTTTGTGAATTATAATATTACATATTTCCAAAGTCAAGGAGTTAAGTGTTTACAGAGTTTCCTGTTTTTCACTTGTTTGTTTATAAAAATGTCCTGGCTTTCCCAATTGTTAACTTTACCTTTGTGTAACGATGTGGTTGAAAGTTGCCATTTATGCAGTCTCAGTAGCACACAATGATACATTCAAACATTTTACACTCCGTTTACAGTGCTTTTAGTCAGTAGAAGGATCTGTTCGGACTAGAGTCACTAAAGCATATCGGCTCGCCACAATGATGCGCGGACGCTAGTTCTTGCTTGAAGAAGCTAGCTGTTTCTATGTATCATTTTAAAATCCACACTGTGAGACAATTTGTATTATTTACATCATTAATATAGCAATGAATTGTATTTTATATAGAAATAATTGAAAAAACACATCTAATAGTTCTAAAATAATCACCTAAAGGGAAGTAGAAATATTTTCGACCGGACCTGTTTGCCTGGTGGCCTGTTGTTCCTTATATAAAATATTAGTTTTCGTACAGTATTGGAGAAGCAGCATAACTTTATGGCACGTCTGGAAGGTTCTATTTAGTATATGCAATTTAATTGCTTTTGGGTGATGAATAAAATATTTAAACCTTCTGCAGATCACTGATTCAATAAATCAGGGTGCCTATAAATGATGGAAGTGGCTTCATGATTATTAACGAGTTTTTTTCGCAGATATGGTGATCAAAATTTATATTATATAACAAGCAATCTCAATATTTCGTTTGAATTCCCAACAAGCATTTGTTTCCGCCAGCAGCCGAAAGAGCGCCACAATTGTAAAGATAACGAAACACGTACAATAACCATCCCCGAAGTAACTTATTTTTACGAATATATATTTAACCTTTGCAGAACATACATTTAAAATAATATACTTTTCTAAAAGAAATGGATACATGGAAGGTTGGAATCACATCTTATTCAAACACCTGCTCATATTTTGAATCTGTTGAAATCCTGAGCTTTAAATAGTGGGGATAAAATTTCTCGACAAAGGATAGCAAATAATACTTCCTGAAGTAACTAGTAATTTGTTTCCTCTCTACCTAAGTTCTGAAATTTCTATATGTCTTCACACGATTTGCACGTGATATAATTTATTGCGATTGAGGGAATAAATAAAAACCAAATTTTTTTAAGCTATTGTGAGGAAGAATAAAGAAATGTTCAATTAATTAAATAATAAAAAGACAGGCCATTCTTTAAGTATTTGGAAAACATTAAGGGGATCAAACCGGTGGAAAGAGCATTTTAAAATAATGAAAGACTTATGAAAAGAAAAATTATATTTAAAATATGAGAAATACAAGAGAAAGGTATGAAGGCAGAGGAGGATGCATATTTAAGTTATTTGACGTTCAAGCATTACGACTTGTGCCACTATTATCTGAAGATAAGGAACCAGAACCCGAGAACTATATTCTGAACAACTCTTCCAGAATCAACTCTTGTTGAGCTACTGGCAACGGAGATTTTTCTAATAATTAATATCTTTCGGAGTAGTTTTCAATTAGAGAGACAACAGCATTAGAACCATAATTATTGTCTAATCGATTCTGTTCCGGCAGTCGTTAAATCTTCTCGCATGCTCTCCGCTTTTCGGTGATGGCACTTTAACTGCTGGGAGATGATGATAGTTGCAGATCAATTAGATCTGCCTGAGTGGGGACCTCCGCATCGACGTTGGTGGTACCGGACTTTTTTGTTCTTGTTTTGCGACCTGGATGTTATAGTTAGCGCTTTTTATTCTCTTCTAGCTGTTAGTTTCCAAAATCTCATCTCTGGGGCCTGTGGTACTTCTCGTTCCCAAGTGCAACAACTACATGGTTATTATGTTGTACCAGGGGCAATAAAAAGTTTTGCAAGTGCTTATACATAATACTATAATGACACGAATCCCTTCATGATCCCTCAAGGCGTTTTCCATAAGCAGCAACCAGCTACAGTGCTGAGAGATTGCCAACAGGACTGAATTTAGTGCTTGGGCGAGTCCTGTATTTATTTAAATAGCTCATATCTTCCCTTGAGCTAAGAACATTGTAAACGCGACGTGCGATAGGCGATTATTTGTGGGACATCTGGGGTCCCAGGTCGCCACATTAAAGGGGATAAAAATGAAAGTTTTAAAACTTTTTGTATGTTAATTTGAAACAAACTTTCAACCTCATATCTGTGAAAGGATTTCTTTCTTTCAATGTCTAAAAAAAATTACCGAGTTATGCATTAAAACATTTTGGCATGCAAGGACAGTTGGCTCTTTGAATTAATCAACACACCTATTTTCCTACTTTGGAACTTTAAAATTTATTCACATATGTTAGTTTAAAATTCGTACTTTTATTCTTGTAGTGTAGTGAGCTGGTTATCAACTTGATAGGTCTATTACTAACTAGAAGAAATTGTTCATCTCTCTATTGTTGTTGCTTAAAAAAAAAGAAAATTGTGGTAATATCTTTTTTTTTAAAAAAATATTCTTGTGTAGCCTAACCAAAATGGGCTAAAGAAAGGTATATCATTAAAAAAAAAATTAAAACAACAAAACCAAAGCGCTGCTAAAAAGAAAATTATATACTGTCATTAAATCAATCTGTAATGCTGTGTAAATTAGATTGGGGCCATGGAAGGTAATCAAATTAACAGATGAGGCTGGGCAGAGAACGTGTGGTTTTTATGGAGACAGAGAAAACTGATAACACATTTTATCTAAAGGATTGTCCAGGAACCGAAGATGACTAAACCGGGAGTTAAGTTTGCTAAGTTGAATAGGAATAGGTTAGCACTTTGGGATCTGTTTGCATTGGAAAACAAATGGCCAAAGCTTGGTTCCTTTCTCGGTAATGTGCATGTAATTAGAAGTGCTTTTTTGGAGTATATGGCCTCTTTGTGTCCGAAAGGGCATGTGCGAGTATCAGCAAGTGGGTGTATATGAGTGTATGTGTGATTAGATTATAATAATTGTATTGGATTTGAAGTGCAGATTCCTTTTCTATAAATATTTATGTAATGAATAGCTTGTACGGTCAAACGAACGATATTGTACAAATATGTATGTAAAGAATGAGCAGTAAATACACTTTACTACTAAACATTTTGTAGGCTAACTGTAATAGAAATATGACAGATTAAACAAAGCATACACGAAAGAATGATATGAAGAGATTCTGTGGCAGGTTACGTGTTTTCAATATCGTTCAATTGAAGCAAAGAGTGATAAAGAGTTAAATAAAATAATGTCTCTTTTGAAACAAAGTTTTTCATTTACTATTCAGTCTGTGAAAATCAAGCTAATCAGAACGTTTCAATGCTCGACATTGATCTCAATTTATAAAATGTATGCTAGGATAAAAACTAATAACAGAATCATTGATAAGCAAGAACAATGTGGATTTTGCTCCGTAAGGTCAACGTCTATGATATTTGAAAAAAGGAAGAGAATTTAATTTGAAAACACATACTCCTTTTGTAGACTTTTAAAATGCTTTCCATTGTTATCAAAGAACTAATTATAGTCAATTACGGCTAAACAAGGATACGCTGTTCATTTGATGGAAGTGGTTCAGAATTTGATATCCAATATTATAATTAATACCGAAGTGGCAAAAAAGAACGTATTATAATTAATAAAAGGGAATGAAAAGGGTACCCCCTATCGCCCACACATTTTAATGTAGGCCTTAAGATAAATTCTCATGAATTGTTTAACATCTAATGTATATGGGTGATGGAGTTGTAATACAAGAAAATTAAGATAACTTGCAGCGCTGTATATATCGTTTAAATTAAATAAAAATTTAATTTCAAAGCATCCAGGAACAGACAATACGATGGTATTCTATGGGAAAAGCACGAACGCTAAAATTATATTAGACAACTGTCCAATAAAACAAGTCTATCAAATATCAAGGTTGCGAAATAGATATAAAACCATCCCTATATATTTATAACAAATAGAAATACTTCATTAAAAATAGAACAAAAAGGACATGAAAATTAAATCCTATAAAATAATGGCAGCTCCCGCGATAATTCACTATTGCAAAAAACGCAAATTAGGATGCTGAATTTAGAAATAAACTTTCTGATAAAAATAAATTCTGTACAAAATTACAGCACATACCCAACGAAGAAATTAGTAAAGACTTTAATATAACTTTCATTAATGACAAAATAGAAAAATGCAGAAATAACTGAATACACCACATTAATAAAATGGATAAAAGTAGACTTCCAAAGTCTGCATTAGAATATAAACCACCAGAAAAAAGAAATGTAGGGCTAACTGTAAAGAGATGAATTTACTCTGAAAACGGAAAATGCAGAATGTCAACTCCTTGGGTTGAAGAAGGTATTTAAATGACAAAATTTAAAGAATGGTCATTAAAAACCACAACAATTATTGATTAGAAAAATAAGAAAATTGCTGGAGTAATAGCGAGTTAAATAAATCATTTATCTTCACGTAATTTATTTTCAATTTTTAGCGCCGAATATAATTGTAACTCAAAAATATAAAGAACTGAATGTATACTTCACTGAAAATGCCAGGGATTGGATTGTTTGGGGCGGACGAGGACATTTCAGCCTTGAACACGGCTGGTCGTTTGTGTCTACGCCCCCAATTGGGGCATCTCCGAGAGGAAGAGACGAATGGAGAGAGACACCGATCAAGATCCAAGGGTAGTGACATACACGGGGTTCTTAATACTGCTTTCAAGAATTCCGATGGAAGTTACCCTTCAGAATCCCTCAGAAAATCCACTTCTATACCAGACGCAGGGACAAATACTTTTTCAAAGCGCAAGCCACCGTCACACCATGTCAGCCCACCTCGCCCTGGCACTTTCGACTTTTATTTATTTATGAACGCTCTTTAACATCTCAGGTCATCAGCGTGCACTTTCGATCCTGTAACAGAATTAAAGCATGAGGTAACATAAATGGGAGAGCGGAAAATTCGTGGATAGTAAAGATACATCCAGCATTCGCCCAAGCGATCAGGAAAACTTAAAAAAAAAAAAAAAAAAAAAAAAAAAGTCAGGTTGCCCGGTCCAAAGGACATGAATCCGGGACCTCCCGAATACAAGTCCTAAGCGTTACAACCTGACCCACCCCATTTCTGAAGGTTTTCTTCTCATTCCCACACTAATTTGAATTAACAAGACACCTACAGGGTCCTTCAAAATTAACACTTTTCTAAACTGAGAGTAAACTGATATATAATTGATTAACATAAATATGAATTTAAATGTTATTAAAGGAGGCGTTTCACAGTATATGTAAATAAAACATCACTCAAAAGCGACAATACCTTTTTTTTTACGTGTATCCTTAACTTGCTGTTGATCACAACTACTTGCAATACATGTGAGCATTTCAGCCTTCATTTTAAATGCTGCAATAAAAGGAACTGCGGTAGAAACCAACAGCTGCGTCACGGAGAGAAATTGTTTCAATTTTTTCAAAGAAAATTATGAAATGAGTATTTTTTGCAGCAAAAGTGTGTGTTTTAATCATACTAGAGCTCCATGTTATGTCAACTTTGATGAGAAAAATTAACATTTAAAATTACTTGCAAAATGCCCACTTTTACTATGATTAAATTGTTCTCCTTTAGTGGGTAGATCGGTCTGACAACGACGCATGCACGCGTGTAAAATGCCAGATCGAGGTTCTCATATCTTGCCATTAAATTAAAACTTAAAGAAAAACCAACGGAACTGCTCAGTTTCCGGCTTCCTTGAACAAGCAAGAAAGCGAATAAGGAATGTGAAGATTCTGAACAGTAATTGCTTACTCTACGTCACAGGTTCTCAACCTATGGTACGCGTACCACCGATGGTACATGAGTGACTACCGGGTGGTATGTAAACTTTTTAGCAAATAAGATAAATTAATATTTGTTGTACAAGAAACAAGTATTTGACAGTCTAGTTGGAATCAATAGATTTTACATTTTTTAACAAAATTTATGCGATACTGTACAAATGTAATACGGAAGTTCAATTTTAATCGTATGACAGAGCACAACTTGAATATATTTGATCATACAACAATGGGATGCATTTTGTCGCTTGTTTAGCTGCGAGATGCAGTAACTGTTAAGAAAGCAGTGGAGTTATGTTATTGGGATTAATAATGGAAAATTTGTCTTTTTTTTATTTAGCTTTTTTATTTATTAATGGATGCTTTATTTTAAGCATTATTATTTTGTTGAATTAGAGATTTATTTGCTAAATTGTCAGATTTACGTGTAGTTTGTTCCAGATTCAGAAAAGGAAAACCAGATATTGGACAAGTGGTTAATTAAAGGACTGCTCGAAAAGATCAAAGGGAGAAATGAATGTAAGCGGGACATAATTTTCATTCTTCTAGAAGCCACTACTTCTTTTGCTAAGCATCTAACAAAGGACATCATTTAAGAAAGAAATAAAAAGCCCCGCGCACAAGAAAAACGTATATCATACTGGAGATGGAGAGATGGTTGTTGATTTGTTTTATTTATAGAAGTTTGTTAACATCTCAGGTCATCAGTGTCCCGTGCAATTCAGGGCGTGAAATGGCCGATTAATTTTGCTCACAGGCCTCTTCTTTCAGGCTTGAAGTTCTTTGTCAATCTACGACACGGGACCCACGGCTTAACTTCCATTCCAAAGGAAGCCATACTTAGGCTTTTTACACCCGAAAAAATCCATCGGTCCTGACCGGGATATAACCTGCAATCTTGGGCTTGGTTTTCGAGGCAAGTATGATTACCACTACACCACCAAGTCTGACTAAAATGGAGAGTAAACCATCCCTATACCACTATGTGTGATTTGCCATGAAACACTTTCAGATATTTCTATGAAACCCTCCCTTCGGAAAAAGTAATTTTGACACCAAGCATGATTCTTTGAAACACAAACCGTTGGAGTATTTTTAGAGAATGCTCTCAGATTTGTCATCAAGGGAAAAAACAAATAGCTTCATTTGCAGGATCTAACATGAAGGCTCTGGAGGCATCTTATGAAATCAGTTTAAGAGTTGCTAAGGTGGTAAAACCTCACACGATCGCAGAGTCATTAATATTACTAGCACCTTTGTGAAAATGGATTTTTTTCTCTAATTTATATAAAATAACAAGCGCAGAAAATAGTTGAATGTTGACCCGATTTAAGACAAAAATTAAGTCAGTTGAAACTAAACATTAAAGAACAGTGGTTATTTGATCAAACACAACTTTCGCACTGAAACAAACGTGTTAATTTTATTAATTAACACATTAATTTTATTAATTACTTTTATTATTTAACACATTAATTAAGTTAATTTTATTAACTTTACAAATTAGTTAAATTTGTAAACTTAATAAAACTTATTGATTGTAAGTCCATGTATTCAAATACCACTATCAGGAATATATATTTGTCTAAGTTTGCATATGTATTCATTTACTGTATTTTAACCTCAACAAAATTAATGTTTAAGGCATTTCACAGACCGATCCATTAAGTAGAATAGATTGACAGATTTTTCTCCAATTAATATCTAATTGTAAATACTGCATGCAAGAAATAACCAAATAAATCACTAGCTATCGTTATAAATGTACAGAAATGCTTATTTTGACCTTTGAACCACAACATCACGCATTTCTCTCGTAAAATTTGTTAACTGGTACCTCCTGCGTTGAATATAATGGTACGTTATTGGAAAAGATGAGGAACCCGGCTCTAGGTTATAATAAAGAGTCGAAAGTACTTTAACTTCACAAGTCAATTTAAATCTCCGTATTTTATAAATTTATCTGACATAAAATGAAGATCTCAGAAATATGACAATCAATCTATAGCATTAGATACTTAAATGAGCAACTTATTGCTAAACACCAGAACTGCCCAAGTCCACAGCATGGACTTAGTAGAAGTCTCATTAGCCTATGTCACGGTAAGGTCTTTGTCAAAGTATTTGCCGCACATGTAAGTCTTATGAACCTTTTCTGGAAGCGGACGTTCCTTTTGAAGAACCAGACCACGCCGGAAGTGGGGAGGTACTAAGACCACCTTGGAGATGGTTTGCTGCAGTCGTGTTCTGCAGGTGTCATTCTTGACGTGCCGTCTGTCGTAAAACTCGCGTTCATTGTCATTCAAGTTACTGCCTCTTCCTTCTGCGCCAAGATATGGGTTTCAATAGCAAGCGAGCCAGCATTGCAGGAATGAAGATCTGGGCTCAAAACTTTTCATTCTATAGAAGAAGAATGTCGACATTGAAGCACTGTCTATGTTTTGTTACATAAAGTCAAATACGTCACCCCTGCATAAATCGAAGACAACAATAAATTATCTTAACATAAACATATAGTTCGATGATTTTTGTGAATTTCAAACTTATGAAACTACAATTATTTTATAAATAATTTATTTGGCTTTAATTTAAAAGTATACAAAATAAGTATTATCGTTAAAACAGTTAAATTCTTCCGTTGTTTTGCCGTAGTCCATGGTTTAATATGATAACATAGCTTTCACTAACTACTGCGGTTGGCATCATCAGTGAACAATAAACAACACCTGCCTACTAAAACAGACACGATGAATAATTTAATTGGCTCAATTTAAAAGTATACAAAAATAATTATTCTCATTAAATTAGTTAAAATCTTCCGAGCTGTTTTCGGGCGTAAAAATCCTAAGTATGGCTTCCTTCGGAAGGGAAGTAAAGCCGTGGGTCTCGTGCCGTACGTGAAGAGGCCTCTGAGCAAAATTTGTCGGCCGTTTCACTCCCGGAATTGAATGGGACGCTGATGACCTGAGATGTTAAAAAGCGTCTTTAAATAAAACAAATCAAACGAATTCGAGCTGTTTTGCCCTATTCCATGGTTTAATATGCTACAATAGCTTTCACCAGCTATTGTGGTTGGCATAATCATTGGGCAATGAACAATATTTGGCTACTAAAACATGACAGTATTGATCCGTCTCTGTCTGGTTTTACCAGTCATGTATTATTCATTGTTCACTGATGATGCCAACCGCAGTAGTTGATGAAAGCTGTGGTAGCATATTAAACCATGGACCACTACAGAACAGCCAGGAAGATTTTAACTGTTTTAATTACAACACCGGCCTTGAAAGCCTAAATTATTCTCATCTTTAACAGCAGTGTAGTTAACTTTTGAAAAACCTGAACATCTGTTATGAATATTACATAATAAACAACATTAATAAATAGTAGTAACAACAATAACTTCCATGATCTAATGTTAAACATTTTCCAAGCTCAATCTGCAGTACTTCCAGGGAATGTTTCCGAGGAGTTGAATCCAAACCGGTGTCCCAACGGGAGAGATTAGGATGTTGCTTGATATGAAAACTGGCAAGTTTTGGACCAGCAAACCAAGAGGAAGGTTTAAGAAATTTCAAGCTGAGTAATCTGGCACTTTCAATGTAGATGATCATCGCAGCAGGCCGCGATTTCTCGGCGCTATAACAGCTTTGCCTACTTTGTATTAAGTGTACATATATTCCGTAAATTTCCAAAATAGATTGGATCTATAGTGGAATAGATTGGGAAAATGGATGGCTGCCGAAATAACAGTAGAGGCTGGATAGAGAATGTGGTTTTGTGGAGACAAAGCAAACTGGCAACACATTTTAATGGACTGGCCAAGTACCGAAAAGTGGAGGTTGACTGCACTTTGAGCTAAGCTTATTACGTCGTATATGCATAGGATAGCATATTGATCTGTTTGCACAGGAAGATAATTGGCCCAAACAGATATATATCTGTGTTTGTGTGTAGAGGTATGTGTTTTATAAGAATTGTAAATATTCTTTATCTGAGGTGAGCTTTTAAATGAATTAATTTTATATTTTCTAATTTATTTGTCTATTCACATCTGTGAAATAAATTGCATGTTCGGTCAATCATGCGAACGATAATGTACAGATATGTTTGTAAAGAACGTACAATAAATACACATCCCAACTCTTAACTTAGCATTTACACTCTTACTACAGCTTCTAATGTAACAAAGGAGAATCTCAGATAATCGTTATGAAATAATTTCATTCATAGGATATTAGTCGGTGAATTCACTACAAGAATAAGTTACAATAGTGAAAATATTTATTATTAAATGCTTTAAAATTCTCATGGAAGAGTACAAATTTGTAAGTTTGTGCATGTATATTTGAACTGGTGTCTCTCTTTCATTATTTTATTTTTCCTTTAAGAGATATCTGACGATTTAAATCTGTTTTATTAATACTAAACATTTCGTTTTTATGTCTATTTCTTACACTTTTTAAGCTATTTCATTACCATATTAAGTGATATTAAGAATAACGTAAAAAAAAACCTATTTTAATGAAACTGTCTAATTTTTCTTTAAAAACTTAGTAATGCAGTTTTAACACCTTAGTCCTGATATTTTAGCTACTTTTGATAGCAGCCAAAAATGAGCTCATGTTTGGAAATGTGGATAGTGAATTATTTTGCTTACAGATTTTTATGTAACATTATTTAAATGTATTTTCCCAACGGAAATCTTGTAAAAAACTTTAAGTTCAAAAAATATTTACTTGTAATTTTCATTGGAACTGGTTCATCAATGTAAGATTTCTGCACATTTTCGTTCTTTATGTTGCCTAGTTACACAGAAACCAGCCGTTTTAAATTTTAAGAAGCAGGTTAGGAATAATATTAATAAACATGAATATACTCGTCCTACTGCGCACTACCATAAAGCAATTATAGAAATAGGGATAACAGACTATCATGAGATGTTATAAACGTGAATGATCTGGAACAATATAAACAATTTTCCCTTTTTATGTCTAAATTTTTCTTTTTATGACACTTTTTCTGAGAAACATTTGTTCCTAGTATAGGGTAAAGGCATCATGTGAAAAGCCTTGAAGGCAGGCGACTTCACGACTTAGGCTAACAAATGAAGGAGCACTAGCTTTGCACGTATTTGTTATGCTATAGAATTCTCGATGTTGTCACTTCCGTTAAAGAATGTTTACACCTTAGAGGTATGTGTCAGAAAAGTGAGAAACGCTACTCTTACATCATCTTCTTCAAACATATATCCAGCGCCTAATAGTTTAGTACATTTACCACTGATATATGCCAGAACTAGGTACAGAAAGTAAGGAATTATTAGAGTAAATAAATACTGACTCAAGTACAGGAGACAATGAGAATTTGGGCCACCATTATTTGGTTAATGATGTGGATTCGTTTGCAACCTTCTTGAAGGAAGGTATACCATCAGAGAAATCTCGATCTCATAATATACTATATTTAATTTTAATTTAATTTATAACGTATATCTTATTGATTCATTACATTAAATACAGCTTTATGACTCAAAAATGTTTTGGAAAATCCTAAAACCAGCTCGGTTTATTTACAAAGAATTTAGAGCATTCGGTTACGATGCACTTAGTCTTTTTAACTTCAGAAAAACATGAACTTTGGTGATGAAATGCTGCATCTTTGTTTATTTATGGGAGCTTTGCGAACTATTTACATCTACTCCTATTGGTGTTGAAATATTTCATACGGCCCATCACCACTGAAATATATATATATATATATATATATATATATATATATATATATATAACTCATAAAAAGCACTCAGACAGCAAATAAAAAAAATTCACATTAAAGTTCATACTACAAACCGTAAAACTAAGCTCTAAAACCACACGATATTTCGAGCTTGGCTCTTGGACACGTGCAGAGTCAGTTTATTCTCCGCACGTGTCCAAGAGCCAAGCTCGAAATATCGAAATTACGGTTTTTAGTGTGAGCTTTTTTTATATTGCATTCTGAGTGTTTTTCATGAGTTTTATGCTTTTTAGAAGTTTTAGTGAATAGTGTATATATATATATATATATATATATATATTATAAACATAATCATCATATTTGTTGCCTTTTAATTAGTAATGTCGGTATTATGTATATAGTATATGTATAACTTTAATGTTAAATTGTATGTCATAAAAAAAGAAACATCCATGGTGTAACTGTCTACGGAAGCCCAGCCGGAAACGGGGCAGAGTCAACGAGGCCATAAACCGCTATACAAAGATAAGAGACAAGTGTATACCACTTCTTAAAAGCCCTTCCATTGGCGAGGGTTAATAAAGTACAGACTTTCGAATACATTTCGGCAACGAGCTCGCCAGCCGGTTTTACAGTTCACTTTAAACCAACCAATGTAAATACGTATGTTTTAAACTTTGAAATACTAGCGGGTGGTATGCGTTGGCAGGTGAATTTGAACAAACCAATAATAGATGTATGTTTTGAAATTTTAAAGCAAGACTCAAAATTTGCGCTTGCTTGTGTGATTCCTGTGGGCTTGGTGAAGCCAACGTCTAGTTAAGTTGAATGGAATATGTAAGAAGGCGTTTACACCGCTGGCGCAGTCGAAGTTTTATACTCTGCGGGATCACTCAGTCCCGATACATCAGTTTTGAGTTCATCAGTTTCATACGCAGTTCAGAAGTGCAGTTCATATCATCAGTTCAGAGGATCAGAAGTCAGAGACAGTGCCGTTCGGATAGATAGATAATCAGATTCAAAACGTTCCCTTGAAGTCGAGGCAGTTGAAATTTATATTCGATGTAGTCAAGTTCTATTGTGCTCAGAATATCAAAGGACGTGAAAGATCTTGGAATAATACATTACCATATATATATATTATGTGGCATCGCATATCAATCATATGATATGATATGATATCAATCATTTTTGTATTTTATTCTAATCAAATTCTAATAACAGTGACAGAAGCCTATGTATCAGATAACGATACAAATGTGATCACAAATGCACCCTCTTTAAAATTTAAGCACAATTTAAAAATTTAAATGGGATATATAAAGGGAGGCGTTGAACCCTATAATGTAACTTACGTGATATTTATTTAAATTTAATTTATGTTAAATAGATGGTTATTCAGGCTGAAATTTCAAAATGATAATTATGTATAAAAACGAGTGTTGTGAAGGATGTGTAAACGAATTTGACGAGAAAGTTAAGTATGCTGTCAAATTCTATACATTATATTTTACTCCATATCCATATCCATATTATCCTTTCGTTAAAACCTGTTTATAATGGTTAGAATGTCAAAATAACATATCTTTTCTAATTGTTTTGTAATACACATTGCATCTATTTGAGTACTTACATTTTAAATTAATTTAAATTAATTTTTCTGTTGTAAATTCAAGTATAATGAAAAAGTACCCTCTCTCTACCCCATTGCAAAATAAGGTGTTTTTATCTTAACACGAACTTTCTAGTTCCTATCTTATCATACATGTTGTGCCTGCAACGGTAGATTTTGTCCAATAGGGGCAATTTCCTGTAGCCCAGGGAAATTAAGTTTACATCGCCCGTTAGCCGCCTCCAGTGATTCCTGACTAATTATAGCAGTGATGGACTACCTTAATGGATAGAAAAAAATCCATGACAGCAATGTGACAATGTCTCTGTAACAAGGAAGTCATTTTAATACAGCTGTTCCTTGTAGCAACTAGAGAGTTTAGTTTTTGTTTTCTATTCTTATTATCTTTTTGTCTTTCTTCTATAATTATTTATCCATTGCGGTGAAGGATGACCTCTCAATTTTGATCAAGCCCTCATTTGAGTTAGAGCGTGTGCTGTTTTAGATTTGCATTAAAAATAATAAGCTGTTAATTTTGCTTTAGAAACAATTAGCTATGAAATAAGAATATATATTTAAAGTACAAGAAGTGAAGTACTCACACATAAAATAATTTACACTTATTTGTCGGAGTTAACATTTGGGCTGCTTGCCCTTCTTCGGGTAGAGGATAAAATGAAATGGGTAACAGGCGAAATAAAATATGCGAGATAATCTCATTGTTCTGTTGGTTACTTCTCTCTCTCTCTCTCTCCCTCACACACACACACACACACACACACACAATATCAAAGTTCATCTTCATCAGCAGCATCTTCGTGGATTAGGCCTCCTGATCTGTTCCGACCTCTTAAAAGAAATCGGTTCAGTGATCTTTTCATGTTTTCTGTACTCTCTTTCCATTGGATTTTGAAATATTCTTAGGGATAAACGAATTTTGAATTTATAATACATAATTACATATTAATTTAGTTTATTATTTAAATCAATTATGTTAATTCTGCTTTGGCTTTGTTCACTGAACTGCTTATATATTCTTTTATATCCAGCAACCGCCTTCAAAAAACGTTCTTTTTGGACTCTCTATATTATGCCTCTGATTTTTTGTAAGTGTCCAAAATTCTGAGGCATTCATTGCTTACTCTTAAAGAACTTTTCTTTGTGCTTTTTATGTGAATCTTTCATTTCCCATGTTTGATTAGCTTTTTATAGTTTTTTATGTAAATTAAATTGAAATTATGTTTTCCTGGTTGGTTGTAACATTATCCATTAATTTAGTATTTGAATTTGGAAAATGCTATAAAATGAAAAAAGCAGCTAAAGTTTTTAAATATTAATAAGAATATATAAAATACTTTTTAATGAGCCCTCTATATGATAATGGCTAATTATCTTCTCAGATAATAAGCATATATCACAAGAATTAAATAAAATTGTAAAATAATATAATATGAACAAGTTTATAGTGCATAATTTCTTACATGGTCCAAATTTGGGTTAAATAATAAAGTAATAAAACAAGTATATAAACTTAATATACACCTTGTATAATTTCATACCTATATCAGAAATGGATATAAAAGAGACAAAATATTTTTTTTATGTTTTAAGTAATAAGTCACAACTTAAGAACAGAAATGAAATAAAATTTTTGTTTAACAATGGTAGTCTCTACATGAATTATAACAGACTTCAAGCAGTAGAAATAAGATTTTTAGATCAGTGATGGGAATATTTATAGGAAATAGAATAAACAATGAAAAAATTAGAAAACAGCTTCAGATAATAAATATAAATAATAGAATTTGTGAACACAGAAACAGAGGGATAAATCACGTACAGACAATAAATGAGAATAAAATTAAAATACAAACACTTTGGTAAACGAAGTTTATGCCATCCTATAAAACGTAAAACGAATGTAAGGGAAGTTTAAACCTAATATTTGATGTTAAAAAAGGTGAATAATAACAATTAGAAGAATAAGAGAAGAGCATTGTCTCCAGTTAAAAAAAAAAAGTAATTACATCTCTTTATAATTTAGCTGCAGTTCACTTCTGTGCTTAACAAGTTTATACTCATTTTAATTGTCATTCGATTTTACTGAGCCAAAAACAAAGAAATATCTAAACATTCCAAGACTGAAAAAGCGTAGTTAACAATTTGTGAAAAGTCTCCCAACTCTAAAGTTACATAGAGCAATTATCAAAATTAGAGCATAATTTCAACTGAAGTTAACCTTTTTTATATATAACATGCGAACAGGAAAGAATAAAAGAGAGTTGGAGCATCTAAAATAAAAGTTTTATATTCTTAGTTGCACTTTGTTATGGAATCAGTTCACCTGAGATCAACTTAGAGATGCGTAACAGAATTTTAAACGATTACAAAGCTAAGTTCAAAGAAATGTGGGGCAACAGAAACTATCTAAATATTCCAGTATATTTTAAAGAAAAGGTGGTGTGGAAGAAAACATCCTTAAAGCACAAGCTCTGACGCTATCCTGGGTAAACTATTGCAAATGGGAATTAGTTTTGTTAACCTCTCGCCTCTGAACGGGATTAGAACTCCAGGTCTTTCTGTGGTGTAGAAAATGACACGTTCTTTACTACACGACCCAGTGCTTGCCATCTAATTAAAACTATAACGCTAAAATGCTAGAGGCATCTTCAGGTTCGGAGTATTCCCATGCGTTACATAAATAATTACTTAAAACACACCATTTCCAGATCGTGACGTTCCAATATGTAGCAAATTTAGAAGGCGGATTACATGATCACAGAGCAAATTGCTATAATGATGTCATAACCATAATGATATAACGAAATTAACGATTCCACTCAGAAATAGGCAATTTAGTGTGAAATTTTAAACTCTTATAAGATCTAGTTCTAAGAGAACGTGTGAAAAGCATAAAACATGGTAAGCGATTTAGGGTAACAACGCCAGTTCCTTGCCTGATATTACAGACAAGGTTTATAAACTAAACTTGCGTGCCAATTTTTATAATAAAAATAATTCTACTATTTATATCTGGCAATAGTTAATTACTTCAGCTATTAGGCTGGTATTAAAATATTAATTGGAACCCATACTTAATATCCCAAACTTAAAAATGCATTATTAATATAGCTTGGATAGAAATCGCTTTAATTCTATTATTTAATTATTTATGGAGCACGCCACTCTACCCGTATCAGTGGCTATTCTATAAACTTAAGGGAACCACACTATACCAGAAGTAAGGGCCTAAGAAAGTTCTTCCCCAGTGAGAAGAATTTGCTAGGAAAGAAAGGAACATATACATTTCAAAGTTATATTTAATATGTATGTATAGTATTGTATTAAGTATTGCAATTATATGAAATTAATATCAGCTTTGGACATATTTAAATGTCACAGTTATGCAGCAATTTTCTTAACTTTGCTAAAATGTTAACATTCTCAGCTCCAACAAGAGTTTCTGAATGCTAAACTACGTATAATGTAATTGCATCCAAGCTTTAGACATAAATGCAATCTTTAAAAAAGAATGTCTCCAAAAATTTACATCAAGTCAATGTATAAAAAATTAAAGTAGCGCCGCTCAGAGCAGATCACTGATTTTAATAGTACATGTAGATTTATAGCACCAGTGCCTGTGAATTGGGGTATTTTAGGCAATCTGCCACTCTTACTATAAACTTGTTCATATTATGCTAAACAAGTGCGAAACGCCGATCCTTTGCTCTTTACGAAATATTGCTAAACAATTAAAGAAAAACAATGTATATTATTTTTTTCATACTCTTTAAAACTACAAATATATTATAACGTTTACAATATCACTTCTTTTGAAAGTAATGGAGAAAATTTATTTTTAATGGATTTTTTAATCGTTTCATTGTAGGCCAGTAAATAACTAAGTAAGTATTGATCTTTTGTTGCTTCGCCATTTAAGTTTAATATAACTATTATACAACCAAAGAAGTATTTTGACGATATAAAATTGGTAGATTCTGTTCTAATATTGTTATGGCGTGTAACAGGAATGAAAAATATATTTCTGAAAATTTGCCATGTCAACAAAAATTGCACAATAGATCTTAGATAATAATACTGATGACGATGTGCGGGAGGGAACATTATTTAGATATCTGTGGTAGAGAAGAAAGAAGTGGTCTCGCATGGTTCAGATTAGGGGTATGCAAAGGAAACAAAACAGTTAATGCTTTGGGGACAGAATTTGTCCTTTGTGCGGAGGCATATTTTGGCAGAATGCAGGGTAACGGAGATTTTAAGAAATGAGCATTTATCACCGCAATTTCTAAATTCCAATAGAAATTTAAACATAAGTCGGGAAGTGTTGGAGCACGCAATATACTCACAAAATTTAGAAATATTTCTAGAGATGACCCGATAAAGAAGGTTAACGGTTATAGTGAAGAGGGAAAAATTGGAGAGGGGTGTGAGTAAATGGAAAGGGGGCTCAAGAGTAAGGGTTCCATTCGTGTTTATTTATTTATATGTAAAATTATTAATAAAAACGTTAATACATCGAAGTATTTGTATATATGTATATAATTTGTATATAGGTATGTGTGTGTATCCATGTATATATATATATGGATGAACGAGGTCTGTTCAAAAAGTATCGCGAATTTTGTATTTTTTCAAAAAATATTTATTTATTCATGAATATCTATTTTATCCCCTTCAAAGTAATCCCCACCAGATATTATACACTGATGCCAACGTTTTTTCCAATCCTCGAAGCACTTTAAAAATCGTTTTTTGTGATCTTGTTCAGCTCCTCCTTCGATGCCGTCTTTATCTCCTCAATCGTTGCGTAGCGTCGTCCTTTCATGGGCCTCGTCAGTTTTGGGAACAAAAAAAAAAGGTCACAAGGGGCCAGGTCTGGGGAGTACGGTGGCTGCGGCATCATAAGTGTGTTATTTTTGCCCAAAAATTCGCGCACAAGCAACGATGTGTGAGCAGGGGCGTTATCATGGTGCAAAAGCCAATTTTTGTTCTTCCACAAATCCGGGGGTTTCTGGCGGATTGCTTCGTGAAAATTGCGCATAACTTGCACGTAATATTCCTTATTGATCGTTCTAGCCTGTGGCAAGAACTCATGATGCACCACGCCCCTGCAATCGAAGAAAACAGTAAGCAAATCCTTCACATTCGACCGAACTTGGCGCGCTTTTTTCGGTCTTGACTCGTGTGGCAGCATCCATTGGGATGATTGAGCTTTAGTTTCCACGTCATAACCATAAACCCATGATTCGTCACCAGTTATGGCCCTCTGGAGCAAATTTGGGTTGTCGCGGACAGAGTTCAACAGCTCCTTAGCAACGTTGATGCGATGGTGTTTTTGGTCGAAATTGAGCAACTTTGGTACGAATTTTGCGGCGACCCGTCTCAGGCCCAAATCATTGGTAAAAATCGAATGGCGCGAGCCAATCGATATGTTTGGGTCCTCAGCAACTTCTCTAAAGGTGATTCGACGATTGGCCAATACTATTTTCTTCACTTCTTCAATGTTTTCTTCTGTTGTTGACGAGCTCTTCGTCGTTCACATCTTCTCGACCCTCTGAGAACATTTTGTACCACCGATAAACGTTGCTTTGGTTCAAAACATCTTCACCATATGCCACAGTCAACATTCGGAATGCATCCGTGCACTTAATTTTGTTTTTCACACAAAATTTGATACAGATTCTTTGTTCCAATTTTTGGAATATGCAAAAATCGAAGACGAGCCAAAACACGTCCAAGCAAAATAGCTATCAACAATTAACTGAACATTCAAAATGGCCGAGCTTGTCAACATAAGTGAGGGACACGAGTACCAACATAATGCCACAAAACAATCGAAAATCGAATATAGGTAGCCCGCGAAAATTCAAAATTCACGATACTTTTTGAAGAGACCTCGTGTGTGTATATATATATATATATATATATATATGGATGTATACATATATGTATGTATACATATATGTATGTATGTGTATGTCCCTTTTGATTGTTATAAGGACGACATTAGCATGTATGGCTGTAAGGCCCATGCGGCAGTTGCATTTATTTGAATGCATTCTAATTTTAATTTATATTGATTACCTCTGTCACTGTTTAGTAATAAATATGGCCAAAATATGCAAGACCTCTCCCCAAAATGTCATGGATTAATTCAGAAAATTAATAAATATATTTCGACGTAGTGTTTGTTAACCTGAATAACCGAACAATGCTGGAGAACCAATTCCCCAACAACGTAGTGGTCACAGTAGTTGAAAACAGAAAGCTAAGAGAGAACCTCTTACTAAGCTTTGTTGATTTTAGAACAACAAAAATTAACGGAAATATCCTGAGAAATTATTGCTTCTCCTGGGACGGCACCACCTACGACCAACCTTCACCAGCTGAGGCAACGCTGTCGAAAATTTGGTTGCCAACGCATGGCCATTAACATCACCAGCCGGCAGCACGCAAACACAGTTCCAAACTCCATATTTTTCTGCAATTTTTGTATTTTATATCATCTTCTATATAAAATGTATTATTTTAGCAGATTTGTATAAATTTCAATACACATTACTATATAGCATGTCGCGTTACTAAATAACTGTCCCTCGCCTAAACTAATTTAATTTAAGAAGCATTCGCTTATTCCTTAAGCTCAATAGTAACTAATAACGCGACATTAGGGGGTGTAGTCAGAGTTAAATCTTTTTTAATTCGCCATGTTTTTTTTTCTAAATTAACTGATAAGAATCAAAGATATTAGTTTAAAATCAATTATGGCTATAAACGAAATAATACTAATCCTTTAACAAATTTAGTTTATTAATACCTGAGTTACACATTTGAGGTAATAATATGCATCTTATCTATAGGTGACCTTAGGGAAATCTGAACGCGCCTATTCCCTTCACGTCTCGAAGAAGGAAATTAGCTAACTCTTTTCAAAACCATCCCGTCATGCCTTGCCATGCATGCTCTACAGACCTTTCTGAAAATCCTTTTAACAACCCCTCCTGGGACATATCAGTATGTTACCAATTTATATATTATCAAAATACACGTCTGAATTATATGTTTACAATGTTACCAACATACACTATGTGCCATAATATAAACATTGCAATAAAGTGTATTGATATATTCCTTAATTTTCTGTGTCAATTTTCAAGAACTTACCTTTTTCTGTAAACTACTCTAGATGGGTTTACACAACTTGTGCAGTGAACACCCAATTTTTAACAGGACATAAATACAGATGCACTTATGGGGCCCATTGTTCAAAGGCACGTACCGTAATTGAACTTCTAACATTTATTATATATGTAATAGTAAATAAACCTTGCTTAATAATATTCTAAAAACACTAGACGTGGATTTCGTTAATATGCAACTAACTGCAAAGATGGCGTATAGGTCAAGTTGTCTGGGCGGAGTTTTCCATATGTTTTCCTCTCTCTCTCTCTCTCTCTCTCTCTCTCTCTCTCTCTATTGTTTAACGTCCCTCCGACGACTCATCCTTTTTTTTTTCTTTGAGTAGTGTTTAACGCCCGTTTTTACTACAGAGGCACCACAGGCGGTGGACACTAGTGACACAAGATGAAATGATATATTGTGAAAGGGTATTTTTTTTAAGTAAGGAAGCGTTCCAGGCCTAAGTTTAGGGTACCTCCCCGGCATTTGCCAGTTATGAGGACTGAGGAAAAGCTGGAAAAAACCTCAGTTAGGAAGGACGATCCTGGCGGGATTCAAACCCTAGAGGGAGCTCTCACCGCACCTGCACGACCTCGGCCACCCGTGGCGGTACAACTCATCCTGAAAAAGTAGTAGTAGTATTGATTGATTAGTATTTAACACCCGTTTTTACTATTGATGCACTACAGGTGGTATACTACTACTACTAGTAGTGGTAGAGGTAGTGGTAGTGATAGTGGAAGTCATTTAGTAATTGTTTGCACCTTTTAGAATACATTCAAATAAATGCAACTGTCAAATGGGCCTTACGGGCGTATATGCTAATGTCGTCCTTATAACAACCAAAGGACCACACACACACACACACACACACACACACATATATATATACATGTATATATATACATGCATACATACCTACAAATCTACACGCATACATACAAACATACAGATACTTCGACTTTTTCTTTTAATAATTTTATATACAAATACATAAACATGAATGGAACGCTTACTTTTGAGCCTCCCTTCCATTTTCTCACACCCCCTCTCCAACTCTCCCCCTCTTCATTATAGCCATTAATCTCCTTTGTCGGGTCTCCTCTAGGAATATTCCCAAATTGTGTGAGTGTCTGGTATGGACCAACATTTGCCGGCAGATGTTCAAATTCATAATTCAAAAATTGCGGTGATAAATGCTCGTTTTTTTAAAATCTCCGTTTCCCTGCATTCTCCCAAAATATGCGATAGAAAGATTTGCTGATACCCTTTAACTTAGATAATGGCTAGAGAAACTAGAAAATAAAAGAATACTTGAAACCGATAGTGTTTCTTTAATAATTTACTCATGCCAACTATTAAATCTTTAAGAAAATTAATGGAATTAACGAATTACGCAAATGAGACAGAAATCTGTCACAGTATAAAGAAAAGTAAATGTCAGATACTATTCTTCATACTGTGACAGATTTCTGTCTCATTCGCGAAAGTAATTCGTTAATTCCATTAATTTTAAAGATATAATAGTTGGCATGAATAAATCATTAAAGAAACACTATCAGTTTAAGGCATTCTTTTATTTTCTAGTTTCTTTAGCTATTAGCTTAGGGGAGTCATTTCCTATTTAATGGTGACAACTGTATTTATTACAAAGGTTCATGTGACGTGTTTCCTTAATGGTTAATTATACAGTCTCGTTTTTAATTTGCGAATTTATTATGTAACAGTGCTGAAGTAAAGAAAACTGCTAACACCATTACTCATTGTGGTACTGTTGCCTCTGACACTGACAGGATTGTGTACAGTCATTGGTGTAAGTAAATGTGAGTGGTGCTTGAAATTTACAAGGATTCGCTAGTTGCAGTCTTTGAAACAACGCAGCGTATTCCTGGTGCTCGTTAAGGGAGCCTCGACCCTTTGCGGACAAGATGAATGCCTCAACTTAAATTCCACGGGATAATCACCGCGGCATGTGTTGTTTAAACCCACGACGTTCTCAAATTAATGAATATCAAACTTGGCGGTGCTATATTAAACTATTAACCTTAGCCGAGCGCTTATTTACCGCACCTTCAAAGGAAGGGCAAATAAAAACAGAGAAACGATCCGGTGAACCCAGCTGACTCTGGGGTTCCTTGAACGAAATCAAAGTCATGATCACGGGTTAATCTTAATCACCACGTTGAGGCTGCGTGGAGCTATAGCGTGAAATTAGAGCTAATAACTTGTGGCGATGGTGCACAAGATTTTTATAGTGTTATTGCTCCAGTAAGTTCGCCCCACATTATGCTATAAGAAAGGAGCCCCACGTGAAGAGGCTCCAGTCACATGCGACAAGAAATTCCTTCTCCCAAGTCGGGCGTGTATGACGGATTAAAAGTGCTGTAGATGTCTGAACATTTGATAGGTTAACTGTGGTTTTCTTTAAAAAGTTAAATTAACATTACTGTTTCTGTTTATTCTACTTTGTATTAGCACATATTCTTTCCCTACTATAATTATTCTTGTGTTATAGTTACATAATATTTTAAAATTCTTCTGATTGAGAGTTGATTAACTACATCTACTGTAGCGTTCTTTTCAGTTTTGCATTGTAGGCATATTTTTTAAAGTTAAAGTCTTAGTTGCTATAACAGACATCGACGATATTAGCCCCTAGTAATTAAAACGTATCATTCTATTCAAGCTTAACGCTCACCATGGAGAAATATAAGGGATCAAGGCAAAACATAATAATTTACATTTTCAAATTTACATTAAATTATCGATGAAAAGAAGAGAATATAATGAATATATGTATTTAACTTTTATAGATCATAATAAAATTGTTAAATTCGATATACCAGAAACATTGGCAAATAAAATGCATAAAAATGCATTAAGAAAATGAAAACATTTACATACGAAGGAATGTTGTCACGTTGCTAATTATATGCCCATTGCCTAAAACCAAATGTGTTCCAATTAAAGATCACTCGCGTATTATCCAAACTCATTAGTAGCCATGGCATTAGGGTATGCAGTCAGATTTTAATAGCTCTTAATTTATCACACCCTTTTTCTGAAATTAGGTAATTAAGGAAGTATTTTAACTGATAATTATAAATAAAAAGTATAATGTTCCTTTCATGTAAAAAGCTCCTTTATTAATACCTGCTTTACATCTTTGACCAATTAATATGCCTCTAGTCTATAGATGGCCCTGGAGGAATTGGCTGAACAACTTGGTTCTATGTCTCACGTAAAAAGGGCAAGTCGAAGGGATATCGCTTAACTTTTAAAGCTAACTTGTCATCTTTTCACGTATGCCCTTAGCATCTCTTTTCAATTCTAAAGACCCCTACCGGACATATGCTATGCTTACTATATTAACATTACAATTTCAAAGTTCCCATGCCACAATATGTTTAAGCAATAATAGATATATGGGGTTATTTTTGGCGTATAACCACAGGTGAGCGCAGCGCGCGCTGGACTAAGATCACGCCAGCCGTCTGTCATAACAGACAATTTCTACGTTGATGACTGCAGGTGCTCTATCCGTTGCAGTTCGCTGCTTTAACAGCAAGCCTTGTTTCTCTCTTTGTGTTATTATACACAATTTAAGTCTTTGTGTTATTACAGGCTATTGCTAAATAGCGTTATTATAATAGACGCAAAAGTTAATTATATATGGAGATCAGCAATTCTTGCGCTTAGCGACATTGCCAAACTAAGTGAGTGTGTGCGGACGGGAACTCTACACATCAGAGCAAATTTCAGTGATCAATTTTTGAAATTTTGAGAATTCGATATTTGTTCTATACTCTGTAATAGACATTTCTGTAATATGTACCCTCTTTTTGTAGTTTTCTTAACTTGACTATACGACACCTGGCGTTTATGTATAGAGAAACCACTTGCTAGCTTCTTGCGATATTTTAGGGACAAGCGAACACACTTATCTAAATTCTACCTTAATGCAGGACTGTTTTGATTACGTATACATTTTGCAAGTACGTCACATCTGCCTCTTTGCTTTGTTTGTATTTAGTGTACTGCCAAGTAGCGAGAGCCCAGTGTGATACAACGATGAATATCTCACTAACTACGCATCGTGTAAACCAGGGACTTTTGCAGACATGTTCAGAACTTTGAGTCCTTTTGGATTATAATATTCCCGCCATTGTATCGTAAAGCGTAAAGTAAAAAAGCTTCCCTATCAGTTATTACAGTTAGGTTACAATTTACCGTAACTGTCAACAGAGCGGGGCGGAGATTGCACATGATTGGACGCAGCCTATAGCATGTTCCACCTTCATATGTAATAAGTTTTGTGTCTACTTTAATTACAGCGTGTTACTGAAGTAGATGTTATGTTAGAGTATTGTATTTAAGTGTTACAAGAAGAGAGAAAAATCTAAAGCCTACAAGAACAAACTCCATATTGTAGAACAACTTAAAGAAAATAACTTAGAGAGTAGATCAGCGTAGAAAGCAAGTGAATGCAAATTTCATTAAAAGATGTCATAAATGTGGTACTGCAGGCATATCACTTCGAACAACTCCAGTTAGTACTCATAAAATAAAAAGTAATACCGTGTGCATGCTATTATTGCTCAAATTGGTGCGAGTAGAAATACAAGGGGAGGTTAATGAGTCGGCGCCAGATGCGAGAAAAAGTCGCTAGTGCAAGCAGATCATAAGCAACTCTTTATTAAAGCACTTTAATGGCAATAGTTATAGACCAATAACATTCCGAATAAAACTACTAAATTTATTGGTTGAATAATATTTTAGACAAATAGACATATGATTTGAGTAGTATAATTTAATGTACCAGGATCACATGTAAATAAATTATCAGCAAAAGATTATTAAATACAGAGGATGCCAAAATGTAAACACACTTCAAGCAAAGAAAAAGTTGTGTTCGTAATAAAACTGAATTCCACAAACAGAAAATAATGAGCACTAATCATCTTAGACTTTTACAGTTACAACAGTTGCTCAAAATGCCCACCATCGGCGTCGGTACACTTCTGAGTACGTTGAACTACTGATTGAGGAAAGTGTCCTCAGCGATTTCAGCACATGCCGTATCAGTTTCTTCCCTAAGTGATGCCAGTGTAGCCAGTTTTCTACGGTATACACCATTCTTAAGAGTTCCCCATAGGTAGAAGTCCAAGGGAGTTAGATCCGGAGAACGCGTTGGAAACTCAATTGGACCTCTTCGCCCTATTCATTGCCTTGGAAGATTGTCCTCAAGGTACGCACTTACATTTCGGTGGTAATGTAATGGTGCACCGTCCTGTTGGAAGTAAAATTCCTCATTTCCATATAGTGTATGAATGGCAGATAAGACGGATGTGCGTATCATGTTCAGGTACACTGGGGCAATTACTGTCTCTTCAAAAAGGAACAACCCACACCAAACATTAATTACAGGTAAATTAACAGCCTTTTCCAAAATAACACGTGGATTGTTTGCACACCAGTAGACACAGTTATGCCGGTTAACAGTTCCGTTCGACTTAAGTTGTCTCTCATCAGACCAACAACTTCTCAACTTTCTATCCTCTTGCACCATGTTCCGAAACCACTCACCGATCAGAATATCTGCATTTAATGCATGCAAAAGTCTTGGGATGAAAACTTTCAACTTTGCTGTTTTAATAATACACGTACGCTGTTCTACTAATCCCAGTCTCGTGTGCACATTGCTTTGTAGATTCTTGCGGTGGGTGCTCAAAACGTTCCAAAGCCATAGCAGAGGACGCGGGGCTTGTTGCTGTGCGAGATCTCCCAGATCTGCGCTTGTGAACATCGAGTCTCAAATTTGTCTCAAATGCGTGCAGTTGTTACTCGCGTTGGCGGTTTTGTTCTGTACACACATCTCCATTGCCTTTGAATTTCAATAACGTTCTCGGTTTTCCAATACCACTTCAACATTGTTTTCCGTTGTTCAAACGATAATGTTGGCTCCATTTATAACGTAACGTGAGTGACATCTGTTTACAGAACATCATACGATAATCTTGACTTCATTTGTTCATTGTTAATTTACGATAACATTGAATTTATTTGTTCATTGTTGATTTATCTGTCACGTAGCAATGTTATCATAATGTATGTGAGTCATATCTGTTTACAGAACATCATACTACACATTTCTGTTGTTTTTCGGTGAAACTTTGAAATATATTAAATAGATATCTACTGTGAAAGTGTGTATACATTTTTTGGTACTCTTGGTATAAATAAGAGGGAATCAGATTAACTTTAACAGCGTGATTCACGTCATGCCTTATTTTTATTGTTTGAAAGCCTGATTACTCATGGAAGAGATTTTAAATCAAATAATGTCGGTAGAAATTCAACAAATTTGCTTTAAAGACTACATATAAACACATTTGTTAAGAAATGCAGTTATTAGAGAGGAACTGGGTTACTTTAGAGCATTTAAACAGAATGAGTTCAGAGATATTTCCAAAATAAATTCAAAATTGTCTAAAAGAGGGACAATTGAACAAGGTCGATGAAGAGGAAGTAATTGATAACATCAAATATTCTAGCATTGAAAAGCATATTCTCTTGTACAATAAGTATTCTTTGAACACGCAATCAGGCTAAATAAGTTTATGCTTGATTTACCAGAACAAGCAAGTGTAATTTTATCATCTTCATTTTTGTAATGTTTCCGCGTAACAAATTTCTATGACTGGAATGTGTGATAAAAATTAAAATACATCTTATTCCTGCTTTCAAAATGTCTGGCATATCTGAGAGCTGATTATTTAAATCTGTTAAATATTGCTCACAGACTAGCAATATTAAGCTGACTTAAATGACTAATTTGTAATTTGTTTAATAATGCTTTAAATTAACAAGCTTCTAATCAGTAATGTTATGTAATTCCTTGAGATCTTGATGGCGGTGGCCGCAGCAGCAATAGTAGAAGTTTATTTCAACATAACTCATCCATGTGGCACGGGTCCTGGGACGGACCGTGTTTCATATCAATTTGTTCAATTTCAAGTTTATCTTAAAGCAAGTACGGTCCCAGGGACTCGTGCCAGATGAATGAGTTGGTGTATATATATGTCACAGATTTGTAATCACTGTATGTCGAATTGCTAAAGTTTTTCTATGGCAAGAAGACAAGTGAAGGCAGTAAAAATAAATATTGAATATCGAAGGTTACGTTCTGCATGGAAACAGATGAAAAGCTACAAGAGTGTGTGGGGAAAAAATTGATACGTAAGATTTAAACCCGATGGTATACGCTCTTTATGTACAAATATAGTTGCCATTTCTCTATTTCGGAGAGAACTATGTGTAGATAACGCATCTATAAGAGTAAAATTAAAAGCACCATCGAAATCCTTACAGTGCGATAAGGCATGTTGGCCAACCGGCAAGGGAAATGATGCTTTTAATCTAACACTTATTGATGCGTTACCTACACATAGCTCTGAAAGTTTACTCAGAGATAGAGAAGTGGCAGCTATATTTTTACATAAAGCGCGTATACCACCGGGTTTAAAACTTACATATTAATTTTCCCCCATACACTCTTGTTTCATCTGTTTCCATGCATAACGTTACCTTCGATATTCAACATTTATTTTTATCACCTTTGTTTGTCTTCTTGCCATAGAAGAACTCTAGCAGTTGGAAATATAGCGATTACAAATCTGTGACTTTTTCTTAGTGTTTTATCCTTTTCTGCTTTTCTAGTTACTGTTATTTTAGTTACTTTGTTAATAGTGTAATATTATTTTTCATTTATATAGTATACATACCGGGTGTTTCCGAACTGATTATACAAGCTTTCAGCGATAATGAAGGAGAATAAATTTATCAATTTGTAATACGGAACTCTGGTTTGGAAACGTCTCAGTCATAAGTTATAAACCAAAGTTGAAAGTGGAATACAAAACTTGGGAATCCTTATATATGTAATCATGTTATGATACCTGTACTCCTTTCACAAGCTGCCAAAGCATTTACAATGGTTGTTCAAATCCGTTCCCAAACTTTGATGCAGGTATAATAACTTCGCAGTAAGACCTGTCTTACCCTGAATTCATTCTAACGATGTCACCAAAAGCTAGGCATTTTGCCAGGAGATCCAAATATGGTCATTCTGGGTTTTTCGGGCAAGCAAGGAAGGAGAAGAAATATTAGGTAACTTTCTGGTGAAAGAGACACAGCTCAGGTCTGAAAAGGCTGTAAATGGGGTGGGGATGGGGAGAAAAAATTGACTAAATTAAGCATTGTGTGTCATCCATAATAGTTTTTCATTATATATATTTAAAATATTCATGTGGTATTTCATATTTTATTCTATTTTTATTTGTTTATTTTTATTTATTATTATTATTATCATTCTTGAATATATATTATTTCCTATTGTAAATATCTAATGTAATATCTTGTGCTAAATCAAACACACCAAGTGTAGCATAAAAGCACATAAGTGCCCTTGTTGCAATTGTTTTATAATGTATTAACGCCACTGTATTAAATACACGACTACAACTAGTCACTAGCTATTCATTTTTACTTCTTTCATCCCTTCTCTTTAACTTACAAGTTGGAAGAATATGGTAGAAAGACAGAAAGATAATATTGCCATTTTATAGTGTTCACATATTCTTTTGGGATCACTAACAATAGTAAACAAAAGGTTAATATAAATAAATAAAGTAAAATAAAGTACAAACTTCAGATATTTAGACATTTTAATGGAAAATGGCCAGACATTTTAATGGAAAGTTACAAAAATGTATCAACTAAGTATGCTCATTGTTCTTTGCAGCATGCCTTTTCAACATTTGAATGTTTATTTGCATCTTTTAAGCGCATTAATAATTCTTAGGAAGCCCAAAGAGCTGAGAAATAAAGTCAAATGGTCAGAGTGTAATTCCATTGTTCCTGAAACATTCGTTAATTATCCTTGGTGCAATCTAGCAGCATAATATGCAGAACTAAGCAGGATTAACTCACATTTTCATTACTTGTTATGGTATTTTCTAACAGTGACGAATATCGCCTTATTTTGTGTCAGCTTTTTATTTGCGACGACATTGAAGACAAAATCAGGACTTTTAGTTTACAGATGCTAGCTGGTGGTAGTAACTGACAAGTGTGCCCTATTATTACTAGGCGGCGCACAATTGTGGACTAAATATGTGGCAGTAATCAAATTAGCATACTTCAGTGGTAACGCGTGCATGGAGCAGCGTGTTGCCATGAACATTTTTGTAAAAGTAGGCTAAAAACTTGCACGAAGATGCGACAGTTTTAAAGAAGTCTTTCCTGGATAACTGACTCGTAACCAATCATGAAATAGCACAAGAGGCAACTCCTTCTGTGGGGGCTGCAAGTTGCCCAGACAGCTTTCCAGTTTTGACGGATTAAAAGAGCACTCTGCTCTAAATTGAAGAAACATTTTGACAGAAATCCAAGATTATCTGGGTCGCACCATTACCTTGACGAAACCTACACGCATCAATTAACTGCGGAATTTCAGTACCGATTAAGTGAATCATGTTATTCAGGCGTACACACAAAACTGTTTACTGTAAAGTTTACGCTAGAATATTCGTATAAATGTAGCAGGAGAATATATAAAAAGTAGTTTGTTATTTATTTGTTTCGTACACACAAATGTCTCCGGTTATCTTCAATGTTCTTCATAATTTTTGCGCAAAGTTTCAGTACTAGATCACCTCTTCTGTTATGACGTTACAGCTTAAGATACTTATATACAGGTGCGGAAAAGCGATGTGCAGAAAATTGTAGATTATAAAAGAATGCCAAACAAAGCATTTTGAGGTTAAGAACATGGGGTGGAAGATGCAGTATAATAACAGGAGTGCTGCACGATCATAATTGAAATCTGACGTTATAAAAACATCTTCATTTGACAGTCGAAATGAAATATAACTCATCCGACAAGTGTGTATATACTGTCTCAACTAATGGGTACTGGTACACAATGAGAAAGTAAACATTACATGCGCCTACTTAATTGATGGACAGTACAACATATCTTATAAATGCTAAATGGAAAAAAAATCCAATGTTTGTGCATACTGTAATTAATGTGACAATTTGTCCTAAAACGTTCTGACTAATAAATCAAATTCTTTTGCTTCTTAATGTACCCTACAGATAAATGTCAAACAAGTATAAACATCTTACAGTTCTTATTGCTTAATTAATGTCAATACGTAATAAATATTCAATATGACAATCATTTTCGTACAACATAGCGGTATGACAAGAAATACATAAGGAGTAGTCTGGAACACTTCTGCCGCTGTCATAATTGACCTACTAAGTCTTGTGGATCCTCCACATAAATTGTGCTTTTCAGAAGAAAAAGTGCAGCGGTGTCAAGTTAGGACGACCATGACGGCCACAGGGTTAGTCCACCGTGCCCAATCCACCTGTCACCAAATGTTCTGTTTAGGTGATTTCGAGCTGAAAGAGAATAATGCGCAGGGGCGCCCTCATGTTGGAACCATAAGTTTCGACTAATTTCAAGACGAACTTTTGGTATTACCAGTAGCTTCAAAACACAAACGCTACATTGAACATCAAACATACCTAGCGACAGTGACTAGTACTGTACAAGAGTGAGCTTTGTTTAAATCTGATACGTCACAAACAAGTTTCACAGTCTGAGACTCTAACATGGCGGGTTCAATGTTGACGCAGTTAAAAATTTTCTGCGACCCCTTGTCCTAACCTCGATATGCTTAATTTGGGACTGCCTTTCTACTCTATAATTTCCTCCACATTGTTTTTCCGCACCTTATATAGTGGAATATGCAAGACCATTGATTTCGAGATCTTTCAAATACGCTATCGTTAATTATTTTGTGATAACAAAATATAACTAACCCATTGTAATAAAACAGCAGTACAAGAATGCTTGTATTCGTAATTTATTGTGTTGTGCCATTAAAAATGAAGACAAAATTCAATTTTGTAATTAAGACTGAATAATGTATTTAATAAAATAATTATTGGTTTTTAAACTTGCGTTATGAAACTCACGCGAAGGGGAGGACCTCGAGAAAATTGCACGTCTATTTTTATTTGAGATTGTTTGAGAACAACTTTTTAAATAATGGTGTCTCACACTTATATGACAAGTACAAAGCTGCACACCATAATTTAACTTTGCCGGCAGACCAGCCTCTTTCTTGATTCTGTTATATAGCCTTGGTATTTTGTTGATGCGACATATTTCCCTGTAGGCTCCACCCTGGGTTTTCCAGATCAGCATTCCCTCGAGTTAGTTTTCGAAACTCGGCAAATGACCTGCAATGACCCGACTGTTGTGTAAGTCCCTGTAAATTGTACTAAGTAGTTCAGCTGGTCTGCTTTGCTTCTTCTGGGAAAATCAATTACATCATTGCGCAAGCCTACGTATGACTGAGTCATAAAGGGACGCAGGGTCGTGGAGGTACCAATTACGTTCACAGTTTTATAATAAACCCTCACAGCCTACGCGGGGCTGCTCCGCCGAAAATAACCGGAAACCGCACGAAAAAGGAAAACAAACGCATTGCGCCCACGCCACGTGGCTACGTGGGTATTAGTTGCTATCCTAAAGGGTTTCCGCTTCGGGGTGTGACGGGATGGCACAAGTCATGTAACAGCGTCTCGAGAACACCTCCAGCACTTCAACCGTCTTTTTTATTTGTATTTTGTCTTTATTTACAATTTTGTTTCCACTCTACTTTCATTGTTTCCTTTGTTTCTTTCTCACATAATGGCAATATTCCTAGTGACAACTGACGTTGTTTCAAATTCAAATTATACCTTATAATAGATGGATGGTGCATTTAATTCCACATTGAATGTAACTGATCTTCAATTTTATTATTAACACTCAAGGGTTGGCTCAGGTGTTAACGCTCTGGAATCGACTCGGAAGGCCTTAGGTTCAAAGCCTGCGGACTAACTTGACTGAGATCTATCTGATTTTCTCGGTTTATTTTAAGAAAGGAAAAATGTCAGATCAGTGTTTCTCAGTCACTGATTCACCTTCTATTTCATAATTTATTTTCATTCCATCTCTGGCAGCATCATATGTGTTAATAATCTCATCAGGCCGCCCTGACTTACGATTAACCATCCATTCAGCAAGCCTCTCAGGCTATTCTACAGTGCGTCCAGCCCCCTTCTCTCCCCCTCGACAAGCGACTGACCCGAGCATTTGTGTTTAAGTGCAGGGGTTGTAAGTGTTACAAACAGGGGAATGTAAATAAATACATTGAACGAAGAAATATTTAATATATAACATTTGATCATCCCATTAGAGTGTACTTCTGCCTGCTTACAAACAGGGGAATATAAGTAAATACACTGAAAGAAGAAATACTTAATGTATAACATTTGATCATCCCATTAAAGTGTGTCGGTCCTGGTGATGTAGTGGTTACCATACTTACCTCCTAAACCCAAGATCGCGAGTTCGAACCCGGCCAGGACCGATAGATTTTTTCGGGCGTAAAAATCCTAAGTATGGCTTCCTTCGGAAGGGAAGTAAAGCCGTGGGTCCCATGTCGTACATTTACGGCATGAAAAAGAACCTCAAGCCTGAAAGAGAGGCCTCTGAGCAAAATTTGTCGGCCGTTTCATGCCCTGAATTGAATGGGACGCTTATGACCTGAGATGTTAAAGGGCGTCCATAAATAAATCAATAAAAAAAAAGCCATTAGAGGGTACTTCTGCCTGCTTTTTTCTGAACTCTGGCTGAAAATTTTAATAAATAAAAACATAGTTTTTTTTTTCGTAATAGACTGCCATTCTTTCCTCACTCTTTTTTGTATTTGGGTCATAGTTTTTAAACTTTATTGTTGTATTCACTAAATATAATCAATCCAATTTAGTTCGTGTGTGCCAACCTCTTATTAATTCAGAGGTGCGTTTATATTTTGCATGTTTTACATTAAATTTCCCCTTTCCTATTGCTTGATATAAATGTTAATTTTTAATATTGGTGTCTCTATGAAATGCTCAAATATTTCATACCTGTTTGTTTTTCCACACCATGAGAGTTTGTATAAAGTGTGGCCTGTCTGACCATGTTAGGCAGGTGATGGCATAAAAATACAGGTATATTTTTGAATGGAATTTCCCTTTACTTCAAGCATTTATCGCATATCAGGATTAACATTTAAATTCCCCTTAAATATAGTCCGAAATTTATGCTGGAAAATAGCTTCCTTCAACATATTATCAATTGAGAATGTCAGATTTTGGTTTTAAAACCAAACAATAATTGGTGGGAACAAGGTCTGGGCTGTATGATATAATTCAGCTCCTGGAGGTCGCATTTATTCACAGAAGCCTTGGAAACAACAATCGTATGGAATGGTGCACTGTCGTGCAACAGACGAACCGAACTCAGTATTTCACCCCTCTTTTTCTTGATGCCACTGTACAGTCGATGCAGTAACCAAGTAACCAAGCATAGGATTTCCCAAGTCACCGTTGTATTCATTTTCTTGAAGTCTATTAGAATTCCTCTACAGTCCAAAAAATTTGCTGTCATGATCTTTGTGGACTGTGAGACCTTGGCCTTTCTAGGGGATGCTGCACCCTTCTGTCACTCTATTGATTCTTCTTTTAAAAGACGGTCATGATACAGGGCCATAGTTTCGTTCCCAGTGACGTTGAATTGCAATTACTACCTTATAAACACTTGTGACAACATTCCACGCGCATTTGCAATTGAATTGTTGAAAGATTTCGAGGTACCCAACTTGCAACTTGCCTTATGCATGTTCAAAAGTTGTTGAGGAATTCGACGTACACTTATTTTATAAATCCCCAAACTTGCAATTATTTCTTTTATCTTCATACCCTGTCATTCAAAATTTTTTCTCCTCGGCAAGGGAAATATTTTCTTGTGTCAATATATCCACCTTTCTACCCTCAGGTGCGTTATCTCCAAAAATCTCTCTTGCCAATGAAATGATTTTGATCACTTCTTCGCAGTGGAATATGAAGAGAAGCTTATCTATAGTACTTGTTTAATATCAGTTAGAAAAAGGATATCTTAAATTTTTAATCGCTGCTTTGCTTTCAATTTTGAACATCGTATTGTTTATGCACACTTCTGATTTAAATGAGCTTCTAAATGGCTTGATGGAAAAAAGGAATGTAGTGTTTTCACTCTGAAACATGTAACAATTACCGTGAACATTGCAACAAATGAATAATGCCTTTTATGTAAGGCCAAAAAATATATATACCGCCCCTCGTATTAAATTTGGTTTTGGAGATCACAAGTACCCTGGGTCTTTTGCTATCTAAATTATGTGAGTAATCCTTTCATGGACGGAGTTTTATAATTATAATGATACTTAGCTAAGTCTTTAGAGCTGTAACCACTAATGTGGAGTGCTTGAAGTTTTTATCTAAACAAATCTATTGATTCTACACACATTTCAAAGGTGAGGAATTAGAAGGGTAAAACGATATAAATAAAATTGTATTTATTTGTTTCTAATGATTCTTAAATTATCTGCTAATCACTTGCATGGTTCATATTTCAAACCTAACTGCAAATCATGCTTGATGATAATTCATTACAAAAATAATCTCTATAGGACATGGACATGGAACATGCCTAAATAAAAACTATCACAATTATAAGAATACATCTTCCTCTGAACAAGTTGGTTCTCTCATCAATATATGAATCAAAATTTAAACATTCTTCATTATTTGTTTGTGGCTGTACTTTAATTCTAGACTTAAGTTAAATCTACATTCTTATGTTGCAAAAGTAATAACATCATAGAATTCAGAGGAATTTATCTGTAAAATTGTGCTATTATAGTATACGTGGTAGAAAAATTAGAAAAAAAAACTTTCGTGTATTATATAATATTAAAAACACAAATATGGTCATATACGAGTAATATAACTCATCATTGATACTACGTGCATTATATTAAGAAGCAACAGAGTCCAAATACAGAACGGGGCAACATTCGTTTTCCACGAACGAAAAAAAAAAAAAAAAACAACAACGATTTCCTTATTCCTCGCCATAAATTTCCTTAGACAGATGTTTTAATTGGATACCATAGCTCTGGATATTCGTTTAACAGAGCACCGATGCACAGATGTCAGACATAACTGGTGATTTATATCCAAATTCTAGAACGACTACTCAATCGGCTGTTGCAAGTGATTCAGATCAAACACCTCATCTTTCATTATCAATTATCTGAGGTCACGCCACTTGGGAGACCATTCGGAAGTGCCACAATGACCAGTCCATCAATGATTATGTATAAAGTTCATCATATTTTAACCATAAAATGAGGTGATGTTCCATTCTACTGCCCAAACAACTGCATCTTGGCAAATCGAGGGCTGTATTCAACTTTGTAGGAACATCTGAATACATTGTTCTTTGGTTGTCTGGTTATTTAAAAAATTAATGGCCCCATGAAACCTGCAATGTAAGCGCCACTCAAAAACAATCCCACCAGAAGTGAATGAATAGTGTTTAACGCCCGTTTTTGCTACAGAGGCACCACAGGCGATGGACACTGATGATACATGAGATGAAATGATATATTGGGAAAGGATTTTATGGAAGGAATCGTTCCAGGCCTAAGTTTAGGATACCTCCCCGGCATTTGCCATTTATGAGGACTGAGGAAAACCTGGAAAAAATCTCAGTCAGGAAGGACGGTCCTGGCGGTATTCGAACCCAGACTTCCCGCTCACGAGTCCGAGACTTAACGACCTCGGCCACCCGTGGCGGTCCCACCAGAAGTGTTTAAGTATTTCGTGATAATTGTTCGTTTTCAGTAATTCAGTAAACCATTTTGCCAGTTTACACGCCCGTTTACCTTAAACAAAACTTCATAGGTCCATAAATTTCTTTTTCCAAAAGATAAAATTAGCTCCATGACGTACAAAACTCCAAACGGTGCAGGTGGTCCGTACCACTTTATGAGATGCTTCCAAAAGTTTTTGCAGCATCGATATGGTTTAATAATTTATTTTAATCTCTTTGCAGTCTCAGTACGCTATATGTAAGTTCTGATTTTCAATGGTATTATTTCGTATGATATGAAATACGAAACATAAAAAAAACCCAAAATAATCAGAACTTCTAAGTAATAATATTTGTGGTCTACAGGGCATGTACATAAAATTGGTTAATGTTATGAAAAGAAAAACGAGTCAGTAATTAACTCATTAAAATAATAATAATAATAATAATAATAATAATAATAATAATAATAATTATAAGTAATAATAACAGTACCGCCACGGGTGGGCGAGGTCGTTAAGGCGCGGACTTTTGAGCAGGAGGTCTGGGGTTCGAATCCCGCCAGGATAGTCCTCCCTGACTGAGGTTTTTTCCAGGTTTTCCTCAGTTCTCATAATTGTCAAATGCCGGGGAGGTACCCTAATTTAGCCCAGAACGTTTCCTTCCATAAAAAAAAATCCTTTCCCTAAATATCATTTCATCTCTGTATCAACAGTGTCCACCGCCTTTGGTGCCTCAGTAGTGAAAATGGGTGTTAAAACCATTAAAAGAAATTAATAATAATAATAATCAAATAATAATAATAGCGATAATAATAATAACACCGTGCTCGTTTAATTTATCAAAAGATAATAAATTAAAATCTCCTCAAAATACATTATAAAATATACCAAAAAATAATAGAAGTAGTAAAATAATGATGATGATGATGATGATGATGATAATAATAATAATAATAATAATAATAATAATAATAATAATAATAATAATAATAATAATAATAATAATCTACAAATAAAAATACAGAAAGGAATAAGGCACAGCCTGCATTGCATTGCATACGTACCAAGTCTAATCTCTTGCGTATTTATCATTTGAGCTATCAAGTAAAGCTGTGTAATCATATATTCGTATTTACTACGAAGACATTTTACATTATGCAGTGATACTAAATTCTATAATTAAACCTTTGTTGGATGATATTTTGTCATTAACATATTCTTCTCCTCTCTAGTCCAGGAATTACAGGACGTGTGGTACGTATGCGCGAATTACGGGTCATCTGTATTTTATATACACATGATTTTCTTCTGCTTGCTCAGGTTTCATTCTTGCTAAAGTAGTAAACACTTCTATTTTTCACCACTACAAATACTTCAAGTCAAACGAAAGCTTTGCAGTTTCAAGCTACCCTGTTATTTCTGCTATCAAGCTAAGTGAAACTTCAGCACCTTCCTTGCATAATAAAAATTATTGGTTGTTTCTTGGTCCTCGCTGAGCAAAGTGTCTTTCCAGAAAATTAAACGAAAACACAATTCTTATTCTAATGCTTTATATTTTATTCATATTGAATTTTGAATATTTCTCTTCCTTTTTTCTATTTATATGTACATATTATTATTTTTTTTCCCCTTACTCGTATGTTATCTTCGACTCTCCACGCCATACTTTCCCTTTCTGTTGCTTGTTGAGAAACATTGTCACGAATCCAGAGAAACGATGTATAAACATCAAAGCGAGTTCGATCTGTAGTACTCAGAGCATATTGTGCATATACATCACTGATTTGTTATCCTACTTGGCTACAGTTTCAGAGGGAAGAAATGCATTTGCTATAGACACGTTTTTTTTTTTATGCAAAGCTCATCGTAAGCCGAGTCATGAAATAATTGCTATGGTGTCTAGCACATACACCTTTTTCAGCTCTAGGTAAATAGACATAAGTTATTACTCTTGGATATTTAACGTTTGAGATCCCGGAATGATTTATTGTGCATTAAAATTGTAGCTGCTCTAAAAGAACTGAACATGCAGTTGAGAAAGCTTGATCTATGAGAAAAAAGTTTAAAAAATTAAATATGCAAAAACTTGTAAACATGGCTCCTTATGACGTTTAGCTTTTCGACACAAACACTCCTCATAAAGACTTTTCAGTTTTGCATAAATATAAAAACAAACATATCTTTTTAAACCAAAAAAAATTTTTTTTTGCTTTGCGTTTGCAGCTGAGCGCAATACCAAGATCATGCCAGACGCCAAAAGCTGCTTTCTGGTAGACAGTCGCAGTTTGCTGTTACGAAAAATAGGAATATTTCTGTCTTTACTTAAAGGAAGTATCAGGGGAAAAATTGGAAAAAATGTGTAAGCAGAGTTTTTGTAAATGAATGCTAAGATTTCGGAAATGTGTGACTTCAGCTACCCGCTTCGAACAACCTTATCACACGTTAATACTCATTATGAAGTATTAATGCTCAAAGTTGTGCGAATAGAAATGTGAAGGAAATTGCTGATCGGCTGAGTCGGCGATTGACGCCACTCAGTTGGTAGTTTCTTTCCATTAAGATTATTGTGAATTTCAATAGAAATAAAGGAAGTTCATCAGGTTCTCTGAAATTGTCATGAGTTAACTAAATTCATACAGCGTATTGAAAAAAAAAGTAAAGAATCTTTATAAACGACCGTAGATTCAGATAAATTTTGTTGTGATAAATAACGAAATAAAAAAGATATATGAGCTAATACTAACTAAAATATATGAGCAGCACATTGAATTCCAAATTAACAGAGATTATTATTAAAAGTCAAATTCTGAAATAGTCAAAAAAGAAGGGGGGAAAAAAAGAGGAACTGAACTAACCAGACTGAATGCTAAAAACAAAAAAGAATGGAGCGATAGACAAAGCGAAGTGCTATGTTTTGAAACATGAGATATTCTGAGCCCAAACTGTGTCCCAGATGTTGAGATATCGTAGCCTTTTCCTCAGTTGAGGGTTCAGTATGTGCCCTAAGCCGAAAAGTCACGCGTGACTCTTAAGTTTATAGAAGACATGCATTTTTCATGCAGAGACTTCTGGTCTGATATTCTTGATAAGGCCGGAAGCTGGGCATACAGAGGGTGTAGGTATGACGCAGGTATGTTCCTGGAAGTACATCCGGCTTTCTTCACCTGGATCACTACTTGGTCTCATTGGCATGGACATCCGACCTGCATCCTACGTGACTTGCATGGGCTGCATAGCCCCCTCGAGGGAAGGGTCTTACGTTACCAAATATTGGCCTCTTCGTCGAAACGCTTTTATAGAATAGTCACAACTGGGACTTTAATGTGAAGTTATAAAGCTATATTTTAAAATAGTTTCATTAGATAGCCATGTTGAATTTTCCATTTTTTCAGCCACTTGTTTATTTATGTTATCCTCTTGTATTGATAACACTTTATGAATGCAGAAGCGACATTATCACGGGGGGAATCGAATTAACCAATATTTATACTTAGTGAGGCAAAAAATATCACCATAAAACTCCAGTTAATAGCCCAGTTATAGAGGGCTTGTTATTACCTTAGACTCTGTATTGATTTCAATATTAACTAAGGAGATTTAGTATAACTCAGAACTGAAGTTAAACTCTGGAACTTAACAGCAATGCATCGACTGTTACATTCTCTATTGGAGTCAAGCTTATGAGGTTGGATATTGATAACTAATACAAAACAGAGGTTTTGCTTGGTAAATGATCTATCCTGAAGTAAAAGAAAACGCTTGTTCCAGAAATGCATTTCCAAAATGTAAGGTTATTAAAACTAATGAATGCGGGCTTGAAAAGTGATGTACTTTTCCTAATATAAAAGCGTTTACATATTAGGTTAAGGAAAATTGTTGACTTTTATTAAGCTAAAACAACCTATAAAAGATCCTAAATGTCTAAATCTTAGGACAATAATGTGGCGTTTATCTTTTCAGCAAAAGATCTTTATGAACAGTTTTATATCCTAAACAATTATCTATGTAATGTTACAGAGCTCTATGACTAAGTAATGGTAAATGACCATTACAAATATATACATGAACAAAAAATCTTCAGTTAAATATTAGGAAGTTAAAAAACAGTTGAATGAGGTTAAAATACATTTTTTGCCTTTTAAGCAATTAAAAGATACAGAAGTAATCTTTAAAGTATATTAATATGCCCTAAGGAATAATGTCTCGGTCTTTAGTTAATGTATCAGTAAATTTAGCATTTTGTATCAAGAGAACAGAGCCTAAAATAGTAAGGAAAGTTGCTGTATGAGTAGTCAGACAATTTCAGGTATTTGTTGGAAATTGGTTCATAAATCTTTCTTTAAGACTTTTAAAATAGTAGCTAACTTTTTAAACTAGTAATTATATCTAGTATTAATTGGAGTCTAGGGCTGTGTATTTAAATTATTTTTCAAAATGAACTATTTGAAACATGCATTTATTACATTTGTAGACAATTGGATCATTAATGAACTAGTCTAAATGTGACGGCGCATGAGAAATATATATATCGCCGTTTTTTTGTTTTAGATTAGGGTTCAAATTATTCAAAAGATTTTTTCAAATCTTGAACTTTTTTAATATTCGTGGAATTCGAGAATTAGAACATTTGAATGCCCTATCTTTATTAATTCTACCTATTATATAGGTATTTCATTAATGCTTTTGTGTTACTTATACGAGTAAATATTAGTATTACATATTATTTATGTTATTAAATAATTTAATAAGAAAAATGCACTTCCAAAGTAAAGAATACTATACGCTCTCATTCACTTTTCTGATACAAAATGGTTGCTTTTATTTTTCTCATTATTCATTTTAGCTTCCTTTTATTGCGTTGTGTATTTTGCTAAAGAACGAAAATGACTTCGTCAGTAAAAAAGTGAGGATACCTCAGAAGCATTAGTAACTATGCAAGTCAGATATGCAATTCATTAATAAATCAACGGTTGGGAAGGCAAACACATAAGTCTCATAAAACAATCGCAACTCGAGCCCTGCCCAATTGGAATAGTTCCGCAGAGAACTTCTCCTCGACGGGGGTTTCTAATTTATTTCTCGGACGTGCGCCAATGGCGACTCTGTAAAATATGGCGATGATCTAACTATAGCCAGCATCCGTCCCGACCAGTTATTTAATAACGTAATTATTCTTTCACCACTGGAAATACATAAATATGACAAAAATGCCCGATGAAAATTGCTAAAAAGTTTCTCGGTGCCGATATGAGAATCTCAGTCGTACAGACGCTGCATACTAAGTGCAGGATTGCATGATAGTGATTTGCTAGGTTCTGGTAGTGCGAAGGCAACGATTGCCATAAATTTTACCGTGGATCATTAGCTGGCGGGTTAGGTCCACTTGGAAAACACCTGCAAGCTAAAGATGAACAATGGAAACGGTCTTATGGAGGGCGTCGGTCGGCGCTGATATCTTTGTAAGCACCTTTGAAGCTAATGCTCACAAAAACTATACATTTAATGTGTTTATTCCATGCTAAAACCGTTCTTAAATATAGGAAACACGTTTCTTGCCATCATTTATTCTTAGTTATAGGATGATTCTTAATGCGTTATATCAACAACTGGCATACTTATCCAATTATTTTACAGGTAAAACTTTCATTTGGCGAGAGAGAGAGCGAGAGAGAGAGAAAGGACAAAGATTTAAAATATTGTAAATGTATCACAAATTTACCGGAACTTGCTTTTGTTTACAAACTGCCGTGCCACTGTTAATAATATCCAATGACGGATCATAATGCTATAAATAATAAGTGACAATCAAACCGCGAAAACGATATATATCATTCTAAACATTATGTATTTATTTTATTCTCATATTTTTTTTTTAATAAATTAATTTTATTTTCTGCTTTTCTTTATCTTAATAATAAAACTAAGCGTGAAGTTCAGGGTAATTGTTCTGCATATTAACACGTTTTAATATTTAGCTAATTCTGTTGCCACCTCTATAAAAAAAATAAGAAATAATGATGGCAGCTGTAATATTCCATAAAGCACGCACTCCTCGTGGCCTCTTTTTATCTTTATAAGCTTAGCCCTGTTTACTTTTTCCGCTTATACTGCATTCTTTCACTTTTTCATTCTTTTTATGGTAGTTTTTGACATTCAGCTAATTTCAGATGTTTTCCTTTTGCAGCAGTTTATCGCGCTACTGTTAGATCTGTTAGGTTGGCACTAGCTGATGCCACAGTTAGCCAGCTCATATCTGTTTTGCTTAGGTTGTTCTTATGTGAAAGAAATGCACAGCCTTGTAATCGACATCTTTTATGCTGTGTATTTTTTATGATTTTTATCTCTTTACAATGAACATCAACCTCGCCAGGTTATTACATTCAAAGAAGTTATTTTAGTTTCATTTATATACTTATATATACAGATGTGGCAGAATAGAAGGCACACACATAAGTTAGCATTTTAAAATAGAGACATCAATATATAATGCAGTTCTTTTTGCGGGAGATCTAATTTGTACAAAATTAAAATATCAATTACAGATGGCTACATAACTGTTTAATATAATGGTAGAAAATTATTATAAAATTACTTAAAAATCTAAAATAATGAGTATTAGAAAAAATGAACGAACTCTAAATTTGTTTTGAGTAATAAAACAATAAAACATACAGATTGTTAATAATTTGGAATATCAGATTTCTTATAATTGGGAAACTGACCTGAAAAAATGCAAAGATACTTTAAAAGAGCATTAAGAAATAAAACAAAAACAAAATGAAAAAAAAAAATAAGATTTTGTAAGGCCATAGGAAGTCTGGTGGTAATAAGAAACCGAAATTTGTGTAATGAATAGCATCGGGCAAAAGAATAATAGAGACAGCAGAAACGAAGCTGTTTAGATAAGTTGCAGGCCATTCTCACTTCAAGTGAAGAAGTTAGAAGCACGGTAAATCTCTTTAACATAAACAAGAAAATTCAACAATGCAAACAAAATGGGTACGAACACATACATAGACTGCAACCAATAAGACTTTGGCGGCATACAGGTGCAAAGCCAATCTTATATTTCATACTCCACTAGGAATCATCGAGACCTTTCCTTCTCTTACCGCTAGGTAGCACCATAGTTTCCTACTTTTTTCCTTATCCACTCCACTTGCGCAGATAGTCGCGTCTCGTCTCTAGTAAACTAGACTGCTTATATTTCGGGGCCTCCCTTACCCACAAAATTCTTGTTTCAAAGTTAGTGAATTTGGAGCCAAACTTGTTTTTCTGTAATAGAAGCAGTGACCAGGAGAATTAATTAACTATTGCAAGTACAAATTTCCTCAGATTTATGCATTTCACTGGCTTTAAGTAAAAAAAAAAAAAATTTTTTTTTTACTTTTATCTTGTGTTACTGTTTAATCTATTAATATACGTTGTCAAGACAGTGATTATTTGAGCTGATTAATCAGGAGTAATACCTGTTTCATTAATCTGCAATTCAAAATATAAACGTAACATTTGAGTGCATATTTTGAAATAATACCTAGGCAAATTATATTTCTTGAAGCTGAAGATTAATACTATTCAATTAAATTGTCATAGACAGCAAGTTTTAATTAATATATTAACTATTATATTTATGAGTACTTGTCAGGCTTTGCACTTAAAATCAATCACAGAAGAAGCATCCACAACCTATGTGCTAAATACCTTGCCCATTAAACCGCTTGTTCACATTCACTCATGGCAAGGTTAAGAAAGAGATGTTACTGTACCAACCACAAGGTCACAGAGATGTAGGACGTCCCAGCAGAAGCTGAGAGAACGATCTCTGAGAGTGAAACGGACGAAATCAGCCTCTCATGAGGATTATGAAGTTTTTGCTAGGATGCCCATCTCTTGCTACTAGGTTTTCCCTAATCGCACCCCACACTATTCTGTAGGATTTGCTTATTTATCAAATCTCTTTTTTTGCGTTTTTATATTTTGTAACTCCAGTTTTTTATTTACTCGTTGATCTGATCTTTCAAAACTCACTATAGCACAACAATATAGGCACAGGCATTTCTGTAGAATTTTATTTTATACATTTCTTTGATTACTTTTGAATAACCTTATATGTAATAACAAGCTAGTAATTAATTGAATTTCTTTCATCCAAGTAGAAGATTACGATTATTTGAATATATTTTGTTAGTATTCAACTCATTATTTATTTTTGGCACATAAAAGGAGTAACTATTTTTAATCACATCTAGTTTTCATAGAAAGAGAGTGTGAAACTTACCAAATTTGTTCCTAGTTTAAAAGTAATGTAATAAAGACATTTTGAATCCCAGCAAGTTGTATAAATTTATCAAAAGCTTTTTAGATTATTGAAAAAAAGGTTAGAGAATCAATGATGAACTTGCTAATGAGATATATATATATATATATATATATATATATATATATATATATTAACTTCGTATATCATTCTTAGCCAGGAAAACATTATTTTTTGGAAAGCTTGAATATCACAACAGAAAATGAATGACAGTTTTCAAAAACAAATTAAACAACTATGAAAATGATAAAAATAACATGCCATTGCTCAGGCTAATAGTTCGTACACAGTTCTCTTCCCGAAAGGAGATGAGATATAATCTTTTCAGTATTGGAGGAATAATTTGGATTCAACATCATACACTGAAAGATGGTGCAGTGATTGAAATATTTAGTCAAGCCCAAAATTTGGATAAATTTCTAAGTATGTAACTCATATAGCAATTGATGAACTCAAATGATTAAAAGCTATTGAAACCGTTACTTGACTCTGAACGCAGGCTGGTCCAGAAGGTTGAAGAAAGTATGCTGTTCTTTCACGAAGAATTCATAACCTATGAATGTTGGAAAAGCTGAAGAAGAACTAACAAAATATAATAATTTTAACTGTATATATACTTGTTTCTAGAATGACTCTTGAGTTTTTTTATTTATTCTGATGTATGAAAACTTACAATATATTCCTTTTTGTATGCCACAACATTACCATTCTGTGTGATAATTTGATGCTCTCAGCAGTAAAGATGAACTTATAAGAGCTCAAAGGTTGTCGGAAGCTGCAGCAAAGGTCTCCGTTGTAATTAGTCTAGCAATAAGGAACACGAAGCACGCGTACCTTGAGTCAACATACATCTTCCACTTGCACACAGCTGCTTGGAAAAGTGAAAAGGGGAATAACTCATAGCGTCCGCCTGAAATTGGACAGGCAGATAAAGCACGGTAGCATGCATGTAGCGAACAGTAGCCACAGTGTCCTATGCGTGCGGAATACGGGATGTATTCCCTCGTATATATAACAAGTGCCTCCTTTTGTTGGAATTTTAAGTGTGGGTCTAGTTTTAAATCCCTCTTTGGCTTTAGGTGCTACTGTCCAAGGTCTAAGGACCTGGAAGGATCATGAAGATAGAAGCATATTTAAGAATGAATCTTATGAATTTTACTCTCTTAATTTTTTTTTTTTTTTTTTTTGAATCGAGAATCGTAACTACAATTTATATTTATCTTAGATCCATGTTCGAAGCCAATAACGCTCCAAAGCTACGGTTGCGATCAGCCATGTAATGGAATATCTAGTTTTAGTTATCCTTGTTCAATTTGTGTTTCTGGACATTAAAATTCATATAATTGTCTCTATATATTTGTTCCACTCATATGGTTACGTATTCCAAAGTAAGAACTTTATTGATCAAGGCATTACAATACACCACCTTATTTTTCTACATTAATCACCTAGTCTCTCTAAACATTTTTCTGAATGTTCTACTAATTTCAATTGTCTGACGATAGAAATCAGCACCTTGATCATGAAACCATTGCATCTGTTCATTATTGGCACCATTTTGTACACGCAGATATTCTTTCAGCTTGTCGAACACATGACAATCACAAGGCGATAGATCCGAGCTGTACGCCGGTTGCTGTGATACCTCCCTTCGAAAATTCTGAAGCAAAGTTTGTGTGGGGTTGCATTATCATGAATGAAAACAACGAATTCGCTTAATTTCCCACGCTCCTTGTTTTTTGCAACCTAAGTGGTTGGCCGTAAGAACTGAATTGGTGGCTGTGCCCTTTTGCATAAACTTGGGGTGTAAACAACTGCTTCACAGTCAAAGAAGGGTGCGACATTTCCTGCTGATGGTGCAACTTCCGCGGAAGCGAGGATGTGTGTCCGTTCCATGGAGGTTCTGTTCGATCCTGGGGTGAAATGAACGAGGAACCCAATTTATCTCGGATGATGAAATGGGCGCAGTCTGTTGAGATACCCAATTCCTGTGCAATTGCTGCGATTCATTGCAGCACTTAAGAGTTGTTGGCCCTCCTAGCCAATCAGCACTTCACATCTTTCCAAATGCTGACCGTATTTCAATATGGCAGGAGACGACATTACATTTCACCACGAATCTCCATGCTATTGAAAATTTTACCCTAAAAATTCGTACTGTTCCTCCTACTTCAATTTTGGAGTACGTTTCCTGTTGACGCACCATTTTGTATTTTTGCTAAGATAAACTTCTTATGGCTAATGGAAAGAAAATGGCTCTAAGCTATAGGAAGACCTGAAGAGAACTTGTCCTGCGCATGTGCCAAACGTTTTGCACAGCACTGCCAAGTTCGGATGGCAAATGGAGCTTACATATTGAATGTTCTTGTATTTTATTAACGAATACCATGTATCTTAATAAATGAATATTTTCTGTATCGTCAGAAACAAAATTGATGTAAGCACATACGAGTAACTTTTAGCTTTCTCACCAACTTGTTCAAGATCTACTTTTTACAAGGTGGTCAAATTTGCTATAGAAACAAATATTTATTACATATGTGTATATATTTTAGTGTTTTAAAGACATGCAATTGGTGTTGAAATAATTCACATTAACTTATTGCAAGCCTAGAAATGATTGAGTGCATTCATAATTAAGAATTGTCCATCAGGTGCGATGTATTATTCATAATAACAGAACAACCATGGAAGAAGTATAGAATCAGGTTTGACGCAAACTAAATTAATAATTTATGAAATATTTTTGGATGATAATGTTTTTGTTCACGCGGACATAAAATCTATAAATCTACTGTATATTTCATTTTCTCATTTATAAAATCTACCAGATCACTTGTTACAATTCCACTTTGAAGAAGTTGGTTTCAAAAACACGAAGTACTCTTATCGATTCACAACTTTCTAGATGAGGCTAGTGTTATTCTGACACATTCTACCCTTAAGAAATAGTAACCTTGTAGCCGGCATTAGAAGTTCAGTTCCTAAATTCAATGTTTTGGGGATTGAACTTTCATGAATAGATGATGTAAACTAAAAGAAACTGTTCATACATAAGATAGATGTTAAACATTTTCAGAAATCAAGTAATAAAAATACTGAAAATGTTAGAAAGTTCTTAAGAGACGTTGAAGGTCACCTAATTTGGAAGGATTAATAAGCAGTTCCTTAAGGTGCACACATACTTCATCAAGGATAATTATTGTGGTAATGAATCTGAACATTTCTGATGCTAAGCAATCTGGCACCATGATGACATCTGTACCTGCACAAAGGAAATTGAAACTGTCTTTGTTAGCAGACAAATAGTATAACTATAGCCCCGCATCTATGTCAGATACAGCCCTAAGCAGTATTCGCATTTGCATAGAAACCTACGTTTTGACTGCTTTGGAATTCCAGATAATCTGATTCCGAAACTCGGGAGCTGTCAGGCAAATTACTATGTGAGCTCGGGAAGGGCACGCTTATAATTTTGCAGCGGAATATATCAGATTACTGGAGTAGCGTTGGCACCTCTGACGTGCAAACCTGCAGGCGTGAGATAAGCAGAGCACAAGAAATTATGGAATGTTTTCTGGCCGGAGACATGTCCAGCTGAAGGAATATCAAATGACCCACACGGAATGACGTACATGTAGATAAGGTGGTGTGAGCATTCCTAACACTTCTCTTGACAACCGACTACGTCTTCGTTACGGTGCGCAAGATCAAGTGGTAAGTTTCTCTAGACACCTTTGCTTTGTAGTGGCTCGCTCTACAACAAATACAGTTCGCTCTTTCACAAGGTTTAATCAAAACTATAAACTTAATTCATATTTGGACGACGATCGTCAGTGATTCCTTCATTAATAAGCCTCTTTAATTATATAAGCTACAGGAACGCCGCATCAAGAGGCTATATATGTTGTAAATTTCTACAACGATATATTCATATTTTATGAAGCATATTATCATAGTTAAGTATAATTGGAGCATTTTTCACTACATAAAAAGTAATTCAATACAAGGAATTTAGATCATTCTGTACTATTTTTACAAGCAATTTGCTAAGTCTCTAAGTTTCTAACCAACAATGCAAAGCATTGTCCTCTTCAAACTGCAATATACGAATATTAAGAATAAAGTTTACAGAAATCCAATTCCATCTATAGCAGCTCATTCTTTTCCAATTTCCCGTAACCCTTTAATTCCATTTAAAACACAATTTTCACCTTCAGTCTGCTCGGGTAGTGTGGGCGGTTATTTAATTCTTGATTGTTTTAGATATATAACAATATATAACTACATAATAAGAACTAAAGAACCGGAAATAAACACTGAAAAAGTAACGCAAACAGCACCAATGTTTTAAACAACTTATGGCAGAAGACAAGACAAGATTTTGGTATACTTTTTATTGACGATCCAGTGTCATTCTTTTGATTATGACTTTGGTCCGATAAAACGATCCTCAAGCTCAAGATCGCAGTATATTCCAGATGAATATCGTTCACTCATTTTATCAGCTAGATAACATCCAAATGACAACACCAATGGATACTGAAGACAGCATGGACTTCAAAATCTGGTAGTAGAAGTAGAGTGCAGAAGGGAATTCGCTCCGCAATAGAATGCTAGCAACAGCACCTATGTTGTAGCAGGAACTCTCGCTTCAAACGAAGTGAAACTTATGTATGTAATCACCACAATCATAATAAATGCTGGAAATGTCTCTCTCTCTCGTTGTTGAAGACATAGTCATATTTATATACACTTATTATACACGAGAGTTAATTGCCTAATTAATTATATTCATTTATGGGATTAAGACAAGAATTTAAATTAAGCCCAATTTTATTCAATCTTTTTGTAGATGATATATTTAAGGAAACAGGAAAAGTCAGTACATTTTGCCTAATAATTAATAATAAAGATTCTCCTGTTTTCATATGATTTAGCCGCAATAACAGCAGAGGTTTAAATAAAACAATAGAAGCAACAGTGAAATATTGTAAAGAATAGGGGTTAAAATAAACAAAAATAAATCGAAAATTATAGTATGTAATTAAGCCATAAACTCAAAAGGGATGAGAACTGGTGGCTTGAGGGTACGTAATTGAAGTAATAAATTGGGCTATTTAGGGATAAGATAAAAGAATAATGGAACGTGGACAGAACAAGGGAAAAAGTACTAAGAAAGGGAAAACTAACTATTTATATAATAAGACCCTGTTTGAAGAAGATACCAAGCATGAGTGTAGCATGGCTATAGAGAATTTATTCACCTACGGTTGAGTCGAAAATGATGAATGGGGTTGAACTTTCGAGCACGGAGAAAGGGTAGATATTTTAGAGCATTTTGTAAGGTGGTGCTGGGATTACCGAAGTCAACTCCAATTGGGGTAGCATTAGCTGAATTGGGAAGATTTGGCAGGAAAGGTAAGATGGTTAAACGTATATTAAAATACATAGGACAGATCTAGGGAAGAGGGAGACATAGATGAAAATTATTTACTGTCACAGAGAAATTGAAAGGGGAAAGAAGTTGGTTATCTCAAATAAAGAGAACAGTCCAAGAGATTGGAATAGGTGATTTGAATTTACAGCAGAAATATGGAGTAATTTACAGGAAAAGAGTAATTTAAAATATTATATAAAAATTTAAAAAGAAGTAGGAAACAAAATGTGGCATTCTTTTTCAAACTATCTATTCAATTGTAAACAGTATGGTCAAATCATATCGATTATTTAATTTCTTTTTAACTTCTTGGCTGGTTTGGAGTGTAACGCGTTAACAATATACTTTCCAAACGACAGTAACACAAATAAAAGAATTAACAATGGCGTTTATCATTCACGTCTTTCCTAAAAAATTGTAAGAGTTTGGGATGGCCTTCACAGGTTATATTAAGCAGCAAACGCCCAGTAAAGGACTCGAATATTCGAATATGCATGCCCCCAGTGTGAAGGAAATTACGTACTTCATGAGAGCAGATGCTTTCTTTCGGCAAGCGCTGACGAAAAGTCCAGTCACATGGCCTCTAAAATAATTATTGCTCTTCATATAAACCCGAATCACTTGCTCACGACAGCCGCAGGTTGTGAATGCTATGAAATTCAAGTTGGTGCTATCATCATCGCGGAAAAGAGCGCCGTTTCCACACCAGCGCATTGCACCTCTGAGATCGGGTGTCCAGGTGCGCTTAGAACAAGAGTAATGCTGCAGCAGTTAATTTTTCTCTTCCTCTACAATAAGGTACAGAGCTTTAGGGATGATGTGCATTGCCCTATCATTATTTCACTGCCTTCTCATGGAAAATATTATTTAATGGCATTGTCCATTGCAATGCAGCCTATTTGCATAGTCTACACTGATACTTAAAGTACGACTCCATACAGAGGACGTTCTCATTTAAGATACAGGGGAAAAGGGATGCAAGTCACGTTATTAGACATGGCGGTTATTTGCTATTAAAATGGATGTTTTCAAACAAAAAGAAAATTTCAAGAATAATTAGTATACCAAATTAAGAATATCTTCAATACTAATTTTTGGTACCTTTGCTGAAATACACGAATATTATATTCCAGATTTATCAAAGGAAGTTTACTCAAATGCTTGGGGAAATTTGGTTAATTTTTAATGAAATAAAAACAAAAATCACTTCAAGTGCATTTAATTTCTAACCCCATACAAAGTCACACTTTAAATGTAATTATAGCTTCGGTAATAGCTGATATAGCTGACTAAAATTTGCAGCAAGTAAAACCTTTTTATTACATGGTTTCACCTCCTCATATTTCTTCTAACGAATGTGATTTATAAACACTTTATTGAAACATTGTCCATATATGTTCAATAACAACCATGCGCTTTAATTCTGTTATTAAATGCATTTTAAAAATTTATAGTGGGGTATTATGCCCCATCTTGCACTAAGATTGTCTTCTCTCAATAAACAACGGAAATATATTTTTTTATTTCTAATAAATTAAGCACCAGCAGCCCTAATTTGTTTCTCATTATTTTTTTTAAAAGTTCAAACTCTTTACAGTATTTATGTCCATTTTCTCTGTTTTTCTATTGTTATGAGGGCTATATATATATATATATATAGATTTTTTGGCATTATAAATATAAAATAATTTTATAGCAATCATTTTTATAAAAAAAAACGTTTCAAAGTTTTAATGCTTTGACTGGAAACTTGAGATATTTTAAGTTTCTGGCTAAATAGTTCCCCATACCGTCCGGCTTAATTAACTTCTTGAGGGGACAGAAATGGTTGATGTATATTATTTGTTTCTCTTCATTACATCTATTTTGCATCTATGAATGAATTACTTAATGTCTTTGATAACATACTCAGTCATTTTATCTACAAAATTTACCATTACGGTACACTGGCTGGTTATAGGTCGGGTCTGTAGGACGGTTGTTTGATTTCCCGGAAGCCAAAGCTCCTCACTGTAGCTTTAGCAACTTGATCATATGGCTGGAGCATTGTCATGAAATAGTGTGACATGGCGATTCAACATTGCCGGACTCTTCTTTTTATGGCATGGCAGATGATGTGCAGCTCTGAAGCTAAACATTCTTCATTTTCTTGCAGTCAAGATAATCCATGGCAACCCCAAAATTTGTTGTTTGATTTTTGCTATTCCGTCGGTTTCCTTTTGGAAAGATGATCGCAATAAAGGACCATAGTTTCTACCTCTGTGACAATAGATTCAATATTTCTTTCCCATACATTGGCATATTCTTAAAGCTTGCGGAAACATTTACAGAGGGTGCCAAAATGTATACAAACTTTCACAGTAGACATCTATTTAATATATTTCAAAGTTGAACCGAAAATCAACGGTAATGTGTAGCATGATGTTCTGTAAACAGCTGTGACTCACATTACGTTATGCTAAATGGAGCTAATATTATCGTTTGAACGCGGAAAGCAATTTTGAAATAGTATTGGAAAATCGACAATGATGTTGAAGTTCAAAGGCAATGGAGGCGTTTGTACAGAACAGATCCGCCAACACCCGCCTTACTTGCCATTCATACACTATATGGAAATGAGGAATTTTACTTCAAATAGCATGGTGCACTACCACATTACCACAGATATACGTGCGTACCTTGATGACAATCTTCCAAGGCACTGGATAGGACGAAGAGACCCGACTGAGTTTCCATCCCGTTCTCCGGAACTAACCCCATTGGACTTCTACCTATGGGGAACTCTTAAGGATGTTGTATACCGTAGAAAACCAGCTACCTGACAGCACTACGGGAAGAAATTGAAATGGCATGTGCTGCAATCACTGAGGACACTTTTGTAAACGTTGCTCAATCAGTAGTTCAACGTACGAAGTGTATCGACGCCGATAGTGGGCATTTTGAGCAACTGTTGTAACTATTGTAACTGTAAAAGTCTAAGATGATTAGTGCTCATCAGTTTCTGTTTGTGAGAATTAGTTTTGTTATGTTAACACATTTTTTTTTTTTTTTTTGCTTGAAGTGTGTATACTTTTTAGGCACCCTCTGCATTTCTGAACTGCAGAGAGAAATCTGGTCACCCACCTTGCCCTAGCTTTCTTTTTATGAAGTTCTCTCGAATGGTTGTAGCAAAAACCCCTAAACTTCCTCAGATTTCTTACAGCTTCAGGTCGGTCCTGTTGGTGTAGTGGTTACCATACTTGCCTCCTACACCCAAGATTGCGGGTTCGAACCCGGCCAGGTGAATTTTTTCGGGCATAAAAATCCTAAATATGGCTTCCTTCGGAAGGGAAGTAAAGCCGTGGGTCCCGTGTCGTACATTTATGGCACGAAAAAGAACCTCAAGCCTGAAAGAGAGGCCTCTGAGCAAAATTTGTCGGCCGTTTCACGCCCTGAGTTGAATGGGACGCTGATGACCTGAGATGTTAAAGAGCGCCCATAAATAAATCAATAAAAAAAAAATACAGCTTAGCCTTCACACATGAACTATTTCCTTCTCAGAAAAGTAAACGTTTTTTTCAGCACTTCCACAGATCAATTATCGAGAGGATCATATCTGGCGCTCTCTCTTCTCAGGTGAAACTGTTTAGCCCATTCCTTTACAATGAATATGAAATAGAAGCTTTTCCATAAACACTTCCAAAACTGGAGAAAGTGCTTCTTTGTTCAGGCGTTTTATCATGTTCTATGTTTTGTTCAAACAACTACTTCAGCTTAATAGCGCGTTTATAATGTTAAAATTGGTATACCAAACTGCCAATTAATTGTGTTTATTTATCATATATAGCATTTTGAAATAGCGCAGCTTTTTAATGTTGGGAAGACGTATTTGCTAACAAAATAACAGACATTAGAACAAACGAGAAAAAACTATTTGGTTTTTTTTATTTTATTTGAACGCTTATACTAACCGTCATGTTATGGATGATCCCAAGTATTGACGCATCTTGAAATTACGCTTAAAGAACCAGTGCTTTCTCATTTAAAATAAAAATTAATTAAAATATCTAATACAAAATTACTATAAAATAATAAACATGAATAATTTCAACTAGTAAAAAAAGTCATTAAAAATTCAGCTTCATTGGCAGTTTTATCTTCCATCCACTTAGCAAAGGGAAATGTTTCCCACCAAACTAAAGTTAAACATTTGCTACTGTTATTATGTTATGAAGTATTTTTGTTGCTTATTTTGCAAAAGGAGTCAGAAATTAATTGCACACCCTGCATTACCAGAACTGCTACGAATACTACTTAAGTTCTATTTACAAATAAACAAACGATAATTAAACTGACGGCAAAATAAACATACATGAGAGAAATTACATTTAGAAATATTTTTAAAACGTAAATGTCAAGCTAATAATGAAAGTAAAAATAAGTATGTAACTACATAAAACAAAAACAGAACAAAAAAAAATAAGATAGAAACTAACTTCCTATCACCATGCAAATGTGTGTAGGTATTACGCTTGTCTCGTGAAGCAGTTATGGAATGCTTTATGAAACACGTTTTGAAAAACTTGTTATGATAAAGAGAGTTTAAGCGGGTGGATAAATTCTACTTATGCCATTCTTAGCATTTGCACGTTAACAGAAATAACATTTTATAAAAAAGCAGAGATAAAGTTAAATCAAGAACAGTATTTGGCAGTTATAATTAGCATGCTATATTAATGATATCGGGAAGAACGGCGTATAATAAGCAGGTTATCTTAATATTAAATCTCTTCTCTTCATTACTGCCGTTATTGTTAGAACAGACAACAGTTATTTCAGATGTAATGAAAATTATTCAAGTTCCTTGGAAGGTCTAGGTACTTAAATCATAAAGGTTTCTAGAAAGATGTACCACTGAGACTGCGTAATTGGCAATTGGAAAAAGGTTAGGTGGTTTTCAACTCCAAGAGGCTGTGACAGATGACGATCTTCTGTGATCGTTTCGGTTTAATGTAATGACTTGGGTTATGATGGAGAAATGTGCACGTGCAAGAATTGCATTTGAGATAAGGAATCAGCACATTAAAATTGCGTTAGTATGAAATATGGTCATGCGTCGTAAATTTAAATTATTAAGTATATGCTTTATGGGGAGATTTTGAGCCAGTCAAAAGGTGGAACGTTTTTATTTCTGCGATCTCTATTTTTTGTTAATATGTTTTAATTGGCTAAGTCTCTTATCCATGAATTATTGTCGCAACAGATAGTAGTTTTAACAATTTTAAAAAATACATTTTCAAAAGAGTGCATTTAATAGCTCGTATTAGGGTTATATTCTCTTTACATGTTAACATTGTGTCTAAGTAGTTACAACTAAAGAGTTGTATTTTGTTAGCATCAGCTCATAAGATCTAACATGAGAACATTAGATCATTAAGACGCTTTCCCTTTACATTCTGTTTTTATAACAAAAAGAAAGTTTACTGCGAAAATTGAGCATTAAAATTAAGCATGTGCTTTTACGCTTAATTTTGTAGTAATTTTACCAAACGTAACAACCTATAGTATATAATGCACTTACTTGTTTTATCACTACTATAGATATGATATTTTAATAACATTTAAAGATATTAGCATGTAACTATGTTCAGTTGATACAGTATAATCCTCAATAAGCTATATTGAACCTGTTGATGAGGTTTACGGACGTTCTTTTAACACCTCAGGCCATCAGCGTCCCATTCTTTCAGGGCGTGAAACGGCCGTCAAATTTTCCTCAGAGGTCTCTTCTTTCAGGCTTGTGGTTCTTTATCGTGCCGTAAATGTACGACACGGGATCCACGGCTTTATTTCCCTTCCGAAGGAAGCTATACTTAAGATTTTTACGCCCGAAAAAATCCTTCGATCCCTGCCAGGCTTGAACCCGCGACCTTGGGTTTAGAAGGCAAGTATGGTTACCACTACACCACCAGGACCGATAGGAGGCAAGTATGGTTACCACTACACCACCAGGACCGACAGAAGGCAAATATGGTTACCACTACACCACCAGGACCTACAGAAGGCAAATATGGTTACCACTACACCACCAGGACCGACAGAAGGCAAGTATGGTTACCACTATACCACCAGGACCGACAAAGGCAAGTATGGTTACCACTACACCACCAGGACCGACAGAAGGCAAGTATGGTTACCACTACATCACCAGGACCAACAGAAGGCAAGTATGGTTACCACTACACCACCAGGACCGACATATTGAACCTAAATAAACATATATGTTAAGTAAAATATTATTTATATGCTTACATTTGTAATTTACCTATGTTATAAAAAATCAATGTTAATTATACACTTTTCATAACAATGATATGAATAATAGTAATATTATATTTCTTAAATTGAAAATACAGTGGATATTTTTGTGATAACCACACTTGTGATAAGTGATGCTTTATTAAAGCTGAAGATGACTGTTTATTAGTTCTTTGTTGGTTCAGACTCAGGCTCAGGTAGTAACGCTTGGGACTCTTATTCGAGAGGTCATAGGTTCAAATCCTGGGACTGACTAACCTGACTAAGGTTTTCCTCAGTCCGTGTTCAGAAAGTGAAAAATGACACATTATTCTTTCTCTGCTAACCGTTCACCTTCCATTTTCATCATTAATTTTCACTCTATTTCTTTTTATGTCTTTGTCTTTCTGTGTTTGTAATGTCTTCGAGGCGCCCTGACCTTGTTCTGGTTACATTTACAGGAATCCGCTGAGCGCGCGCGTGTTTGTGTGAGTGATACCAAAGATAATTAACCTCAACAGATGACTGACCCGGTTGTAAGTCCCCTGGGGTATGGAAGTTCAAACACCGGAGGGAATAAACAGTTGAAGAAAAAGGATGTGAGGCTAGAGGAGAGTGTAGTAAATAAACATAGAAATTATCCTTGAGAGGTTGCTGGATAAAGTTCAATGATTATCGTGCAACATATGGGATAGCCCCTTGTTGTAGGAACCACAAATTATTCTTAAGCCTTGAGCAAAGACCTGAATAATACCAGTGGTATATTTCCTGTTTCAGAATTACTCTATTCCAATTCTTGTAACTCATTAATAAAGAAGCAATATTATGTTGAACTTGCTCTAAGAGTAGTCATTTGTTGCTGTAAGGAGAACACATAACATAGTTGATTGATCTTTAAAATCAAGAAACTTCATTGCTACAGTTCTATCTTTGGATTTTCTAGGAGAGATCGACTTGTTTTTTTAAACAATGCGTCATTGTTTTCTTCAGTTGTTGATTTTTTTCCCTTCTATTAATTTTTTATTTATTTTATTTTTGTGTTGATAGGAAAATGAATGAGATCTCACTAATTGCTTATGAGATTAACAGTATGCACTTTCATAGTTAAACTTATAAAAGTCCCCTTGATAAATTGGTATACAGCTTTTCTTTTACCATTCATCACCATCAAACTTGGCTCTTTGATGAGACAAGCGTTAAAGCATATCTTATGTGTAATATTTATAACACGCTATGAAGTAGTCATACAGGTTGCCCTGAGTTTTGTTATAAATATTTATTACTAGTTAATGAAAGAATTGTTAGGTCTTCGAATTATGAACAGTGTATAGTGTCTGCATGTATGGTTTATGTAAATAGAGAGCTGCCTGTACTTTTCGATAAAACGGTTCTAAGGCTTCTCTCGTTTTGTGGTTCTGTGTTAAATGAAGTATTCAAAATTGGATTACAGAGAACATGGTTTATTGTTTTTAATCTATTCTAGAAACACGTTTTAAGTGCCCTCCAAAATGAATCTGAAAGAATACCACAGAACTTAATACACCCATTCTCTCTGGAATTTGTCTTGAACATCAAGATTTCATCACTAGGGATATTAATGACCTTGCTCTGAATTACGTAAATAACAGCATTTGGTTAACAAATCTAAAGGATGAAAACATTGGTTCTGAAATTGGTGAATGTATATACCGAAAATTCTAAGATCTATGTGCTCTGATTCTTACTTTTCTACATTTTGTTCCGGTATTGAGTCACAAAGTCGATTTCCAGTCGTTACTTTGTAGACTCGTGATTGTTTTCCTTATTTAAATCTTTATTTAACCCGAAATAGCATTATTTACATAAGTAATTTTAGATTGTTAGTGAAGAATATCATCTGAATTCTCCTAATGTAATTCTAAAACTGAAATTAATAATAATGTTGATGCTAATGATCAAGATATTTTATTGCTTGATTTATTGGCATGCTATAATAGTCTCTATAGAAAAAATTCAGATGCCTGATCTTAATAAACATTTATGTATAACCTGCTTAAGCAATAAATAATCTTTCATGTTAAAATTGAATAAAATTAATACCTTTGATTTTTTAATGAACTGTGCTAAACATTTGTGAATAAAAACTGTAAAATACGGATGAAATTAAAAAAAATAAAAATAATGTGAAATGTGAGGATTATTGGACATGTAACAGCTGAAGACCTAAACACAAAACTACTTAAATGAGTAAATTTTAGTTATAATTATAGAAATTTGCTTTATGTAGTACTGTGAAAGTAAAAAAGTGTACATTAGCAAGAATTTAAGAACATATATATTAATGTTATTCAAGATACATTTGAATTTATTCATTTGTTGGGCCACTTTGAAAGACTACAGTCGATTTCGGCCTATTTATCTATTCTTCTTTTCACAAAATAACATTTTCTAGGTCTGTATTTGAATTTTTAATCCTTTACTCACCCATAAGACACCAGGTTCTTTAACCTTTCCTGAGTACTCATTGTTCAATAAATAATGGTAATATTTTTTTGATAACATACCTTTACTCTTTCTCATAATTTTGATGATCTGTCTCAAAGTAATCCTCATGGAATGCAATACACTTATCCAGCGTTTCTGCCAATCTTTTCACATGCTGGAAATTCTTCAGCAGCTTTCACCACTAATGATGATGGAAAATGTAACCCCCGAAGTTATTTCTTCAATATGGGGTGAAGGAACAAGTTACACGGAGCTAAATCTGGACTACACGGAGGACGGGGGATACTCTTCATATTTATTTTTGTGAGATATTCAGCAAGATTTGCGATATGTTGCATGTATTATAGTGATACAGCATCCAGAAATATGGCCTTGCAGAGTTTTCAGGACACCTCTATAGCATTGCCCAGTTACAGTTCTGTGTGTATACTTGTAAAACATCCCTTGAAGATCAAATAATGAGATGGCCATAACTTTCCCAGAAGGAGCAATCACCTTTGCTTTTTTTGGTGTTGGTGATCACACAGAAGTTTACTGTTTGCTCTCAGGATGGAAATGATGTAGCCAATTTTCATAGCAGTGATTAACTTTAAGCGAAACTCCACATCTACCTGTAAAAAAATCTTCAACTGCATGCCTACGTCCTTTAGTTCGGAAATCAGCAGCCTTGGAACCCACAAAGCACAAACACGTCTCATGTGGCGTCCAGTGAAATTTCCAGTAATTTTGAAAGTGCTCTTTGCGATATTGCATTATCCCCTCTCTCACAAGAACAGCAGCGGTGTTATTTTTTCTTCAAACTGGAGCGCCGGGTCCACCTTTCTTTGAAGTAAGTTTTCTTCTCTCTTTATACATTTTAAACCAGCTTTGAGCTGTGCTATAGGAGAGAACAAACTTCTTGTAATGTTACTTAGACCGCAGCTGGAGATTTGTTTAGACGAAAGCAGAATTTCAGAGAAGCATATTGTACGTCATGTGTCACTGAACATTTCTCAACTTGCACACCTCTCACATGCTGGAGCCTGAAGTGACAACATTGAAACTGGTAGCTTGTTGGCACTAAGCTAATAACGTTGTTAAATTACATTTTGGCACGAGAAATTGTGCCTATAAAAATTATAAACATTCTTTATTGAAAGCTCCATACTTTTTCTTTAATGAATCTTATAGTTTAATCTTGAAGTATCCGGCATGTCAGAGACCAAACTTTGAAGAGAGACGAGATACGGATTTATTCTGCCTATTAAAAAAATGAATATAATATCGTTATTTTTTTTCTTGTTTATTTATTAGCTTCAACGCCTTAATTTTAATTTTGAACGAATAATTAATGGTGGAGTATAAAATAGTAATATAAAATGTGGATAAACATATCCTAATACTCAAATTGACATTGAAGAACTTAGTATTCTTCGTAATTTTAACTTTGTCATTGACTTTGTGCATTTTCTGTGTCTGATATCTTGCCCAAGCTCCTCAGGTTTCTATCTTTAGAGTTGTCTGTGTTTAGAACGCTGAAGTTACGCATCGTTCCAAAGTCCGACTCCCGTCGTGACATAGGTTGGTGGAACTACTTAAGGAGAACGCCCCTAAGACTTGCTACGCTCCCTAATGTCACGATAGAGTCGTGACAATATTAGCATTTGAACATATGCGAGCGAAAAGAAGAAAGGCCAAACAAAAAGTAGTAATTTGATAGAATGGACTGCATATAAATTAAGGGAGTGGCAGTTTGGAAATTATATTCGGGAAACTCAATATGTGTATTACTAGGATGGGAAAGAATGAAGTTAAATCAGCTGTTTTAAGATTTCTGGCTGTTTTGGGACGGCAATGAAGAAGGCATTTCAAAGGAATATATTCCGATAAGAGCACACAGGCACAAATAAATCATTTTATCTAAATGTGATGCTACCACGTTCCTTGAGAATGGTGCTCATTATTTGATATCGTATCAACTGTTCTGTTTCAGCTTTAATTCCGATTTTACTTGCTTAAAAGAGAGTTCATTTATGCTTCAAATCAGTACTAATAAAATAAACAGTTTCCTTCAATCTGTACCAAGATACTGAGGTATAATAAACATTTTTTTCGAAGATTTTGTTGTGCAAGCAGAGATCGCCAGAATCTGTCTGTAAATGGTTTATTTCAATAATCCTTAGCACAAGTTATTGAGGCCCAGCTGTTTAGGAGTGTTAGAGTAACGCCACTCTTGCAAGGAGAGAACGCGCGAGGGAGAAACATAAGATGAACGTTAGGTTAAGACACGCTCCACAAATTCTGTCCTCGCTGGTCCCTTAACAGTCCAAGCACATATTTCCTCTTCTTTTCGGTATCGCTCCATGATTTACCATCGGAAAAATCGGCTGGGACGTGCAAAGTATCCGAGAAAGCATCACCATTCCACCCTCCGGTTCCTTTAGATTTTAGGGATGTGTTATAAAAACAATGGAAGTATTTTTCATTCGTCTGTCTGCCAAGGTTACATAAGTAGTGTTGAGAGATTTCCCGTGTTCCTGTTGCTTTGTCCTGTCACCGCGGTGGTGGGAGGGCGTCCGTCTTCCTGTGACTTACATCCCCGTGCCTTACCTTCATTTCGGCTGCAGGCGGTGCCAACCTGGTTAGTTTACGTCTAAATCAAGTACAAAATGTGTTGAGGATTCGCATTAAACGATAAGAAAAATGAAAGATTTGGATGTATGAAATTGATGGAATGAAACGGTAGCTTACGCAAATGAAAATAGATGCGAAACTGCTAAAATAAAAAAATGAATCATCGAAAATTCATTGCTGAATTACTGTTACCAAAAAATATTCGAAAGGTAACTGAAGATGTGAAAAATTAACAATGCCAAACATAGAAGCAATATATTTGCACCCACAAAAAATAATTCAAATCTCAACAAAGGACAGCTAATGGGGAAAGACTCGCAAAGCTTGGTCACTTCCTTTTAGGAGCTAAAACAGGTCTCATGGCAATTTAACTTTTTATCGGTCGAATCACTTCGTTCCTTCTACACTAGAATTTATATAGATAATCAATATTGTCTATATAAATACTTATATATATATATACTTATACAAACGTAAATAATTAATAGAAAAGAAAAAGCCTAACAAGGGATGAACTTTGGCTCAAGTAGGACTTTTCGATTAAACATTTGTATAGAGACTTATTCACAATTGTAAAAACATTCATTTGTGTAACTCTAATTTTGACTGTCGTAGCTGTGGTAATAACTACAAAATATTTAATGTGTGTAACATTTCGTTTGGCTGATATAGATGAATATACGTCTGCAAATAGTATAGAAGAATTTTCTATAGATGAGTATACGTCTGCAAATAGTATAGAAGAATTTTCTATACAATAACAGCATGGAGTAGAGGAATAGACGTAACACACAGAAGCAACATGTGATCGATCTCTGGGTCACATTCCATATGAAAAAAACAAAAGCCAACTGATTTAATTTTGAATTCAATTCTTGTACAGGATTCTCGTAAGCGACTGTCTGCCAATATTCATTATTTACTTATTTTTATTCTGTCTAAAGAAAAAAAAATATGCAGAAGTGGATGTGTTAACTTTGATGGATGATTGTCATGTACATTTTTGAACAATCGTTGTCACTTATATCGGCCAAACAAAATGTTACCTACATGAAGGTTCATCACCATGAACTAAGTAAGTTTCTGATAAAATTTCAGCCAAAAATACTGTTAGAGCCCAAACTCTTCTCTTGTAACCAAGCTTATGATTTATTTTTTGTTCAGTATTTTCCTCAATTTGGCACATTTAAGCACTCTCATATATACCCGTAAAAAGTAAATTTCATATTCAGTAGCAATTAAGGTGCATTTATTGCAAATATACTCATATATTGTGTTTGAATCTGTTCACGCTACTGAGTCTTTCAAGGTTTAGTCGCCCGTTTGACAACTGTCAGTTGGGCAGTCATAGTCATATCTCCGGGCGAAGTGGTTGTAATATCCGCACAACTTATTCAATTTCTTGTAATTACAACCACAATTACAATGAAAACAAGTACGTACCTTATGACAGGAGATGTTGAAATGTTCCGTTACATCCATTCATATCTGGCACCTTTTTGATAATTGTCATTAGCACACATCTATTATACTTGAAAGAATACAAGATCATTGTTGACCACGAATTACAGACAGATGCTATTGATATTCGGGTAAATTTCTGCAATTAGATGTTGATGATAAAGTAATTAATTCACACTTATTATTACCGCCATGGGTAGCCAAGGTCGTTAAGGCGAGAACTCGTGAGAGGAAGAACTGTGTTTCGATTCCCACCAGGGCCGTTCTCCCTAACTGAGGTTTTATTTTCTGGTTTTTCTCAAATGCCCGGGAGATACCTTAAAATTGGGCCTGGAATGCTTCCTTCCTTTAGAAACAAATTCGTTATCAGTTTATCATTTCATCTCGTGTATCATCAGTGTGCACCGCTTGTGGTGCCTCAGTAGTTAAACAGGCGTTAAACACTCTTATCTGATAAAATATTCATTATATCGTCGTAGCAGTACCTGTCAAATGCTGGTAAACATTTTAGGACTGTGTCGCGCTGATCAAAAGCAGCAAATATTATCTTAACCAGTTTGTTTTAAATGGGGTCGTGTACACGGTACTCTGCAATTTCCTCCAAATAAAATATCTATAGTGATTAAGTGGGAAAGCAGTTTCCTTTAGTCTCCCTATGACATATCATGTCGGCCAACTCATGAAAAGCATAGACGTTCATTCTAAATGGATACTTGCATTCAGCTGTAAGCAACTACACGCGGTTACACACAAAGGTACACGGCGAAGACAAGGCAGCGTCACGTTGTTTAAAGTTGGAGACAAATAACATAAATGTAAACAAAAAGAGATACACATATTGTAAACAAACGTATCAGAGAGCATAGGTTGTTCTGTTCTCATTGTGATGTCTATTTCTACTCCGAATTTATCGTATAGGTCTTGTCTCATCCTGTATTAAGCTTGACATTATACACGATATAACAACTATTAAAAATTATTATTTTCTCTTCTTGTTTTCCTAATCTTTTAGCTTTTTGGGGGGAGAGTGTTCACATTTACTCTCTCTAACGGCTGGTACATCGTTGTTAGAAAATCGTTTCAAGTAGCCATTCCTCGTATTATCTTAATAATTAGTTATTAGCTATGTGTACTAACATCTGCGAAACAACAAATACCTTTACATGTGTCACTTGTGGACAAAAATCCTCCACTTCTTCTCTTCGATGCATGTGCACTGAAATAATGAGCGCAGCATGATGGGCACAAACACCTGAGCGAGCCACATTGGCCTATCTTGGATCACGAGCTGACGTCGTGCTCCCTCTCCCTAAGTAATGACACCACGAAAGGCGACCTTACATCCAGGAGGTCGCCAAGAGCCGACCTCTCGCAGGTCAGCCAGGTGTCAGATGCAACTCTTTTCAAAACGGACAATGCGATCTTCAGGCTAGGCTTCGCAGGGTATCATAAGCTGCAAACCTTCAAACACACGTTGTTGTTTCTGACGCGCCCACTAAATCTTTTCCTATGTCATCTTGGGTACGGAATGAAGACTCTTCTCAAGTTCGAACGCCTTGAAGGTATTTAATTTGTGTATGGACTTCCTAAAGGCACCTTCTCAATTGAGCTTCTTGATCATTTTTCCCCCACGTTTTAATCGTCGTTTCAATTATAAATTATGCATCTCCCAGTGTTATTCTCTATGCTTTAGCTTGTATAATAATGCAGTAATAGCTGGTTCTGTTTTTTTTTTTTTTTTTTTTTTCATTTTTTTCAAGTACAAAACTCTTGTACAAAACTAGCTCTTGGTTTAAAGAGCTTTAAGCTTTAACTCAACTTCGCTAAATTTTCGTTTCGAGGGCGGGTTATTAAATATTTTTATAAAAGTAAATGAGTATCTGTTTGAAATCTCTTAACTGTTCAGTTTATTTAATTATGCTTCATACACAGAATCCTCATTCCGCTACGCAATAGCAAATTGCTTTTGCCGACGGGAAATTACTGTGTAACGTCCTCGCTGCTTGCCGAGAAAAATCATATTGCTCTTTCGGAATTTATAGCGCGCATTTTTGTTTTTGTTTTTTTTTTCATTATTTATTACTACTAAATGGTAATTTATATTATAATCGCCATCACAGAAGATGCTCGAAGCACTAGCTATCCATGTGAGATATGTCTGAATAATTTTGAAAGATTTTGAGTTACTAGTCACAATTCTTCTCCCGAATATTTTGTTTCATTGCCTTTACGGGTTTAGTAGTTTCATATGGATGAAGATGCAGTTATTGGCTTTATTTGTGCTGCCGATGGATAAATCAACTTGCTGGGGTATTCGTATTAATGACTTTTATTTTTTATTATCAAATAAAGCATTGGTTGTTTAATCTTACATGGACAACATCTTGAAATCCTCGGCTTCTTATCAAAGAGCAACGTCTTGGGCTCAAATTTGGTTCACCGATCTAAAATTTGTGCTTAACAATGGAGATATTACTTCTGAAAATGTATTACGAAAATTTTTCCTGCAATACTTATACTATTTCTTTTACACATAATGATACATAAATATTTTTTTGTTCTAGCATATATAGAAAGGGTGCCAAAATGTATACATATTTCAAACAAAGAAAAAACTTTGTTAACATAACAAAACTGAATTCACACAAACAGAAAATGCTGAACAATAATAATCTTAGACTTTTACAGTTACAGCAGTTGCCCAAAATGCCCACCATCGGCGTCGATACACTTCTGAGTACGTTGAACTACTGATTGAGCAAGTTTGAGAAAGTGTCTTCAGCGATTGCAGCACATGCCGTTTCAATTTCTTCCCGAAGTGCTGCCAGTGTAGCTGTTTTTTTTTACGGTATTCAACATTCTTAAAAGTTTCCCATAGGTAGCAGTTCAACAGAGTAGATCCGGAGAGTGCTGTGGAAACTCATTCGGACCTCTTTGTCCTATCCAGTGTATTTCATTGTACTTTACATCCAGTGCGCGGAGCTTGCTGCTGTGTGAAGTCTTCCAGATCTGCCTTTATGAACATCGCATACGGTACCACGAGTCTCAAATTTGTCCCGAATGCGTGCAATTGTTACTCGCGTTGGCGGTTCTGTTCTGTACACACGTCTCCATTGCCTTTGAACTTTAACAACATTATCGGTTTTCCAATATCACTTCAAAATTTCTTTCCGCTATTCAAACGATAATCTTGGTTCCATTTTGTTGTAGCTAAGCTAGCATAACGTCACACTTGTTTACATCATACGATAATCTTGGCTTCATTTGTTCACTGTTGATTTACGATAATCTTGCTCATTGCTGATCTACCTGTCACGTAGCAACGCTACCATAATGTATGAAAATCACGTCTGTTTACAGAACATCATACTACACATTAGTATTGTTTTCGGTCCAACTTGAAATATATTAAATGGATATCTACTGTGAAAATGTATGATACACACACACACACACACATATATATATATATATATATATATATATACCGAGGATGCCAAAGTGTATAATATATACCGAGGGTGCCAAATGTATACACACAATGCACAAATACACAGCACAAGTCCAACGCCTTATTTCTACAGAAATGCAACTGAAATATGTTGCATAATAAGCACGACTGAGCAAGTTCAATTGCCCGCGCTGGCGGAACTTTACTCTAGTCTAACCGAAAATCGCATATCCACTGAAATTCAACCGGTTTCCACTTGTGTGTATAAAATCAAATTGCCTAGCTAAATGAGGGTTAGACACAAAACGTTAAAGAGCTGCATCGCTATAATATCATAGATTATAGAGCAGACTTAATCAAGCAATTTTTAACAAGTTATGAGAATAAATTTATAAGGAATCATACGGAGCCGACTAATGAAGATTCCGTTCTAAATAATACCACACTATGAATGAGTGAATAGTCCCTTACAGGACAAAGATCTTCTAGACAAAGGAGGTTTTTAAAATAGTAGCCTCTTAATCACCATATAGGTCCAATATTTTGTAACTTCAGGTTAAAAAGAAGAAGAAAAAATGTATAATAAAATTGCTGACTGCGATTAATATACAGTATTTAACTTTGTCGCGTTTGTGATAGTGGCCATTTCTGTGTTACTACCGTATTCTTAAACGAACTGCATACCTGCTGATATACGAATAAGCAAGTGCTAAAAATCCGAAATTCAGAACGTGCGATTCACCGTAAGATTGTTATTCCTCTTAAATACTGAAAACTTTTAGAATCTAATTTGTCTCTAGAGGCGTTTGCTTGGTATATTTCTGGCCTTGGAACCTACATTACCACTAGTAAATAATTAAGAACACGAGAACTAGTGTGTTATTACCATTTCCATCATTTTCAATTCAGAAGTGAAAAATGGTATAATTATGAGGTGGTGATACCTTTCAAGATAAAACGTTGGTTAATAGCGTGCTATAAATAACTAGTATGTGGCAGGAGTGGAATGCTGACAAATTTTTAACAAATACACGAAGTAAACGGTGTTTCTCAACACTGTCTGCGATGTCTCAGTATTAAAAACGGGAGTTAAACACTACTCAAAAAATACTGATATCCAGCTGAGAACAGAAAATATAGTATAATTCACACTTCGAATTTTAGAACAAAATATTAACTTTTATAAAATCTGTTGCACTGACAAATAGCATTGTAGTTCAATGCATTTAGCAGACTTTCTTACATACGTGTACAAAAGTTCAACATAGCAGTTTCTGAGAAAAAGAAACATGTGTTCAGGAAAATATCGTTTCAAGATAATCTGAATTTTATTTTAACTTAAAAGCCAAGATCCACTCTAATGCATTCCAGAATAATAGTCGTTTTAGCAGCATGCTCTCTACGTTAGTCTGCGCCAATTGAACGCAAATTCAATACAGCATAACAAAATTTACCTTAAAAGATATCCATAAAAATATTTGAAATATTAAGAATTTCAGTGAAAGGGGCCTGGCACACCAACATTTAAAGGTATGAGCAGCTTCTTTAAATATCCTTTTTAAAGGATTACATTAACTTACGGATACATACATACATATATTATATATATATGTCTAGCTTCTTGCCATTGAAGAACTCCAGTAGTTCGAAATATAGCAACTTCAAGTGTGACTTTATCTAAGTGTTTTTTTCTTATATTATTACTTTTAATTTATATGTGTGTGTGTGTGTGTGTGTGTGTGTATGTGTCTGTCTGTGTATTTTTTGAGTAGTGTTTAACGCCCGTTTTTACTACTGAGGCACCACAGGCGCTGGACACTAGTGACACATAAGATGAAATGATATATTGGAAAAGGATATTTTTTAAGGAAGGAAGCGTTCCAGGCCTAAGTTTAGGTTATCTCCCTGGCATTTGCCAGTTATGAGGACTCAGGAAAACCTGGAAAAAAACCCAGTCAGAGAGAACGGTCCTGGGGGGATTCGAACCCCAGACGCGTTCACGATCTGCGCCTTAACGACCTCGGCCACCCGTGGCAGTATATATATAAAACATATGTATATAAAACATATATATATATATATAACCTTAGCACTTCAATAATTTATAACTCCTGAACTAATAACAGAAAACATGTCCAATCTGTATTGGAGTATGGAGTAATTGACAGAAAATCCCTTTATTAAATTAAATGTTGAAAATATATTCCACCTGCATCCAAACACAAATGCCCCATTGCCATATTCTGTGTATTCTCATCCATGTTGATGATTTCATTCCTAGCGATCTCTTGGAAATGTCCGTTGTCTATTCCTGTACACTCTGTCTTATAAGATAGTCTCATAGGCAGAAGTCGAGAGGTTAGGTCAGGTGACCTGAAGGACAACAGTTTCTTTGAGATTAGGCAGTTCCGAAGAAACAGATTATAATGTGCATTCGCTCGTTAGATGTATGACATGTTTTCACTGTTCTTTGCCGGAAACATTGGTCAGCAATTCTGGAAGTAGACGTCATGCACTAGACCCCACTCTTTTCAGAATGCACTGGTGATTCGTGGATAATTCTCAATTACTGCTGTTATGCGCATTGAATTAGACTGGCAGGTTCAACCAAGAATGTTATGGGGAGAGTATATAGACTTATAGTAAGAAGGACTTGGAACCATTGGCTGTAACATATCTCCTTTCCGTGGCTGATTCCTCCAATCCTTGCACTGCATCATGAGCTCTAAATGCTTGTACACCGTATTTCTTTGCTGTTGCCTGACTTATATCTTATGAGTATATTATATAAGTTAGTCTATCTCCTGGTTTAATCGGGACACTAATTTCTTTGGGGAATTGAGTAAAGTTCTCAAACATTATCAATACAAGCTTGAAATATTGCAAATATAACTCTCGCTGAGGAATGCGCCAGTTGTCATCCGCTTTCTTGCTGTAAACTTCGAGCACACCGAATTCTTTTCGGGATGCTTATTGCGTTCGAAACAGGGAGTTGTCTTCCAACAGGTTTTAGCACAAAAATACCTTTCTGAAGGGATTAGTGCATGTCTTTGATGCGAACTAATTACTATATAAGTTAGTTCAGCAATAGCTAACGACAGTGACACAAATATAGAAGTTCTTCTAGAGCCACTGAGATGATAACAGAGATTATTCCACAGCCACTTGGATCATAATATTTCACTTCAAGTTTATACTTTATTCCGAATAGATATTATACCTCATTAAAATAGTAATGGTCTATATGGATCGCCCTATATAACGGAACAATAATAGTTAGTTCAAGAAATAAATTCCAACAAATTATTTTAAAGTGCTCGTTTAATAGGCTATAATATGAAAGTTTTAATAAAGATGAACAGAGGCATTAGTTGATTAATGAACTGAAAGAAACCACTAAAACAATTGCCTGATTTAAATATGACATTGCCTGCTAGTCTGCGATTTTAAACCTTATTGAACTTGAATCTATTATACTGCTTGTTTATTCCATTTTAGGCATGAAAAGCTTGTATTTTGATTATATTCTCAAATATAAGCTGAAACCTATTATTCTTCTGCACCACTCTAGTAGCACATGAGATGAAATGATATATTTTGAAACGACTTTTTTTTTTAAATGAAGAAAGCGTTCCAGGCCTAGGTTTAGGTACTCCCCGGGCATTTGTCATTTATGAGGACTGAAGAAAATAGGAGAAACCTCAGTAAGAGAGGACGATGCTGGTGGGAATCACATCTGCGCCTTAACAACCTCGGCCACTTGTGGCGGTTTTAAGTGGTATGAAATACAATGTTTTAACATAAAGAGAAAATGAAACCCCTGATGTAAAATTAAAAAATAAAAACATCAACATTTTTACAAAATTTTCCCAACATTTTTAGAACTTCATATTTATTTTTCAGACAAAATACAATTTAGATACGAAACTCCATACAGAGATTACTGCGCATATATTGATAATGTAATAATTTTATGCTAATCTATCAAGTGTATCAGAAATATGCATGTTTTCTACGTTTAGTGCATGCTCAGATAAGTAATACACTTTCTGTTGCGTAATTTTAATTTTGCAACTTTTGATTTTTACATTTCAACTCTAAAGAAGAATACTTAGCTTCTGTTATTCTGTCTTTATGAAAAATCTCAAGAGAAACTTTGGCTAAAATTTGTTAATTCTCTGGAAAATGCGAAAATGGTGAAAATATAAAAGTTTGGATTTGGATTTGATTAAAGAAAAGCGATAAATGAAAATAAATTAAGTTGTGCAATTCTACTCGTTTACCCATTTGTTTTTATGTAATTTTACATGATATCCACAAAATAAACATTCGATCGTTCAGTTCCGTTTTGCTCAATAACTACTTTTAACTATTTTTTCTCTTCAGACACATTTAATGTGGGGGAGATCTAAATCACGGTTTCAAAAGAGGAGAGCTGAAATTTAGTGCCTCTGATCTTTCATAATAACCAAAAGCAGAAGATTTAAATATGTACATACTCATCTTAAAGTAAATACAACCAATTGTCATACATTCTCAGATTAAATCTAAAGAAAGAATATACGAATAACAACACGAGACAAGTGTAGTGTTTATATGATTGTGATATATTTGCAATGTTGCTCTACTTAAACCTTTCTTAAATATGCAAATTCATACCAAGTATCCAGTGGTTCGGATTTTTGTGGATGAAGCTCTCAGTGCAGTTGTCACAGTTCCGAGAGGGAGAGAGGTTTGTGATTACGAGTGGACGTGTTCGCACGTTGCATATCGTGATGGTGACTTAGCCGTGACCCGTCGCGTGACTGATCTACTTGGTGCTCTGACGTAATTTCAGGTAAAAACAATTGGTTCTTACATACATGTGGAAAGCGAAGTAAAAATCCATGTATTGGATAGTATTCTCAGATTGCTTTTAAATGTTCTTTTCTTCAGAAAACAGGAGTATTTGTGCTGTTTTAACGTGTTATAAGTTGGTTGCATACAGAAGAAGGGTCAAAGTACTATGCTTACCCAACAGTAGCTAATAAAAATGAGCCACACAACATGTTTACATACAATTGAGAACAATCCTTAACTTGGCAAGCACTAATTTGTTGTAGAAATTGACTTTTGGTTTGTATTCTAATGTATGCAATATCTCAGCTCGCAATGCTTTTTGATTTAGTACCTCTGCTTACTCGCAGCAAAACATCGACTAGTGACAGATCGATGGGAAGCTTGATATATAAATAAATATCTTATTTCAGCAACAAAACTTATTACTTTCATATGTTGGTATATCGTGCTGTCAGTATGTGAATGTGATGGAATTTAATTTCGTCTTAAAGTTAACCTAATTAAACTTACATAATCTTGAACTTAAAAATGGTGTTATTAAGTATTTCATTCTGTATTTCTATAATTATAGTCCACTTCTTTTAAGGAAGATAACTTTTGTATACTTTACACTAGAGTCCCAAATTCAAGCCATAAGTTTTAATTTTGCATTTTTTTTATCCTTTTTCCTCTTAAAAGTGACGAAATAGTTCATTAATGCTGTTATTTCACGGGAACGATTTCAACTTGACTAACTCTGAATTCGCGGTCATTTCGCCAGAACTGAATCTTTCTCGAAATTTCCTAGCACCAGATTGGAATGAATGAATGGTGTTTAACTCCCGTTTTTGCTACAGAGGCACCACAGGCGATGGACACTGATGATACGTGAGATGAAATGATATATTGAGAAAGAATTTATTTTTAAGGAAGGAATCGTTTCAGGCCTAAGTTTAGGGTACCTCCTCAGCATTTGCCATTTATGAAACTGAGGAAAATATGGAAAATACCTCAGTCAGGGAGGACGGTCCTCGCGAGATTCGAGCCCGAGACCCCCCGCTCACGAGTCCGCGCCTTAATGACCAAGGCCACCAGTGGCGGTTCCAGATTTGGAGAAGCGATCTAAAGGAAACTGTTGTCGAAACCAATTATGCTTATTTTTCGATCTCCAACCAAATTTGCCCTCATTCCTTACTAGTCTGATGAAAATTCAATTCATGTGATCAGAAATAAATTGGCATCAATTACAAATTATTAATATATAAGAATATATCCACTCTTTAATTTAAATACGAAGTTCTTTATTGGAAAACAAATGTTGCAACTTTCTAGTGTTATTTTAAAGGTTAGTTTGGTTTGCTTTTTGGGAACATAGGCACCTTAACATTTTAGCCGACTCATTTGTTTATTATTAGTGTAATTTGATAATTATTACATGCTTTTATCTTATTAGCTTTGCTTTTTAAAGAAAGCAAATAAAAAGGCATATTAAACAAGTAAATGATGAGGAAACTACTGGTTAAAGGTAAAATTAATTTAAAATATGTGTAGCAACAGAAGTTTCTCATTTTTTCCGCAATGATGTTCTTAGAAATTCATCGTGTGGTGAATAAAACATTAGGATATAGATATTCAGTATTTCATACTTTTAATTGGAAGGTTGGATGCTAATTTTGAGTTTGATTTTAAAAAAATTATTGCCATTTCTACTTTAAGTCAATTGGGATTTTTTGATTTGGCTTTTTTTTTCATTTGTTAATTCATGCTTTATAACTAGTGCAAATACGTGAAAATAGATGGCAGGAATAGGAAGCATCTTAAAAATGAGGAACTAACAAGTGATAACATGCCAACAACAAATCTAACTTCCTTAGAAAATTGGCAAATTGTGAGAACCTCGAAAGCCAAATAACAATAAGAAATTTACGGGAGTATATGGAGATGAATTTGTATATAGAATAAGTAAAGCGTTAAGTATTACAAAAGCGTCGTACTCAATGAAAAACAAGCGAAATTAAAAATTAAGAATGTATATAACATTTTAATACTAGGAATAAAATTTGGAAATTAACAAATGCTACTTTCTGTTTAATAAAAAAGAATAAGTATAAGGTTCAGTAAAGAAAAATATATATTACAAAATATATTAGTTACTAATACCAAGTTAATATTTGGACTATGACAACGTCAAATACTTAAGACATTTTTGGGGCGGATGCCTGCAAGAAGGCGAAATGGATGACTGAGACAATATTGCTAATAAGGCTAAGGCAATAAGAAGTTTTAATACACAAGAAGAACGGGTTTTCAAAAGAAAGCAGAGAAGTATATACAGCTTTAGAAGTGCTTGAATGTTTACACATTTTTAATTTTATGAATGAACTTAAATCTCCGTAAATGTATATAAATTTATGTAAAATAATATGCATACTTTTAAAAATAAGCTTTAAGCCCAAAAAGACTATTTACAATTAAGTTCTAATATTTAGAATATTAATGCATATACTCATTCGAATGATAAATAATATGCACACTCCACGTTAAACAAAAAGACATCAGGTTGCGTGTTCATGTTTATTGTCATACAACATGCTGACGTTCCGCCAACCTATGTCATGATTATATCTTATTCTTTAATGCTAGGGAACGACTATGTCAGTTCTCCCATGACTATGTATTACGTTGATTTATTACTAGATACGGTTGCGAAAACGGAGCTTGCAGTGACTTTCAAGGGCTCTGGGCCGTTATAAAGGTGACCTTCTTTCAGGTAACAATAAATCACAAAATTGTGGCATGAATTTGCGAAATTTGCCGGTGTTGACACTTCTATTTTAGACGCATTGCGCAGGCTTTAGGAACTTTTCCTCACAATTTCACATGTTTATTACGCTTATCGTGTACTGAAAAACAGCATTCTGAATAATAATTCATATTACATGCTGTAAAGTCCTGCCTTTTCAAAGAGAGGGTTCAGGTAGGTTAATGCTTTTGTCCTTGCTGAAAATCTGTTGTTTCAACAGCCTTGTGTTTTCTTTGAATGATTATGCATCTACTTCTGTATGGACTGTCTGTGTTTAACTTCAGCCCAGAACTTACACATGAGTTTGTCATAACAATATGATGTAGCAGTCAGTCCTGGTGTTCTAGTAGTAACCGTACTTGCCTCATAGATCCAAGCTGTTCGTTCAAACCAGGCCAAGGTTTATTTTATTAAGGTGTAGCTATGCCTTCCTTCGGAAGGGAATTACAGCTGTTGGTTCTGTGGATTTATGGCACGTAAAAGAATCCCAGAGGCCTTTTTGATCAAAATGTATCGGCCGTGTCACTCCCTGAATTGAACGGGACACTAATGAGCAAATAGGTTAAAGCGCGTCGTTAAATTACCCAAATAAATAAATGCGAAATTTCTGATATTTTAATCCACTTCAGTCAGGCGGATAGAGGTAAATGAAAAGGTAAATGAAAAGGGCTGAGGTTCTACTAACACGTCAACTTATCCAACAAGAAATCGCCTTACAGAATGAAAGTAACGGTCACCACTCTGCATGTCAATCATATAAATGCTGATAGTTATAAATGAAACAGATTTGCTTGCATGAACAGAGCGTTTTGGTTGTTAATTTAACTCAAATATTTAACAATGCATTTATCCAAAGAAAACTTATCTGCTGCATGACAACACTAAACTTCGTTTAGTGTATTCAACGGCGAATATCGTGCAACATTTCTGCCAGATTGTTGAGCATCCTCTGTACAACCTGAAACGCTCATCCTGACTTTCTATATTTTCTAGCTGCATTTTGTTAACTTATGATAAAGCCGTTGATAAAATTGTATACTTCGTAACGACCCTTTATTATAACTAAAACACCCATCTATGATATCATTTGGACATGGATTTTAGCCCTTGTTAACCTTGGCTTTAAGTTTTATATAGTAGATCGTGTTAGGTTTTTGTCTTTTAAATTTTTGTTTTCCTCTTTTATCGATATTGTTGTTTACGTATTTTACAAAAGTATTCATTGTTAGTTAACTAAATAACAGAATAGTTAAAAGCAAGGAAAATATATTAAAACCTAAGGGTTCAGGCCTCGGTTGAATCTAGTCTAGGAACCCTATTAGTTCTGACATAAAATACATGGTGGAACACAGTAAGTGTTTAAAGCATTGCGTCCGCACAATTAGCAAAGATACGTGGTTTCCGATTTATTTTATATCTGAATCTTTTTAATACCTACCTGTAAAATTGGCTTCAAATCTAAGAAACAAACAACGAAGAATGTAGAAGTGACCTAGCAAAAGACTCATTGTTGTGTTGGCAACTTTGTGCAGATATATCATGCATGCTATAAGCTCTAATTAGGTCATGAACAGCTCGCACGAGCTAAAAGCTAATGTCTGGGTTATGATGTCTTATACACCATGCGTCGACATAGTAAATGAAACCTTAATGTACCTCAGCAGTTCATAACGTGCGTTTAAATTTTAATGTTAACATTACTTGTCCTAGGTACGCTTTCCCTTTCTCATGGTGAAACTTATTTAAAAAGTAACATTCTGATATAACTTTTCTCAGAAACGAGAAAGAGCCTTAAATATTTCCTGTTCTTAAATTATTTAGCTTTAAAAGTGTATGTAACTTGATTTATATCCATCTGCATAAGTAGCTTGTTTTAAACTTAATCATGATGACAGTAGAGGTTAATTTTGAACTAGTTTTGTGAAATAAATTATAGAATTGTTATAAATGCCAACTGAACTTGTCACAAAAGATTTAGTTAATGTGTACACACTTTAAAATATTAATAATAAAACTATCATATTCCAAGGAACACCAATTGTTTTTTGTTAATACCTACACATGTTCTACAGGGTGTTCAAGATTAACACAATTAAATTTCTCATTAAGTACATCAAGATCTTCCATAGCTGCTTTTTGTGACGACTCTAGTTCGCTGTGGAGGCAAGTCTGGGAGTCTTAAGTAGTGAAAACGGAATGCCCGTGTTACTAAGAAAAAAAAAAAAAACAATTCCAAAGAAACTTATCGACAATATATTTTTCCCGCACTCTACCTTTGCTTTCAGAAACGGAATCGTTTTTTAGTTTGAATGGAGTTCAGTGTCTTGTAATAATGTAAATCCCTGAACTTCATATATTTAGCTGACCAGTGTTTGAGATATACGAACACAAAATGAACATGTCTTGAGTTATCATCGACACTACAAAACCGAGTCTGAATCATAGTTGTAACAATATTGTTTTTGATTTGGCCACCACAGCCACCTCTAACCAAAAGAATGTGCCCAATCTTTTGAAATGTGTCATTCATTGACATAACATGGTCAGAAAGTCATGAACGGTACTAGAAACTTCATTTATTCCTCGTGCTGACTGGTTTTCAAGCCAGATGTACCACTACTTTTTCATTGTTATAAGCAGCAAAAATGAGCAGCTCCTGATGGCGGAAGCAATAAGCTTGCTGAACTTTTGGCACAGCCTGAATTTGCTATAAGTCATAAACAATGATATTGTTGTTTCGTTATCTTGCCACTGACATAAATTCATTCATTTATATGAAGCAAATACGTTTTTAGATGTAACTTGTTTGAGTCAAACGCAGGTTTTTAACTTCTTGTAAACCGAAAAACATAACTCTTTCTCCCTAAAATGACAACAACAGCAAAAAAGAATATTATTAGTTTTTCATTTAAGCTCTTCAGACGAGGCTAGCGCCTGAAGTAAGCAGAAAAGCATTTAAAATAAATGTCTCTGTTTTGTAAAAATATATAAATGTAGTAAAAACAAACAAGTTTTAATTTGTTTAAGAAAAAATGAACGCTAGTCATGATTTCCTAACCTCCATTTATGGATTTTGACTTGTTACCGATTGCTTTGCACATTAATAATTTATACATGCACCCTTTGGCCGTTTGCCTAATCAGGAAGTATGAACGTTAAAGTTCAAGGAATATCGCCTGAGGAAGAGAGAAAGACAAAGAAAATTATAAACAAGGAATAATTGGCCTCACTAAGTTACAGAACAATAAGGCCACGGAGAAGGAAGACGCTGGAGGGGCAAGAGGCCATTTACTAGGGAAAAGAATACAATAGAAGAGAAGATGCTGAAGAAAAAAAATCTAAGGCAGAACACAAGAAGGAAGAAAAATAGAAAGGCCAAATGATAAATGGGTGGGGAATGATAAAGTAGAGCGGATTATGAGGAGGAAATGAAAGAAAAAATTGAGTATAAGGAGGGTATAATGAAAGGAAAAAATTAAATAATGAAGAAGGAGAACACGTTGAAGAAGATAATAAGATGAAGTAGGTATCAGAGGAAGTGCTAACAACAAAAACGAAAGAAATGAGAAATATTTTGAAAACAAAAATTCCTCTAGGTGTTTCAGAATAAAATGTTTTCTAGATTTTGGCTTAAAGTAAATAGGGGAAATTTATACTACGAAATTAACAATGTCTGAACCAACAGTAACCTCTACCCCCTTGGGGCGAGTGGATTTTCAGATCGTATCGTGTAAGCAGGTTAATCCCCAAATGCAACATCTATACGTTTCATAAAGTGTACACTTGCTTAATTAATGTTAACAGCTCTAATCGCGTTATAGAATTTCTACACACTATTCCGATCGTTGTTCAAAATTTACCTAGAATATTGAGATTTTCTAAGTATTTGGGGGAAATCCCTAAATCGTTTACAATTTAACTGTGATGCAATCGGAATATACAGGATGTTAATGAACTACACAGCAATACTTTCAGAGAGGGGTTTTAGACAACCAATTTGAGATAGGAAATCTATGGGCTGCTTGTTCAGATTTTAAGTTTATTGCATTAAGTTTCTAAAAGACCAGTGCACCACTGACTAATGATGCTTTCAATTGAAATGATTACGGACAAAATTACGGACGAAACTTGTGAAGCATGTCTCTTTGGTGTAGTTGGTATGATGCTGGCGGCAAGTGAATATGGACCAATTTCAGTATCGTTGATCTTTTTTTTTTTTTCAATAATTATAGGTAAATACAAAGCCTATTTCGCAAGACTAGAACCTTTGCTTTGAGAAACCTCGATCAGACCCGTTATTCGTTAGGCCACACAATCAGGAGGATAGCTGCTCTAGACTAACTTACATAACACGATAAATCAGTTAACCGTTGTTTAGTGCCGTACTGTCACATTAATCCTATGAAATTTTAATAGCACTAAATCTGTAAAATTCTGATTAGCTTATTTTTCTTTAACATGAGCATCTATTTTAAATTTCTTTATCGCTCTATAAATCCGTTATTGTTCTTCGAGGACTACAAATTTCTTATTTCAAATTGCTTGCCTAAGACCCCCCTACAATCTCTGAAATGATGCGCTTATTTCATTAATATCCAGTATATAAATTTCTAGAGAAAGTAATAAAGACATTCAAAGCTGTTTTATCATTGAACTGTAAACAAATATAGGTAGATGATATGATTTATAGATACCTCTGACTGGAAAAAGGGAAACAGAATCGCCGGGCGTAATATTGTATTTAAAATTTTTCTGAAAGCTAAAACGACGACGACAATAATAATAATAATAATAATAATAATAATAATAATAATAATAAGTACTAACCTATGTTATAAGAAATATTGAAAATTGTGCCCCTCAGTACATTACCAGCATCTGCGTAGAAATTTTCTGTCTAATATTTTTTCCCCGTAAGAACAAGGTGGTTTGAAACACATTTTTTTTCATTGAAATATCCTTTAAGCAAGTTACGAAACGTTTCTTTACCTGGCCACAATTGTAGGATATTTTCTTACTAATCGCCTTACCTCTATAAACACCCGTTTTCACATATGTATCATACATAAAAACTTGGTCTTCAAGACTATATGAGTGGTATAAATAATGAAGACCAGTTGGTACAGAATTCACACATAATGAAAGTACTCAAACGCACAACTCTCTCTGACAAAGCCTATCTCGAACTAACTACAAACTGCTACCTGTATATGCATTATACGGTTTTAGCAATGTTTACTGCTCTCTGTCGACACGTAATTCAAATAACTTCACTAGATTTAAAGGTAGTAATAATGTAGGTGATAATGTTACATTCTTAAAAGCCTCTAATCCATAGTGGTAGTCCTTAATATAGTCCAGCATCTTGTACAAGAAATAGCACAGCTCTGATCCTTCTCAAATCAAAGGAAAGTCGATCACGAAAAGAAAGCCGTAAAGATTGTAAGTACGGCTTCTGTCATATGGCATACTGAATCACAAAAATGGAGGCTGTATACAGTAATATACGTGTAAAAAGGGGGACGCTGTCTTAAGTATTTTAGGTGTACCACGAATCCCTTTTTATAGTAGTATGTGTAACATTCTTTTCTTCAATTGGCCAGTAGTAGTTTTACTTTTCGTTGTTCGGGGGTATTTGTTCACATTTACTAATAATTAAGAAAATGTTGAAGTTTTATTGAACTACAGAAAATCACCGCTCAGTTTCTTCGAGAGTCATTATAAATTGTTCACTTCTGAGGGTTTTATTTAATGCTATAAATCTTGAATATTTTCATTCAGTATTCAAAAATATCCTTTTTTTCTTTCTTTTTATATCATTTTGTTTCATATGTAATACATTATTTTAATACAATTTTAATTTAATTATGCAGATTTTCGGATCCTTTTGGTCGTCCTTTCTTTAAAGGATGGACGATGTCTTTTATACAGATCCTTCTCTCTTTGCTATTTGTATTACTCTATAACCGAGCCACTTTACTTTGATGATTTGGAAGAGAAGGGTTAGTGCAACGGTTAATGAAAGCTTATTAATCATGGATCAAACATATAAACATTAAATTTAAATGTGTTGACTTAATCCTGTTCTTTTTTATTAAGTTTAATGTATTTTTTTACTTTTAAAATTGGGTATCGCAAAAAGTGTACCGAATTCCGCCTATATTTTCTAATTCTAAAGACTATAAACTGAGTATAAAAAGTATTCAGAGTGAGATTTTTAAATCATTCCACCGGAAATGAAAAATGACCATAGTGCGAATGCGCCTAATGACCGACGCATTTCCCATCAAGATGTAATTACCTCTGACATGTTAGCTTTAATAACAGCGATCACTGCCAGCCACGGACTTGCTGACAGTTGCTTACTTTGGCCCTAACAAATATAACCCTTCATATAATTGAGTGACTGCTATTATTTACCACACTAATTACCAATTTATAACAATAGTGCATCTAAAATAACAGCCGAGGGTGACACGGCCGTCAAGATAATGAGGTCATCTCCTTCACAAATCCCGCTTCTTATTTGCTTTGCTAATTTGAAATATAACCCCGGGACATTTATGTTCCTAATGACTTGCTATAAGAAAAACATGGCACAATATACGGTTGTGAGTTAAAAGAGGAATGTGGCCCTCATATCGCCTGAAAGCGTTACAATTTAAACTGGACATCATTAAACTAATGACGAGGAAGGTGTTTAGCTACCTCTTCTGTAGGCAGAAAAAGTTAAACCCAGAATGCAAGTGCTTAAAATAAAAATTATACATCTTAGAAAGCCTTTTTTGTAATTACCAAAAATCCTAAAGCTTGGAACAAGAAGGCAGGGATTTAATTACAAATCAAAAGTTTAATTGCTTCTGCCAGTGAAGAATAACATTTAATTACTTTCTAAAACAACCTGAGCTTGCATAATTTAATTATGTATTTTGATATATAGATGTCCACAGTGAGATTTCATCATTTTTAAAATCTGTAATTTTCACAAGATTGCACAGCTGTGATTCCGGAAGGAGCAGATGCAGAAACTCAAAGGTTTATGTAGTAATGTGTTAGTGTGCGTAATAGCCTTAGTGGCGCTGCAACAATAGATTGTTTCTAAAATGGAGATTCCAAACGAGCTTGCACAGGTTGAGTGTTGATATGCATAAAAAAATCATTATTTAAGTGCAACGAAAATTTCGTTGTGTTTACCATAAGGACCTTCTGACATTCAAGAAGTGGTGTGACCACTTTTTGGCAATCGGGAGTGTTTTGAAAGGACGCGGTAGTGCTAAACAGTTGTAGAAAGGAAGCGGTTGTAGAAAATGTGCGAAGGTCATCGAAAGAAGTCCACAGAAGTCAATAATACAAGCAGCGAGAGAAAAGTTTGGTTTGAAAAGGTTGATTGTTCACAAAGTTCTTCACTATCGATTGCGCTTGTAAGCATGCAAGGTACAAATTGTGCAGAAAAAACGGCCAGATGATCGACCAGGGTGAGAAGAATTTGTAATCACTATGCTGGATCGCATTGCTAAAGGCGAAATATATTTATCGCCTGTGATGATTTCAGATGTCGGAGAAAGTGAACCGCTATAATCAGAAAACCCGCATGCATTCATAAAACACGTGCGTGACAGTCCAGAGGTAAATGTTTGGTGTGGACTTCTGAAAAAGCAAATTGTTAGACAGTTTTTCTTTCTAAAGGATATTATCACTGTTAACCTCGGATATGTTGGAGAACTTTGTCTTGCCACCGATGGCAGCCATGCAGCCAACAATAAACTTTCAGCAGGATGGTGCCCCACTCCATAGTGGCTTTTAAATTACCCATTCACCGGTCTTCGGATCGCCTGCAATGTTCCAATTTCTTGGCTTTCACATTCTCCCGACCTATTTTCTTGTTGGGGTACTTCAAAGATAAGGGTACACACTACAAAAGCTATGGATATAATGGACTTAAAATGTCGCACAAGATATACTATAAACTCTGTCACAGAAGAGATGCTGAGCAACACATCGACTGACACATTGCGCCACACAGGTGCTCATGTGCAAGTGCACTGAAAACTGATGAGTTATGCTACCGTTTTCATGTATAATAATTATAATAGATCCATTTTCATTTTCAGAAATTTTATTTAAACCTTTGGATTCTCACTGTGGGTACCCTGAATTTGAAATTATACAGTGAGTTTGAGTTCGAACCGGCAAAGCGCTGCTGCGTACTGGAATAAACAAGTCTCAAGACCCCATAATGCATATGTAGGTAGTAGCTTGTAGTTAGTTTGAACATTGAGTGATTGTGCTTTCGTGTATTGCTCAGTGCTTCCATTGCTTGTGAATTATATTTATTATTATTTATGCCACTATAAATATACTCTTCCATGCCGGTTTTTACTACGATGCATGTATGAAAATGAATTCTTGCAGAGAAGTGGTAAGGCCATTCGCAAGAACGTGTTCTGACAATCGTGTTCCAAATAAAGAAACCGTTCACCACAGGATCTCTTAATGTCAAGAAAAGTATTCCGTACCGCCATTAGATGAAATGTTGGAATTTCCTACCTATATACAAGCAATATACTACTGCTGAGGGGCATCATTTTCAACATCTCTTAGAACATAAGTCAGTGCTTATTATTATTATTATTATTATTATTATTATTATTATTATCATCATAATTTAAAACGCAGTTTCGTTCTTGAGCTACCGGGAACTAAATAAGCATGCTAATTTTATGCGGAGCGACTTTTATCCCCCTTTTCTCTTTTGCAGCAGCTTCATTTTCCCAATAAGTAGTCGTAACTCAAATGATCTTACTGTAATTTCTCAATTATTTATTCACAAGGGATAGCTCTTTAATTCCGAAAGTCGTCTAAATATTTGGAATTGTTATATCAATAACTATTTAAAGTAGAGTTTTTTAACTTATAAACCAGTGCAACAGCTTTCTAGATAGACGTTTTATCAGTCTATCAGTCAATATACAGAGGATGCCAAAATGTATACACACTTCAAGCAAAGAAAAATCTGTGTTAACACAGCAAAACTGAATTCACACAAAGAGAAAATGATGAGCACTAATCGTCTTAGACTTTTACAGTTACAACAGTTGCTGTAAATGCCACCATCAGCGTCGATATACTTCTTGAGTATGTTGAACTACTGATTGAGCAACGTTTCCGAAAGTATCCTCAGCGATTGCAGCACATGCCGTTTCAATTTCTTTCCTAAGTGTTGCCAGTATAGCTGGTTTTCTTCGGTATACAACATCCTTAAGAGTTCCCCATAGGTGGAAGTTCAACGGAATTAGATCCGGAGAAAGGTTCTGTTCTGTACACACGTCTCCATTGTTTTTTTAACTTCAGCAACATTTTCGGTTTTCCAATACCACTTCAAAATTGCTTTCCGCTGTTCAAATGGTAATCTTGTCTCCATTTTGTTGCAGAATCCCTAGCATAACGTAATGTGAGTCACATCTGTTTACAGAACATCATACGATAATCTTGGCTTCATTTGTTCATTGTTGATTTACCTGTCACCTGGCAACGCTATCATTATGTATGTGAGTCACATCTGTTTACAAAACATCATACTACGCATTACTGTTTCTTTTTTCCGGCTCAACTTTGAAATACATTACATAAATATCTACTTTGAAAGTGTGTATACCTTTTTGGCACGCTATAAATTCTTAATTTTTATTTGGTTGAACCAAATAATCCAGAAATCGAACTAGAAGCAGGCACCGTTATTTTGTAACAAATTGAATTTGAGGAAACAAGTCGATCTAACAGAATGTAGGATATACCACTACATTTTTTGCTATTTTAAATGGTTTCATTTACATTAGTATACATATTCACAGCATTATTCTGCTGTAACTTTTAATGCCTTGAATACATATTATATGTGCTGTTTTGTTTCAGGAGGAAGAGGAATCTATCACTTAATGTATTATCCATATTGGTAATACAATTTAGCAATTTAATAATATTTGTGCAAAGCAATCGAGTTCACATCGTGTACTTAAATATATTATTGACAGTACTGTCCGCTATGTGACATAAAAGATGGAACTACACAAAAGAGCAGAAAATAAAATGTATTCAAAATTAAATGCTCATGTATTTTGCATATTTTTCCAACCTCAAGCTACATTAATTGCGATAGCATAAGTTGTAAAACGGAACTATTTTTAAAACTCATTTCTTATGTCTGGACCTATATTTCAATAAGATCGTGACTAACAGGAGGTTGGAAATTGTTACATGTTTCTGTTTAATTCTTCAAATTACAAGAACAAATCCTCGGACACGTATTGCACGGAAACCTTTTTTTTTTTTTATTAGCTAACATGCCACTTTCTTGGAATCCCTACTAATAAATGTTTTCTGCGTGGCAAAATTCTGTGCAATTAAATGTAGTATCACGTTCATGATGTAGTTACTGGAGTAAATTTATCCTTCTCATACCTGGTCGCTGTTTTAAGAAAGCTGTGCTTAAAAAGCAATAAGGAACTAAACCATTTGATTGCTATATCAAGCAGCTTATCTTATTATATTTAGACTTAGATTATATGCTAACGTTTCTCAGCATTTCGGATATCCATTACAGTTTTAATTTTTTTAATGCAGAAATAACTAATTTTAATGTACTTTTATAGTTAAAATAAAAGAAAAACGAAATCTGAATAATATTTTTGGGCAAATGCCGAAAACATTCGGACTGTTACATTTTTTATAATTCACAAAATGCTTCACTGTTAAACATATTTATACGTTTTTAACATGACAATATAGCACTCCTCATTATACGTGATGGTATGAAATTTCCCTACCGCCACGGGTGGCCGATGTCATTAAGGCGCCGCTCTTGAGGGGGAGGTCTGGGTTTCCATTTCCACAAGGACCGTTCTCCCTGATTAAGTTTTTTTTTTTTTCCCCTCCAGGTTTTCCTCATAAAAGGTAAGTGCAGTAAACTTAGGCCTGCGACGCTTCCTTCCTTAAGAAAAATTCTTACCCAGTTTATCATTTCATCTTATGTATCATCAGTGTTCACCGCCTGTGGTGTCTCAGTAATAAAAAAACGGGCGTTACTCACTATTAAAAAATCCCGGACTGGTTGTAACGCGCCAACAGAACCAGGTTGAGCTGTAGCTTTGAACTAACAGTATGCCAGGTGGCATTGCTCTATTTACATAGAGAGTAGTGCAATCGGTATTTTTGTCATCACATATGTGTAATAGCCCCGCTATTTCATCATGGACAGCAAGTTGGAACAAAGAGCTAACCTGAAATTGTGCGATAAACTTGGGAAAGAGGCCACAGAGACATTAACAATGCTTTTGTAAGCTTACGATAATAAAACAGTATTTTTATTGGTATGAGTGCTTCAAACGTTGAAGAATGTCCTTGGAAGATAACGAGCATTCCTCTCCGGTTCGGGAAATTGTTTATGAGGATCGTAGGAGAACGATCGAACGAACGTATTGTTGACATCATTGGCGTGTCGTTTGAGTCAGTACAGACAAAGGTCGTCGGCTCAATGCGGTTGACGAGATATGCTCACTTACACACAATGACTTCGAAGCCATATTCCAAAGGTGACAGAAACGCTGGGACCTGTGTATTGCTGCCCAATGAGATTATTTCGAGGGAAATGGTGTTCAAAATTAGTAAATGAAGTATTTTATTCGTAACAGAACCAGTAACTTTTTGATAACACGTAGTATTTTCAGTCAGTAATGACATTTTAAGAGAAAACCAATAGAGACATTTCTATATATTGAAACTCTACAATAAAGCAATGGGCAGGCAGGCTCTTGAACAGTTAGACTCGTAATTCTTCAATGAATTTTATATCTGCTGCTTCCAAAAATACCACGCAAGCCTTTGCCTGAGGTTACCTCTCATAAAAGAGAACTAATTATATACTTAAAATTGATTATTAAGTTTATTAGTAAATCTAAATTTTCTTATCACAGTTTTATGAAGCTATACATGTCCATCTAATAGAAACAATATTATATGTGTAATTTAATGAATAAAGCAACTATTGAAATATGAAATATTGTGTTTTAAATATCATCATGAACCTAACTTTTAAACATGTTATAAAACAGACAATTCTTGATAGTAAGCAACTGAAAAGCAATGTATTAATTATTTAGTAGAATATTTTTGCTGGATGGGCAGGAACTTTTTATAGGACTCTGAGATTGAAACTAACAGTATCGTAAAGTATTGTTCCAGTTACTATTGTACTGTCATTGTCAAAAACATCATCATTTCTTTCATTTTGCTCAAAAAAATCAGTGCATGTTGGGAAGATTGATGACTGCTCCATATTACAAATATAGGCAAATATATGTCATTAATGTTTTCTATTCCGTGTTTTATTTAGCATATTGGTTTATTTCTTGCATATTTATTTATCTCATATTATTTACCAATGCTTGCCTGTTTTCTAGTACATTAATGTCTGTATATACAAAGGTTATAAGCCTATTTTAGCTTCCAGGTATACCTGATATTTACTTAGCCTACTGTTACTTTATTTTTTTTTTGTTTAGTTTGTACATTTTAACTCTCTATTTTATTACGAATATATGTTACGTTCTTGGCCCCCTTTTCTAATTATTTATATTTGCGAATTTATCTTATCCCCTCTAAGCATTTAACGTCCAGCCAACACCTGTAATTTTTTCGAGATGGTAAATGGAATTCATAAAATCGCTGCGCACCTGAATCCAAGGTCTGTTGTCACCTAAAATTATCTGGGGTTCGCCTAATTATGATAAAAGGAAACCCTATAGGACTGGGGAATAGTGAACATCAGATTGGTGTCTTAGTCACGGTGATTAACGGTCGGTTTTTATGTTATATTTTATATTTATTAATACGTTTTTGGATTTATGTTTATCTATATTTGCCTTTTCAAACGGCGCATGCTGGTATTCTTTATTTTTTCTTTATTTTAGTTAATTAATTTATTTTGAATATGTCTTGGTCCAACAAGAGGATAAGTTTGATTATTCTTAGCTTCCTTTCCTACTTAATTAAGTTTATCATTACTTTTAGTGTTTATATTTGTCTATTTTTTGTTATCCTCCTGTATTTTATTTTACTTTTACTTAAATATTTTGTATTTCCTATTTTATCTTTATTGTCTGTATTGTGTGCTCTTCGCTTCTCCGTTGCTTCTGCTTTTTACTATATAGTCTAAAATATAGGTATAATAAATAGTTCCTTACCATGCTGTTCTTGCCTATTTTCTTAGCTTCCTACTAAGAAAGCTTATTCACTAAAGCGTTACTTTGCGTTTATTTCAGCTTCCCTGTGCTTTCCATACTCTCTCGTTCATTTATTTTAGTTCATTTGTTTATTTCTGTATTATCATCATCATCATCATCATCATCATCATCATTTGTGTTTCTTTGCTTGTTCGGGCTGTACATTTCTACTCTTGACTTTCTATCTCTATTTTAGTATTATCAATTATATTTCTAATTTATTTACGCCAATCTTATTCCATTTAGGCTGAACGAGCTTTTTCTTTACTTCCTTTACATCTGTACGTTGTATTATTTATTATTTTTTGTTAGTTTGTTTTCAGTTGTTCAAAGAATGGATTGTTTTCGACTGCTAGCATCGCTTCAAGCATTGCAAGGTAATTTTTAAAGATATGTAACAATCTGACAAAAAAAAAAAAAAAATAACGGACACGATAAGTCATTCAGAAAAAACATCTGCTCATGCAGTCATACATAGCAGAAGAATTTAATTCTAACCTGTGTCAATAAACTTGAATTCACTCTTTCATTCACCTTACAAATGTACTCATGCACGGAATAGTCTGCAAAACGAATATCTCTTTCTTGCCATGTTGTGTGTAGCCCATCTTCATTTAGGACTTGAAACAAAATTTGTTCATTTGGTCTCAACCTCAATTTCTTTGCATTCTTGAAGGTTCACTGTAGGCATTTCTTTTTCAAATCAATTTTGTAAGCGACTGTACAAAGCACTGCGCGCCCACGTGAATATTTTCTTCTGTAGTAACAGAAGGCCAATCTGAAAAAGAGGAAAAACGCTATCGACCCAGTCTGCTCGAAATTTCTGTTAAACTTGTGAATACTCTACGATGTGGAAAGCATTTCACAAATAACATTGCTATAAATTGTGGTTATGCTTCCCTCCAATTCTGAAGTAGAAACTTTTCTGTTCTCTTATTCACTAACCTAACTCTCATTCATTCAGCTTACTAACAACTTAACCTTAATGCAACTGCTCTAGTCAAATAATTCTATCCTAATCAATAAAGAGATGTTTGTTTAAATAATCGACATTAAAACATTACTATAATAAAAATTAACACTTTAAGCTTTCAAGCTACTTATTTGAAACCATTCATTATATTTCTAATTTTTGTTAAAGCAAAATAAATTATAAAAATCACGGTATTCATTTATCTGGGCTCTTCTTACCTGTTCTTGACCTTTCAATTTATTTTGTTTAAATATTCTGTGTTTATTTTAGTAGTTATAGACTGCATTTAGTGCTCTTGGCTTCTCCTGTATTATTATTATTATTATTATTATTATTATTATTATTATTATTGATTATTTATGTATTTTGTAGGATATATTTAATATTTTATACTCTCTGCCTTTATTTATTTTATTAATTTATTTGTAGTAAGTTTATCACTCCTGGCTGAAGCAGTATTAACAACTTCGCCCCATTACTGTTTACCTTACTATTAATATCACAATTTCTATTGCTATCACTGCTATTATCATCATTATTATTGTTCTCACTGTTATCATTGGTGATATATGTGTTTCTATAAATGATATGTGGTAAACATGAGCGATGTATCTTCATCAATTTGTATTACCATGTACATGTTGTATGTATGAAATTGTTGTAAAAAAAGAAAAGTGCCTGTTGCCGTTTGTAGAGAGTAAATCCTCTGGACATTAGAAGGCTGGTAAAAGCATGTTCCCTTTGCAGAATCATGGTCGCAGTCCTTTTGTTCGATCCTTTGAAATACTTGTTGTGTAGGAAAAAATACCGTTTTCAAAAAGTTACTCAAACACATGGGTGTTAAAAGTCCCGCTGGATGTAAATCACCTTAATTGCCTAGACCTTTAAATCCTCGTATTAGAAAAGAGGTTTTTAAACAGTAAGCAAAGAAGGAATCAGGCCAGCCGAGGCAAACGCATTAGCCCGTAAGAGAACGGGGTTTAAAGTTACAAAATTAGACGCGACGATTTTGTAACTTTCAGCTTCCCAACGATACAGATTCGAATTCTGTATAAATAGACAGACATGGAGGTCGAGACCCATTCACTCACTCAATCCTCGACTCTCAGCAGGTAGTCTTCATTCGTCACTCGGGCTTATATACACTCAATCCTCCGTCGTCACTCGCATTAAGACATATGTGCATTTCGTCATTTTGGTCCACGGGCCTCCAGTATTAATAAGATAACGGCAGAGCACTTAGGCACTTCGAAGTAAGTTATTCAATAAATCATCACCTGAACTTACTTCTCGACGAGTATTTATTTACATCAGGGACACCTTTCCTAACTCATTGACTCAGTATCAATAAAACAGTCAAATACCTTGAGACCTTTGCTACTTCTAAATGGGACAGGAGTAATAAAGAAACTTCATCAAAGGGTTAACACACTTCAGAAGCCGAGGCAACACACTGCTACGTGAATCTACACTGTGAGGCCACATACTGCTGGCCCAACGGATTTCGGTCCCGCATATAGCTCATCACCAGTGTGGGACAGTTATCAACCGGGCCAACAACCCCTCCAAATGGATTTTTCAGACGTCTTTTCGTTTTATTAATTTTTGTTTTATACTTTACTTTTACTTGTGCAATACTTTTCTGTTACTTGTGCATTTATGTTATAATGTTGCTTTGCTAATATGGAAATATTCAGGCTGTACTTGCATGTCCTTGATAACATATTTCCGTTTTTAATAACGTTTATCTTTTAGTTTGTTTGTTAATCTTAAATTATCATGACTATGTCTGCCGGTTACTATTTTCTCTTGCCATTTTATTCCTTTACTAATTTTGCTTATCTTCGTTTATTCCACTTAAGGAGCCGTTGCTGCCTTCTCTCATACTTTTGTTTTGTATGCATTCATTTTGAGTGTACTATTTACATGTCATGTTCTTTCCGGACTGAAGTTGCCTATGGCTTCCCTTACCGATTTATTTTATTCTTGTGCTGATGTTTGTCTTTCTTAGCTTTCATGCTTATGCTTGGCCGTTCTTGGTCTTCTTTTGTTTTACTTTGTTAATTTATTGTTTTTTATACTCACCTACCTTTTCAGTCTGTTATTTCCTGTTCTTAGTTGCTCATTGTTTTTGATTTTATGTTCTTTAAAAGCATCGGCAGGAGAGGCAAGGCATTTTGACTCATTTTAATTATTAGCATTGACACAGTAAGCAGATGTAAATTGTTTGAAATTATAGAAAGACTCCCCTAATCATTTAACAATGATGATTAAAAGTATGAATGATTTTAATAAAGTTGCAAGAAACACTAGAGAAGTAATATACAAGAGAAATAAAAATGTAAACACGGGAATAACACAAGATTGTGCCTTAACGACAGCACATTTTATACCAACGACTAATATGTGGATGAAACAAGGCCTATAGAAATAAGTATTGGTAATAATGAACCAAAAGCAGCAGATAATCGGATATTTGTAAGTGTCTGAGAAGAAACGAAAAAAATAAAAAAAGATCTTTATGAACTACGGAAGATACTTAAGCATTACACTTTTAAACATTCTGTTAAAAATACAAAAACTATGACGTTTATAGAAAAAATAGATCTGGATAAAATTATTGAAGAAATTATAAGGGCTAACTATTTAATGACATTACATTTCATATATAAACAATTAGACACTGAAAACAAACCAAACAATTTTACAACGATGTGCAAAACAGTTTGAAGTATTCTCAGAAATCACACTAAAAGGGGTACTCAGTTAAATTTTTTATAAGCTGATTGCTGTTCCAGATCTAACCCATGGCTGCGAGAACTCGACAGTAAACAGAAATGACACAAGAACGAATCGGTGGAGATGTTCTTTTTAAGATCCGTAGCTGGTTTCAATCTGTTAGATAAACAAAGAAGTGACATATATATATACCTCTTGGAAGAGGAAAGAAAAATGAATTGGTAAAATCACATCCAAAGAATGGATGAAAATACACATTCTAAGCTACTTTAAAATACAAACCAAAGGAAAAGAGAACTCAGGACAGACCCAGAGCAAGATTGGAAGATTCGTTCTCCTGAAGTCGGGATAGGTCATTAGGGCATATCCAAATGTGCGGGGGGGGGTGGGAGCTGTACTTTCCAGACGCTTTGCTTAGGATGTTGTTATATCAGAGCTTAAAAAAATACTTCCTTTGTTAAATACTACGGCATAGTTTATTTTTGAAAAGTATGCTTGCCGCAAAATGTATGTGCAGTTTTTATGAAGACGGTATGAAATACTGACTACATTTTTAAAAAAGATGAAAAATGTTCATGCAGAAAACATTTTAATTCTCACATCTTAGAAAAAAACAAATTTAATATAAATAACAGAGAAGAAATCAAAACCTTGAATATGACACGAGTACAGAAAACAAACGTGTTATCCGTGTGTATGCTTTATTGTCACCTCTCAAGAGTTATCTTTTGCTGGAGATGTCAACGATGGGTTTTTGTATGCGGTTTGTCGCTTATAGCTTTCTCGTGTACGGCGACCTGTTTCCAGAAACCTCAGAACCGAAAAAACAATGAGACCACCGCAGTAGAGGTCGCCATTCACACATACAAGAAGAGGTTCACCGTGGGAAAACTTGCAAGGGTTTAAAAAACGGAGCACGCTCTCTCGATGGAATATTTTGGTGTTGTTTTCCCAGTAGAGGCTCCCGGGAGAAATGGGATCACAAAGTATTCAGATCACTTCTAATAACAATAATGACGTACAAATTAGACACATTTTTGCCCTTCACAGAAAACTTTATTTCATATGTGCACTTTAATTATCTGTCTACCCTTAGCTGTTCTCGGAACCAGCAGACACGAACGTCACGACTCAACCACCGTGGGGCACGAGACCTTGCTGGCCCGCGGGTATGCGTTGGGCTGGGTGTTACAACTCATGCATTTCGCTTGTTAAAATTGGTTCGAAACGTGAGGGACCGAAATAAGCTTCCCAATTCCTCTCCCACCACCCCCCTCTCTCTGGAACACTTAAATTGTAAAATGTAACTAAGTTATTTGAAATGTACTTCAAGTTGATTTAATAAAAGAAACACATAAAATATTCCTGTATTACATAAGCGAACGATTCATAGTACAGGGTTGTCAAAAGCTGCTGCAAACACACCAAGGGATCTCTCATAACAAATTAGAATATAATATAATATAATAGAATGACTTTTTAAATTGCAGTGTTAAGGCAATAAGGCTTTTTTCCAGCTCCAATTAATGTATTGGATGATACAAGCACATAATATTTAAATTATGGCATCTTTACGGTTGAGTTTATGTCCCACATTTTACTAAGTAACTAACTAACATAATATGAGATTATTTATTTAACCCGATCTTGAATGAAGTATGAACTAGTGAAATTAATATTCAGTTACAAGCGAGAATTAATGCTTAAATTTGCAACACGTAACCTACATTCTACTAGTATCCTGTGTACATATTAAAAGGAATGATACGCCACTTCAATACTCATAATTATTTTTGCCGAGCGTAAAATAAGCTGTGTATTTACTACTGACACGACAAATTGAAAATATTCAAGTTAAACTATATAATTCGTTTTGAAATAAAGTATCACTTAACTCTTGGACTTGAAATAAACTTATCTGGTAAGAGTATTGATAAGAGTAATTAAATTGAATCTAAATGATTGAACTTTTAGTGAATTTCTCAGGAATTCATTCATCACTGAATATTCCATAACGATACTCCTTCCTATCCAAAATTCTGTTTCGAAGTAACTATAAAAAATATATTCATAATGTTTTTGTAACATACATAACGTCCTTAAGATATATTTTAAATTTAATGAACTTTTTTCCTTACAATAAAGGATTATATGATATTTATTTCCAGTTATTTTTTTCTAGTGCTAGAGTTTGCCACTATAATCCGAAGGTTCTGGTTTCGAATCCCGGTCAGATCAAGCTGTCTAAGTACGGATATTTTCGGAGTCTTTCTTTAATCTGAGAAGGCGAATGCCAATAACTCTAGGCGCCAAGGACTCGGAGCGCTCGGGCTCATTTCATTCATCCCTACAGACTTACACCTATAGTATTTAGCCCACAATCTACAAACGTTACGAGAAGGTCAATGTAGTCAAAGCAACAATAAATAAAACAATTAATTTCTATAAAAGTAACCATCCAATGTCAAAAAGGGCATGGCATCCAGTACATCTTTAGGGTTAAACTCGCTACGTAATATTTTATAATCGGAAGTTTAATTTAAAATTGAACTTAGAGTATAATTTAAGTGTAGGTATATACAAATTTCAAACTGGATTATATAATTTAAGTGATATAAAACTTCACTTTATGATAAACAAAGTTATGGCTGTAAGCTAAATGAAACAATGAACAAACAGAAAATATAATGTAACAAACATAAGAATAAAGTATATCACAGAAATCTACAATAGGTAGAAGAGAAATTAATATGGTATACGAATGGTAGTTTTATTAAAACTTTATTAAAATTTCAATGAAAATTTGAAACAACGAAATTGTCCAATAACCCCTAACTTTGAAGTTAGTTGAAGAAAGAAACATAAACTGCTACAGTTTTTTCCCCCCCGTAAATTTCAAAGGTGGCTACTTAGGTAGTATTGTCACACACTCTTCACTTCGACTACAAATATAAGCGGGCGCACTGTTGATTTACTCTTACATGTACAACCACAATCTTTAAATTGCGCATACTATGCACTGATATGCTTATCTGTCAACGGGTCCTTCCCGCATTTGCTCGAAAGCGACGTTGAACTATGACTATGGACTTAGTCGTATGGAATTTCAGCACCCATATACCTTCTCTCTCAATTTTACAAATCACCACCTGGTGGTCAACAGATCAAGCTCATTGAGTGCAGTATAATTACATATCTTCCGTTTTTACCTGTTGCTTGCACGGCACATAAAAAATCAAGTCAATATGCAAAAAATTCTCTTGCTTTAAATTCTGGATATCTTTATAAGTAAACGTGTATTTTAAAACTTGATAAAATAAAATTCGTAAATGGAATGAAAATTAACCATATTGTAAAAAACAGATTAAAATATAGATAAGAGTTCTGCATAAGCAGTTCTAGGGATATGTTTAGAGTAGTTAGTGTTTACAAAACACGAGCAAACTTTTTTCAATTAGATTAATCAATCATAAAGTTAAATTAGAAAATACTTATTGTAAAATTTGTATTGATTAAAAAAAATCGACTATATCACTGTTATCCTTAAAACACTCTATGTAGTTTCACAAATTATATTTGTTCATGTTAAACTTTACTGTTTTAAAGCAGAAGAAAAATGATAGTCAAAGAAAATAAAATATGGAAAGACTTCTGTGAAATTAGTAAAATTTCTCTTTTCATGCTTTTCCCACGTACTGTACATATACTCATGTACTCCACAGTTTACCTCGAATTTAAATATAGAATTATACTCACCACTAGTAATAACTGAACTGAATTCAACTACTGTTAGATCCACACTGACAGCCAGAGGCTAGCGCGACCATCTTCCAGTCAACGGCGGGAAACACGTGTGCGTACGCTCAGTGGAAAAATACTGCAAGTTGGTTCATAGTTCATTGGACCTCTCCATAGTATATGACAGGAAACGAATGTTGAGTAACGTGTGCCAAGTTCTAAAGTAACTGTAATACTTGGGTAATTAGCTATGAATTACATTAGAAAATATTAATAATGAATTAAGGACTTTAAGTAAAAATGTCTATGTTTAGTAAGCTTTATGGTTTTTTCAATGAATGTAATAAATCTCAACGAATTTAAAACTTTGCGTTAGTAATGCTAGTAATGTTTTTTTCTTCGCAAAATTAAAAAAAAAAAATAAATAAATAAAATAATGCCAAAAAAAAGCCTCTACAACGCATGTACTTAATAAATGGCTCTTAAATATCAATATTGCCACGGTACTCAATTTTTAATTTAATCCTTATAGAGAGAAAATAAGCTTGCACACCCTTTAAATGTTCCACCTCACCAAGATCATTTCTAATGTTATTATTTTATTCTTTATCCTCTCTCTTCAGGTAGAAAGTTTCTTAGATAAAGCTTGTGTGAAGTGCTGATGTGGCTCCTGTCTAAGATCCATTACAATATAAAAGTCGTTAGTGAGTTAATTTCTTTTTTCGAAGATCTTGTAAACAATCCATATGTATGCTAATATCAGATTAATTTTATTATTGATATTAAAGAAGTCATATAATTTAATTTAAATAGCAATGCTGATTAAGCTAATCAGCGTGTGCAAGTTTGAGACCTCCTCCGGCATGAATTAATTTGAAATTGCACATGCATGTGACTGGGTTGTCTGATAGACGGTAATGCTGAATTGAAGTATCGCTATAATGTGAGTTGTAATGGGATTTAGCTGCTGTAACCGGATCTATCTCAGGCCTTAGGGCCTAATTGCTGCATACTAGAACCTCGTTATAACTCACATAAAAGCAAAGATAGCTAACTACGAAATCGAAACATAAATCTTCCTAAAAGAGCAAAACATGATGACCACGTGGATTTAATGTAACGTTTATTCTGCTGTAATTATATTCGTTTGTCTTTATATTTATGATGAATTTTCTGTCTTGTATGTTAACACAAATAATAATGATAAAAAAATAACAGAGAAATATATGTAAGAAGGCTCATGAGTAAAAGGTTAAAAATATACTGCAGAAACAAATTAGTAGAAATATTTCAGAACAGCATACTGGGTTCATGGCTGGGAAGTTATGTTTAAATAGTATATTCTTAATCCAACAAATATGTGAGAAAATGACTAAAAGTGGAAAATACCTTCATTTGGTGCTTAATTGTTGTGCCGTTCTTGCACGTGTTCCTGTCTAGTTCTTACCTCTTCCCATCCTCATCACCCTGTTCACTCTAAAGGCTTTGTTACCTGCGTCTTGTTCTTATTGATTGGCAAGGACATTTTTGACAATGATATGGGGTAATCTTCTCTAGTGTATTCCGTTCTTCTCTAGTCCTCTGGCACATACTGTTTCGGTGCCAGGGGCGTAATACACGTTTAAGCTTTTAGGATAGTTTTGAATATATTTCCAATATCTTTTACATTTTCTTAAATTGAAAGTATATTGGCCCGATAATTGCTTTAATTTTTTACATTTTAAAGTTGTATTTTATATGGAACTTTGAGTTAAAGTTTCAATTTCCAAGTAATGTTGAATACATTATTGTGTATGAGTCTGGGTTAAGGTTAATTTTGCATGTTAATAAATTGTTATTTTGTTAAATAATTGAAAATTGTCTTCTATCGTACTCGAAAGACATCCTTTTCCGGCCACATACTAGAGGTGTTCAACTCTTGTAATCAGTTTGAGGGAAGATGTTGAATTGAACATTATAAACAATTTGATACCAGACATTGAGGGAAGCTGCACGATCTAGAGAAACCTAATTCTGTTTCTGTACCTGATCTAAACTTTCGAACGCTCTATTAGAAACGAAAGTGGAAGAACCATTAGTACAACTTATTCAAAAGATATACAGTGATGGCTATGCATCAATGAAGATGAGAAGAAGAATTTTGAGACGGCAATGCGGCATTTCTCAAACACCGTTTAAAAGTATATACAGAATGTTCTCAAAAATGAGATCCGGTGTTTCATGATATGAGAGTTCTTGTTAAGAATAAAACAGTTGTAATAGCTCAGAACCATGAAGATGCAAAAATGTGATTATAAAATTGTATGAAGTACTTGTACTTAAAACCAACGCCAAAAAGATAGGGTATTTAGTGATTGGAGGAGATAAACAAGATAAACCTGAAGGGGGGAATATAATCTGAATTGCGCTTTATAAATACTTGAGCTAAATTATTGATAAATCAGGACTTTTGTAAAGAAGATACAAAGGATTGTGTTCGATAAGCCAGAGGTGCATTCACAGCACTTAATGGGATTCTTTGCTGCAGGAAAAATCCATAATAAGACAAAAAGTATGATTTTGAGGATTATCTGTTATTGAAAGAATTTTTACTTTGTAGAGAGGGATAGTCAGAAAACAAATGCTTTCTTTCAATAGATCTAAATGGCTTACAAAGGAGCTTTCGTTCTCTATATTACAGAGGGTAAGAAATAACGAAATGAATGAAAGAATGAAACAACAAAAATCAATTGTGGAAAGAGTGGAATAGAGAGCTTTGCAGTGATATGCTACATTTGAAGAATATGAGATGATAGATGGAGGAATAAGATTATATTTTGGTCGCTGGAAGGACAAAGGAAAGATGTAGCTCTCGATATGCCTGCAGAGGTGGGATAGCCAGAACATTGGAGGAAAAGACCTTCAGAGAATAGACAGAAGAGTTTGGCGAGGCTGCAGGGTTACATGTAGTTTGTCTTCTACTCGTCTTCCTTCCCAGATCTTGAGCCATTGTTGAAAAGTTGATCGGACTCTTGGACAGGGACCTCTCTGAGCTTGCTCTGGACCCACTGAATCGTGAAATACGGTAAAGAAGAGCTGAAATGTTGCGCATTAATGGCCATGAAGTTTGGCAGAAGGAAGAATGTAGTGGTTTAGTAAGGAGAGCACATTACTATAGGATTATTTCACATTCTCTCATCGAAATTGATACAATAAGCTCCAGATATCACACTGCTTGGGAATTGTATTCAACTCGCCTATATATAGACCAGAAACAAGTAATAGTGGTTATTCTGTAGTGAGGTTATTTGATTTATGGTTTACCTTAGCGCAGCTTCTCACTGCGAAAGTGCAGTCCCTGGAATAAGAATAGAAGAGATAGAGTAGCTGCGGGTAAAATTAGTATTTTTATTTTTAGACTTATTTTTTACTGAAATCATAGTGATAATTTATTTGAAGCTGATAATAATAAGCACTATAAGAGATGCTGAAAGGATGCCCCTCAGCGGCAGTACATTGCCGGCATCTGATTGGGAAGTTCCTATATTTTATCTAACTTTTCTTCCGTAAGAACCCTTCGGTTTAGAACACGTTTCTTGGGAGATTCTGTCTCTCATAATTTTTACACGTTGACGAACAGTTTCTCTACTGGACACGATTATCAGTATATTTTACGGATAGTTACACTGTCATTACTCTGCAAGAATCTATTTTCACATATATCGTACTTAATAAATCATTCTTTAATTCTACACTTATGTACTGCCATAACTAACAAAGTACAATTAGCACAATTTACATTGAAAATATCGAATAACACACGAACATACAAGCGCTCGTTGAAAAAACTTCCCTTAAGCTAACTGAAACTGTTACCTAAACATGTATTATACGGCCTTGATGACTGACTGTTCCCATTACGCAACTACGTTCTGCCGGCCCGTAACTCAAATAACTTCATTGTCGTAATAATATGAAGTGTAGTATACAACATACTTTATTAAACATAATGACTCTAATAGTTTTAAAGGAGCAATTCTCAAGAATGAATGTAGCAAGTTTACACATCCTCAGAAGAAATAACATCAAATAAACGAAAAAAACAAAATTTTTTTTGCCATTTACTTTATTGCTAACAGAAGGTCACTTTAGCATCTGTAATGTATTTCAGAGCTTAATATATATTGTGTGTATTTATGTGTGTGGGTGTGTGTGTTTGTGGGAGGGAGGGAGGGAGGTAGGGAGGAAACTGGTTATATTTAACGCGGTCAGAAATAATGAACTCTATACAGTGCTTTTGAATTTCTGTATTATATTAATAAAGAAAATTCAAACATGCCTCGCAGTGAGCGCCTTTATTACGTCACATGTCAATTTCCCGTACCAGCAGCACGTTCAACTCACCCTTAGTTATCTCGGCAAAATAACATCACGATCATTGTCGCGCATGTCCTCAAGGAAGAGAGCCGCGAACGTATAAATCATCGCGGCACCGGATATTATTTCTTCTTTTTGCGGTCACGAGTCAAAGAACGTAATATTGTCCATATTGTGTCTCGAGTTCTACTGCAATCAAAACAATGCGTTGTACTGTTCTATGGAAATTCAAAGTATTTTCGGAGAGTGCAGAGATAGCTTCGAGGTATTTAAATTACAAAACTTTTATTCTCCTGTGCAAAATTCGCGTACAATGAGATAATAAAACTGCTAACAGAAGAAACTCAGTTCTTTATAGAACTTTTCCTCTCCGTGGGCATATTCTCCATTTGTGCTTGTCCGCTTCTAAACGTTCCGGCTGGAATAATCGACCTTTCCTAAATATGTGAAACCATCCGGCCCCACTTCCAGGAAGTTGAGATAGATACCTCGCTACCGTAGTACTACAATAGCCCAAAACTTTAACCGAAGTCTAATTTATGGTTACTCAATCTTCCAGAATTACAAACTATTGTCCTTGCTAAGATCAGCTCATAAGGGCTTTGTTACAGTTTCGTGACAGTTACGGTGTCAAACAAGGACTTATTGTAGGTCCAAATGTATGTTTATAAAAAAATACTATTATTATGATTCTTTTCTTAATTTAATCCAACCCTCTTTGTTTATTATTAGTTTTACTTTGTACATAACAGTAATATTATGCATAAATTTACAATTATCATTATGAATGATGCAATTAATGAACAAATTATAAAGAAATTGCCCTTATTACCTGCTGCGGGTTTTCCAAACTCAATAGGTCCCAAATAAGAATTATTAGCAAGCCATTGCAGTCTAATGGGAATATTTAGTTTTATTAAGAAGGTATATGAACTCCAAGGAATATCAACCCTGAATATATGTTTATTAACATTTGGTGAACACCTGATGATCATCAACATGGGATATAATACAATAGATCTTCAAAGTTTAACACTAACCTTACACCGGATTGCATTTTCAGCAGATCTGTGAGAATAATTTGACAGCATTCAAGCACATGTCGCCTTCTCGATGTATTAAAGAAACCATGCCACTTTCTCAGAGGAGAGATTTTTCTTGATAGATATTTTTGGGTATCGGCAACAATTTGAAGCAACAATTGTAACAGCCCTCTCTCCGAATTGATGAGTAATTGAGTCATCAAACGCTCCACTGATGTAATACTAATTCTTTTGAAAATATATCGAACTCAAAATTATCAATGATCAAAATTATCATGAATATAATTTGTTTTAGCTTCATTACTCATCTTCTGCTTCTGCAATAGCAATTAATTCTGTACAAAAACTGAGGAGAAAATGCATAAAATCCGGAAAACTAAGACTGAAGCGAAAAAAGATATTAAATAAAGCATTGAACAATGAAAACTGCAATGGTACAGCTACGTGCATAAATGACGATTGATTAAAAGATACAGCATCTTTTATATGGATCGAAAATCGAGAAGGGAAAGAGACCATGATCAATATGCTGTTCATGGCTCCCAAACATGCAACTTTTAACAGGAGGTTTAGTGAACAGAATGATGTATACAACGTCTGAATATGTAGTGAAATACTTTAAAAAGGACACATTTAAATGCAATTTAGAATTGGGAAGAAATGTACGTAATAATGATAATTTTCAAAAGTACTTCTTTCTTTAGTACTTTGATAAATAAAGCTCATGAAAGAACCCATTCCTTAAACAGCCTCTTCATGTAATTTTGTGGTAAATCTGTCCTCTACTAGAAACAATATAAGACTATTTTTGTTACACGCATTACCAACCGGGGGTTTTAGAGACCCATAAATGAACCTTTTCTTCAAGCTTCACTTATCATACAAGTAATCTGTATTTGTAAAAATTAGGTAGATACATTTCCATGTTAGGGATTTTTAAGGAAAGAAACATTAAAGGAATAACTTTATAAACATAAAAATGCTGTAATGTTTCTGCTGTCTTATGTATCCGTGAAATATAATCATTATTTGAAAACTAAGCATGTATTTCACCCAATCAATTGGTTTACTCTTCATTTTCAATATTTTCACATTTTTCATACACCACAGTTATTATGCTCTGTTTTCCATACACCCTTGCTGCACTTCCAACAGGTAGTGCTTGTTTTTCTTAATTTATGCTTGATTTTCTTAGACAGGTATAGCTTCTCGGCAGCTTATACAGAGTGTTCCACGTTTTCTGTTTTAGCTGGAGTTCAATTTCCGCTGCGCGAAGCATTCCATGGTCATAATTATTGATTTTTGAACTCCATACAAATTTCGTGCCCCATTATGGATACTTTATCTTTTCAAGCCATCTAGCCACAAAAGAATATCGATTGCCAGTAATGCCAATGGAGAAGGGCCAAATATAAGATAACATTTTACCATTCTGAACAATGTGTTTATTAAGATTTATGGTTGCTTAAACAGGTGTTGTAACATAGTTTACAAAACGATTTCATTACCAAAACGCTTAAGAACTCTCCATTTTACGTTTTAATTGTCGATAGTTAACTTGCTATCAATACCCTACCACCGCTTGCTAGCAAAAGTGAACAGTGATACATGTACAGGAATTGTAGTGGGGGTCTAGAGTTGGATATGCTGACCAGAAGACATATGCACTTAGCGAGGTAAAGATGTTTGGTAAACCTTACGAAAATTTCACTTCAATATCATGCTGTAATTGGTCCCAATTCAAAATTTTATGTAATTTAATCATTCGATATTACGATGACGTCACTCAAGTGAAATAGTCGGTCAATAATGTGTACTATAAAGGTTCAAAAGCTATAAGATAATTTTATGTATTCAACGTTTTTTCTTGGTGTTACAACAGGAGGTCTAAGAAGCTCATAAACATAAATTATCATAAATTGTTTACTAATACATATGTTGAAGGGCATGGTAAAACACGCAATAAATAAAGTCCTCCCCCTTAGTGGTTAATGGTTAAGCAAAGGTTTCTCTATCGAAACTGACGCTTTTCGTTGCTCCGTCTCCCAGCGTGAGAACTATGCGCACATTGGGAGCGGGGATATGCAGCATACATCCTCCCTCGCATGGCGCCAACTCTGACACTCCCATGTCCCGCTCAGACTTCCAATCCAACAGGACCCGCACTCTCAGCTTGTCCCCTATTGGCTTTAGCCGAAGTTCACGTGACATCTCTTCTCCCCTAGATATTCTTTTTAATAGTCTCACTTCCAAAATTACTCATATCTGCGTTTCATAGGTATGCAGTTTACCCCATCTTCCATTCTCAGCCTCCCTGCGTTTTTGCTTTATATGTAGCATCAGCCAGCTCTGCTAAAAATCCTATTCATTATCTGCAATATTTTTAAATATTATTTCATAGTTAAGGAATCAATAACTTAAAAAGATATTGCAAAAACAAAATTTTAGCTTCTACATTTTTATTTGTCCACTGCAAATTGTATCTACTAATCACTCTGATTAGTAGAAAATCATAAACCAGTATCATTCTCACAGTTATTATAAAATATAGAGGAAAGTATATATTTTTATGTTGTGTAAAATATTAAAAAGAAGTAAAACAAAAACTGTTACCCATAGAGAAATGAACTATCAACAACATTTTATGGAATTTTCTAAATAAGTTGTAAGTCTAAACATTTACTACAACATTTTCTATGTTCTGATAATTTACCTAAAATCTATTTTTGGATCAAATTATTTAACATTTGTCGTAGTTACGCCTTGCTGAAACCTTTTAACCTGTTGTTACTTATAGCTTACATTCACGCTGAAAAGCCATGAATTAGCCAGTCAATATTGATGTTTACTATGTATGTTATATTTATTTAAGAACAGAGGTAAATACTTCTCTGATTCTTAGTTTTTGATATAATTTAGTTTGGTAGTATACCTAAATAAAACATTTCATTTTTGAAGACTTTTCTCATATCATGTTTATTCTCAGTTCACAGTTCAAGCGGAAATGTTTTAGAAATGATTTTTAGAATTTTTCTGTAATATTAATGTAATATTTGCATCATATTACAAACGCTTAATATGAAACTTTTCTTACTTGTGTTGTCTATGTTTTAGTATATTTAAAAATGATTTAGAAGCAGATGAATAGTTGACAATATTTCAGTGTACATTTCAGTATGTCTATTGTTGTATAATTGACTGCTTCTAAGATTTATTAATTTTTAGTTACTGGCGTGAAGCTATTTTTATTGTTAAACCAGTTTATCTCCCAAATTTGGGAATACAGTGTCTTTAATTACGGGACAATTTGTTTGTATACACTATTTTAAATTTTATATAATATATAATTAATTTTTCTGTCTAGTTGTATCTAATTTATTCATTTTGAGCATCATATGTTTGCAAATACTTAATTTCCTCTTATTTAATCATGTAAATCTACTTCAATTATCAAATGTATTAAGACTAGTAATGGATTTTTTTTTTTCTATATTACAATCTGTTCATCAACATCTATCTTCCATTTCATTATACAAAACAAATGTTTAGTAGTTCTTTTCCTAGTGTGGCAATTTTATATAAGGCTGCACAAACATGGGCGCGGTGGAGAATGAAGTGTGTGGGTGTTCGTTATCGAAATCGAAAGTGCATTCCATCACACGACGCTCAGGTTATGTTAGCCTGGCTCTTTATACGAGACTAGAGTTGTAATTATGCATCCACCAATATTCACTATGCGCCAAACAACGCCCAATAATAGTAACTGTGTGACCTGGCAGAGGCCTATGTTCTTTCAAAAATACTTTGTGGTGAAGTTATACTCTAAACATTTAACCAAGATAATAGCTAAGTCAAGATTCAGGAAAGGAAAGTCCTATATAGCTAATATGTTCTCAAAGAAATAATCAAAAGAAGAGAGGTTATTTCAATAACGAAACCTATCTATAAACCATAAAAAATTATAAATGTTTGTAATGCTTATTTGGTAATGAAATGCTTTTCATATTTTAAGGATATAAAGGAATTTAATTCAGAAGATGTCAAAATCACATTTAAAAATTAAGAAATTTGTAAGAAATCAACGTAATAACAAACATTGACCCTTATAACCTCTTATTCTACCGAAATATATTTCTCCATGTTGAGTACATAAATATGACAAATTATAGCAGACTTTATAAAAGAGGTACATTCCTATTCACTTATTTCATGTAATAGTATCACAAACAAATAAACAAAAATAAATATCAAGAATAAAGGAATCACACTATAACTAGAGAAGTTGGTTAAGAGTATGTCTTATCAACTTAGACGAAGCTTTAAGGGAGTTGATGCGTACAAGACCAGAGATAAATGCAGATAAAAATAAAATTATAATTTTATTTCTTCAAATGGCCAAATTCTCTTGAACAAAATAGAAGATGAACTACAGAATCTTTCTATACACAGAATTAGGTAAAATAATTAACTGTCTAAAAGGTCAATAAATAAAAAAAAAAAAAAAGGGAGCTTATTTCAATTTGAATATAAAATTTACTTAAATGGTTTAATAAAATTAGATAACAGTGATACCGGATATCTACCCATAGGATAAAAATAATGAACCTATTGAAAAAGTCTATTCATATACCTATTTAGGTTGTAAATTGTCATACCAATATAGAGGAAGAGATTGACTGGAAATTTGCTTGTTATAACTATATTAGTGTATGGCAACCCCACATTGGGTGCCAATTTTTTGAAGCGATTTCGTAGGTGGCGTCAAGTTGGTGGCCAATTATGAAGCAATTCAGTTGCTGGTCGCCATTTTTGAAGCGACTTTCCGTTAATTGACTCGCCTTGGTGTTGTAGTCCACGATTCATGGCAACAATATCTCAGAGTTTTGTTTAGCTATTTTCGGACTCGTGCTCAACGCGACTGGGAGAGAATATCAGTTGTGTTAATAATTATGCGATTAGTACTACTAAATATGTATGGAAATTTATTATTAGCAAGATATTTCGCGTCCTCTGGTGTTCTGCGTACGAGAGAACTTAGCTCCGTCAAATATAAATTTAGCTGCCGCAATTTCCAAAGAAATGAACTGAATCTGACTATCTGAACTGCCGTTATGAGCTGCATTATCTGATCTGAGTATGTGAATTGCTGATATAAACAAAATTCAACTAATCTTCCTTACTGAATTGTTGAACTGCGTCTCTCTGCTTAACTGATGAACTGGTCTATGCAAATGATGATTTTTTATTTGATTTATTTATGGACGCCCTTTAACATATCAGGTCATCAGCGTCCCATTCAATTCAGTGCGTGAAGTGGCCGACACATTTTGCTCAGAGGCCTCTTATTTCAGGCTTGAGGTTCTTTTTCGTGCCGTAAATGTACGACATGGGACCCACGGCTTTACTTCCCTTCCGAAGGAAGTCATATTTAGGATTTTTACGCCCCAAAAATCCATCGATCCTGGCCGGGTTTGAACCCGCTACCTTGGGTTTAGAAGGCAAGTATAGTTACCACTACACCACCAGAACCGACTATGATGATTTTGAAAACTGAACTTCTGATGTGCGTATGTCAATTGAGTGCCCCTGCAGATTATAAAACGTTGTGTGTGGTGTCGCAGCGTATAGATTTTACAACTTTTGAGTGTCCCAGCCGAGCAAACTTCTACATATATATTCGCTTCAAATTAATTAATTTTGGCTTCACTAAGCCACGGCGTCACACAAGCATACGCAAGTCTCGCGCCTTACTTTAAAAGTTTAAAATATACATCTGTTATTGGCTGGTTCAAATTCACCTACCAGCGCATGCGTCCGTTCCTATTTAAAAGTTTAAGATGTTTATTCACATTGGTTGGTTTAAAGTTAACTGTACAAATAGCTTGCAAGTTCATTCCCCGTAACATATTTAACACGACTTGGCTTTATTAACACTCGCCAAGGGTATATCTTTTAAGAGGTAGCATAGCTCTGGTCCCTTTGGGTTAATTCTTCCTTTGAATCCTGGGATATGGCCTCTTTGCCATTCCGGTATCCTATAAACAGCTACACCAGAGAACTTTCTTTTCACAACATGCAATTTTACATATTAAAGTTCTACACATATATGTACATAATACCTACATTACTAATTAAAAGCAGTATATATTATGATTAAACTTATAAATAACATTCACACACAGATATATAAATTAACATTAATTATAAAAGCAGAAAAGGATAAAACACTAAGAGAAAGTCACGCTTGTTATCGCTATATTTCGAACTACTAGAGTTCTACTATGGCAAGAAGACAAGTGGCATATTTATATATATCAATGGGGGTGGGCCGAATTAACTGTTTCAAAAATAATTCATATTGTACTCATTATCATAGGAGAACTGCTTCCCTTTACTATAAGACATGCCTGAATAAAAAGTTTGGAGAAAATTACCGCAATTCACTCTCCTTAATATAATAAACTGTCTCCCTGGTATTTTGTTTCAGCGCCTTCAGGGATTTTATTTCAGGTATAGCAGTTCTTTTATATGGATAAAGATGCAGAAAATAAGTGGCTTTATATGCACGTCCGACAACTTGCTGGGCTAATTATCTTGAAATAATTTTGAGAAGTTTCTAATCGATATCGTATTTCATCAAGTTTCTCCTGTGTTAAAAATCCATTTTTTTTTTTTTTTTGGCCTCAGCCTTTTGTCAATGAAAATGTCTTCAGTTTGAACTTTGTCCTCCTATCTAAAAATTGAATTTCGCGATAGAGATATTACCTCTGGAATTTTAACATAAAATTTTCTCCTACAGTATTTGTACGCTTTCTTTTGTACATGACAGTCATAAATAAATATTATTTGTTATAGCGTATATCTCATTCTCAGCAAACTCCACGGTACACAAACAGTAGAAAGTATAGCGTGCACTTCCTACAAAAATGGAACTAAAACAGTTGCGCGATAAATACGATTGAGCAAGCTCAATTGCCTTCGTCAGCGGTACTTACTCCAGTTTTATTGGGAATTGCGCGCTCACTGAAGGTCAACCGGTTTCCATACCGATACACTTACATTCATACATCTGAACACGCTGATCAAATTGATGTGCTAATGTATAATTAGTTATCTTCAGCCTATCGAATGTATTATTTATACCTCTTTATGGTTTTCTTAAAAAAATAAATTAACCTTTTCCGCCTATTAGATATTCTTTTACAGTTTATTGTTATTTGATTTCCTGTAATATCTAAATAGCTTTGTAGCATCACAGCCTATAAGCCAACAGAGCTCCGGGAGAGTCTATGCAGAGATAGAACTCTCAATATTCTCATGTCCTAACACGCCTAGAATCTTAGAATAGGTACTGAAGAAAACGTGATGTCCCGATAAAATCTCCCATCCCGAGATTTGATCCGAGTCCCCTAGCAGGTTTACTTTTACCTTTATTACTATTCTTTTCTTTATTCCTTTACTCCATTGTCCTGACACGAATCTCTTTCTAAACAATTTCGGGTTAGAAGACGTTGCCTAGAGCCTAGGCACGGAGGTGGAATTGTTATGTTTTGTTTTCGACAAATTCTATAGAACTGCAGTGCTATCAAGAGCTCGTTTAGCAACTTTTATCAGATTTCTTTCTGTAAATCACGGTGATGAAGCTTCCGCGGCGCGTGAAGGATGCAGATTGTGTGAGCGATGTTCCCCCGGCGCCACAGCAGCAGGCAAAATTCTCCACAAATTAGTCACGACCACAATTTTCATAGCGTTCCCTTAGTCATTACTCGTCCCGGTAGCCACAAGACGGAAACAAAACTACCTGTTACAGTAAACCATGTGAGATGAATGATTCAGATCTGTAAGGTATGTCCTCTTGGGCATTTTTCTTATGCTACCAGAACAGCTGCCCGAATCTGCTCTCGCAGAGTTGCCACATTTGGCGAGTCTGGCCGCGAAGTCCGTTTAACACACTTACTGCCGCAGAGTTAAGCTTCAAACTTGAGAATTATGCAATGCAAATAAGGCAGAAGTACTAAAGAGGACAGTAAAATTTCTGTCAAACAACACAAAGACATTTTATTAACGGTACTTAAGTCCATGGATATATGAGATGGACTTCAGTCTCTTAGGGACCTTGGAAAATACAAAAAGAATAAGTTGTATGGAAAGAAAAATCTCTAGAGAAGCATAAATTACAAAATCCACTCAAAAAGTTACTTGCAGGATAGACGGCTGGTTCAATGAGAATTTGCATTAGAAATGAAATATGCGAAATATTACACAACAGAATCACCTACTAAAATGACACAATATCTATAAGGGACAATCAATTGAACAGAAACCTTTGAAGGGAAAATCCTCTTACTGAAATATCAGAAGACAGCTGCCGCTGTTGAAGAATTCCTGTGGCTGTGACTAGAACCAATGCTATCTTTAACTTTTCTACAATTCCTCAAACACATGAAAATTGCACGAGAACAGACCATTAGTTTGGATGAGACAAAGCTCTCAATTGGAAAACAAATTTGTGTTCTTGTTTGCGCAGTGCCTAGCGTTATCGTACAATTGGATTTGTTGGATTGGATTATGGCTGAAGGACGTTTCGGTATTTCATCTACCTTAAGGGCAGGCCATTTGTACCTACATCCCCCATAGAAGCTCTTCCAGGAGGAAGGGACATGGTGAGGGTTACACGGGCGGATACAGACTGGGGAAACATGAACCTAGATATGTTTCTAAATAGAAAAATCCGACGCTGGTGGAGCCTCCCCCTCCAAGAAGTTCCAGCCCTCAGAAGAGCCACTTTCTTACCAGACGCACAAGCCACATCTCACACAGCACCTGGGACTGTAACAGAACCAGCGGAAAAGAGATGAAATGCGAGAGCGGAAAATTCGTGAAAAGGAGAGATCCTGCCTATCTATTCCTAAGCGATCAAGGAAAACCACGAAACACTCAAAGTCAGGATGGCACGCTTTAAGAAATTTAAACCCTGGACTTGCCGAAGTTTACCATTTGAAGGTATGGATCTTCTTGGTCTTGATCAGTCGCTGCAACGAAGGGCATTGACATATCGATCGGCAATGATAGTCGCTTAAGGATGTCTAGGTCCACTACAATCTAATCTTCTTGGGTGGTGGCAATCCTGCATCTGGCAAGGCATGTTTCAGGATCGCAGTGATTGCAAACAGTCTCTTCCTATCACAAAACTGGCAGGAAATCGTGGTCCTGCAATGGGTAACGTCTAGATGCTGTTGACAGAACAGTGTATGTGCCACTTTTTCCCTCAAATTCTTGGGACTCACTGGGCGCAAACCATATAACACAGCCATGTACACTACTAATTGCTAATGCGGATCATAGCGGCCAAACTTTCTTCTTGAATCAGCTCTGGGTATTAGTTCCCATGATGATATAAGTTTTCTCTGAGTCATACGTACCCGACATCGAAAACACTTAAATAATGCTGACCATAAATGACTTCAGCTCTGCATTAAATGTCCTTCCTATGAGAAGCAGGCTCAATCCGCGCTGTTTATTCTTGTAAGACTCCAATAATCTCATTGAGAAGTTTCGGCCGCTTCTACCGAACAAGGATTATTGCAGCAGTGTGTTACCAATGGTGGACATTCTTTGTGAAACAGGTATGAGTTTTGTGAGCCCAGACGGTTACATGAAGTTTTAATACAGGCCTGATGCACTTTGTAGAAACCAGAGACCAAGCCTAGACTCGAGAGTATTTCAAAACCCAATTTGAAGACTACAATTTGTAATTAGTTCATGTCCTCTAAAACAGTAGTGTTCATCCTGTTGCTCGCCACATCTTCAAGTCGATCTCTAAATTAGTATAGTTTGAAATCTATGTGTGTTTCTCAATTTAATTACACTAGTCAACGATGAAATCGATTGAGTTCAGATTGTGATGTTCGTGAAATTGGTATTTGGAAATATCAATGAAAAAGAGGGCTTGCTTACAATTGTGTGACTGACAAATACCATATGAGAGAATTCATTTAAATCCTTCATTTTCGAAGAATAGTTTCCTATTGAGAAACTTGCATCCATTATCATTGATGGCCGTGCCTTCCTTGGGAGATAAACACAATGAGTTTATTAAGTTGTGTTGTGCTGATGAAGCATTCCTGCCCCTATTACTGTATCCTGCACCAGCAATCTCTTTTTGGAAACATCATGCTTTGAAACAAGTTCTGATCATTGTCATTAAAATTGTAAATTCGATTTGTTCCAAATCAAGGCAGATAAGGAGTTCAAAGTGTTATTGGAAGAATTGGATGACTAATATGAGAATTACTGATGCACATCCATTAAGTCTGGTGGCTGAGTGAACGTTTCAGTCTGAAAGACACGAAGCATACCGAAGTTAAATGATTTGAGATGATCTCGCATTTCTATCTGATGTGACAAGTACGTTAAACTAGTTAAACAAGGAACTTCAAGAGGAAAACCAAACCATTATGGTTCTCATGTTATTTATACATAGTTTCATGTACCTTTGGATAGCACAATGCAGAAATGTAATATGAAACATTTCCCTCAAACCATTGCAGCAGCAAACAGCTTTGGATTTTGAAACTGCAAAGTAGCGTGGAGCTACCTTGTAGCACTGAAAACAAGAGTTTAAATATCTTTTTCAATTTAAAAGTAATGGAAACCTATTCCAAATTTCATAGTACAAAATTTCCAACAATTATATGTAGAAAGTATTTCATGTAAAAAAAAAAAAAAAAAAAAAAAAGCATTACTTTTTTTCTACAGTGAAGAAGAGTTTAGAAACAAAATTATTAAATTGCAAAATTTTGATAAAGTCATAATGCAAAGAAAATAGATTTTGGAGCTTAGTGAGTGCAGGCATTGTGAAAGTGGCATTACATGTCTTACAATTTTTGGATCTACTTATCTGTACATATTAGCTTTCTGTAATGAACTTATTAAATGTAACTTTAGAAACAAACTAACTGATTCTCACTTTTTAGACTGTGTTGAGTTGGCTCTTATGAATAGTTCACCAGATTATAATAAACTTACTAATTCTATGCAAAGGCTACAATTTCACTAAATTATATTGAATATTTAACGTGGACTTTTTTTCACAATGTTTGGTAATGCAAAATACCCTAGGCATTCTCTTGACACAAGGGGAATTTATAAAATACAATGTGAAATGGCGAAGTGTACACAGGATGACCGAAAGATCGATTAAACAACAATTGCTGGTACATCAGCGATACCTGTGCCGTAACCAGCCAGAACAATCTACAGAGCAGAGCATGTCCTAAATGAATACCATGATATACTTTTAATAAAACCGAGGTGGTTAAAAGCATAAGAATTTTTCAATCTAGCCAGGAGGGAGGCATTGGGAATACAACAACAATCCAAACAATTTTAAAAAAGATGACGGATATCACCTAAGTGGCACATGGAAACCAGTTTTTAAAAACAATTTCTCCTCCCTCCTTTTTCCCACATAATATTGATCGAATTTCTAAAACTAGACAGAGACGGATCAATTCTGTTGTCTTTTCAGCAATCAGTTATTGTTCTAGTCCACTGATGATGCCAACCACAGAAGTTGGTTAACCTATGATAGCACATTAAACCATGGACCAACAGCCCGGAAGATTTTAACTGTTTAAATCGCAAAATATGTTTTCCTTTAACATTTATTTTATGTAAAGTTAACCAAACATTTTATATATTTTCTTGTGTTGGTATTATTAAAGTAATAATTTTAGGACATTATTTTTTGTTATAGCTTTATGGGTCTTTGTATTAGCTAAAGTCAGCCGTCGGTCTTTAACTCAACTTAACATTGTAAACATCATGAAGCGAATCTCAAAACTAAAATGTCGAGCATCCCTGCTCTAGATAGAAACAACGGAAGGGCTGTTCAAACCTTTATTTTTTCGAATTTACCGTAAATAAATAAGATGAATTAAATACTTTGTTCCTCTTTCTTTAACACCCCGCCTTCGAATTGCTTTAGATTTACCATAACCTTGCACCACTGTATACAGTATCAGTTTGGTTCAATACGTATGTGTTATAATATTGGGTGTTTCCTTGATGTAGATAAAACTTTCAGGAATAATGAAAAAGCGCAAGTGTATAAATTTGAGATAGGGAAACCCGGTCAGGAAGCGTCTCTATCGCAGGTTATACGCCAAAATTTTTTTGGAATATCTATGAAAGTGGAATAAGAAGAAGTACTAATCTTTGTTTGTGATATAATATTTTTATTAAACCTGCACTACATTTACAAGCGGCGAAAATATTTACAACAGTTATTCAAAATGGCATCCCCTAGTTGCAATGCAGACATGGCAACGTAGCAGTAAATTCTGTCGTTTGCAAGTTCCGCAGCCCCATTTCGCTCGGTCTGACGCTTCAACTTGTAAACACAAACTGTAGTTTACTAAACACTCCTACGTCAGAACTAACCAGACCAGGTACGCAATACACCATCTCTAATAGATTGTTAAGTTTAAAATTAACGCCATCAGCATTGTATTAATGGAGTTACCTATCCTTTACTATTGTTATGCATCCTGCAACCTACGAAAAGCGATTTGATTTATAACTTGCGACTGAGATATTATCCCACCTGGATGCCCTTATCCATCATCCCTGAATTTTGTATCGTAATCACGGGAACACCCGGTATAGTTACTCAACATGTGGTTCCTTTTGGGCTTGTTTCTTGCCAATTTCATTCGTTTTTGCTTACCAATGCATTTAAGAATTACAATACATAATTTAACTTTATCTGTAGTGACTGAAATAGAATACAGGTGTAAACCTGCAAGAGAAAAAACGTTTAAGGGAGGGCAAATAAATTCAAGGAAACTATGTGCATGGCATAACAGTCAGAGCCGGCTTTAAGGACCAGGAGATTTTAATGAAGCAACAGAAGAGGCCACTGGATGCTTGCTATTCTTAAATAATCCTCTATTGTATAGGTATAGGCCTGTCTTTAGAAGTATTTCACATTCCTTTCTCTGTTCAATTCACGATTATCTTAGACTCCAATGTCTCAAGGTGTAGAAATCCTCGCAGAACTGAGTAGTTAAGTACTATATTAAATAATATAGTATATAGTGTGATTTTGGGTTTTTTGTGTTGTATTTCATTTTTTCAAAATATATCTTACCTGGGGGTCATTCAGTAAACTCTAGAACCATGTTGAATCATAATAGAAATTTAAAAATTAATGTTATAAATAAAATAAGACATGAATGAAACCGACATGCCAGATCATTTTAGCAAAATTATTGGAAAGGTTATCTAAAGCTTAACGGCCAATTAAACAAAGAGAGGAAAATACAAAAATTTAATAGCACAGAAAGAGAAAATACAATTCTATTTTTACACTTTTTAGGTAATTTTTTCTACTACACAAATGCTTTATACTCCTTACCTGAGTTTTATATTCATTAGTTTGTAATATTTTTAAAAATCATCTTTATCTATTCTTAAAATGCATAAGATATATTATTTAAAGATCATACATATTCGTTATGTAAACTTTTATCTTAATCCCTCCCCCTTCCCAATTTGTTTATTTAGCTGCAACGCTTTGCTTTAATTATTTTTCGCTGTCACAAGGCGATCGTTTTTTTTTTTTTTTTTTAATGTTGTTTAACGTCCGTTTTTACTACTGAGGCACCACAGGCGGTGAACACTGATGATACACGAGATGAAATGATATATTGGGAGATTTTTTTTAAGGAAGGAGACGTTCCAGGTCTAAGTTTAGGGTACTTTCCCGGCATTTGCCGTTAATGAAGACCGAGGAAAACCTGGAAAAAACCTCAGTCAGGGAGGACGGTCCTCCTGCTCACGAGTCCGCGCCTCGGCCACCCGTAGCGGTGAAGGCGATTATCTTGTAGCGCTTACGACAGATAGTTTGGCTAAGCACTGAATGTCAAACCGTATTCCAATTTCGGAGCTGCGGAAAGGAGTTTGTTAAGAACAATTTTCGTAATTTTTCTTGCGTCTCAATTATTCTTCTGTTTACTTCACCTTAATCTTTCTTCTAATTGCTGGAGATCATTCTCCCTGCTGTTTCACCCAGCTCCTGAACTTTAACTTTCTTTTATGCCCTTGGAGACCCAGATTTCTGAATCCAGGGCTTTTTGACATTTAGGCCGAACTGAGTCTGAGCGAATAAATTGCTCTCGAAGAATTGGAGCGTCCCTTGTCTGGCTTTTGGGGCGATACGGATTCACTAGAGGAATCAGTTGGTGTGTCTTGGGATTTCGAGTATATGGGGTTTGTGGCGCTAGGGTTCATTCATTCTTACACGCGAGGGCACAGTAAAATTCCGTATAGGCTGGCGGGTCTCAATTCCGCTCGTTTCATTTTTATTTTTATTCTTATCAAAATGATTTTAAAACTCATTTGTGTTAAATTATTTGAACTCTTATAGTTTTAATGTCTATTTCTACTATTGTGGAATAGGTGGTTTAATATTGGAAAGTATGCATTAATAATGGGTAATAATGCGCTCTGATAAACATTATTGTAACAGTAAAATATTCTTGAAGTTAAAAATCGCAAGCAAATTTCACGCTCGCCTGGCGTTTGTGAAGCGTAGAAAAAGTCAAGCTCTGCGCATGCATGTAGCTGCAAGGTTGGAGATTTTTAGCAAGGAAAAGCGTTAGTCTATCGAGAGACGTGAGCGGATCAAGATGCACAGCTCCTCTCCCTGGCGGTCGTAACAGCGTCCTACGGTAATATTTGAAATTGTAATGGGAATGATATAGAGAATATACAAGACTGAAGAGCACCATCTCAACTCAACTATCAATTCATTGTATGATTTGTGTTCCTCGTCCCTTATATATATATATGAACTCATTTTCATCACGTGACCAAGAGCCAAGCTCGAAATATAGTGTGATTTTAGTGTTCAATTTTACGGTTTTTAGTGTGAAATTTTATGTGAACCTTTTTATATTGCACTCTGAGTGTTTTTATGAGTTTATATGCTTTTTAGAAGTTGTTATTACTCTATTAATAGTATATATATATATATATAAGGGACGAGGAACAATATATATATTGTAACTTAGTATGTTCGGAATTTTTAGGGATTAAACTCAGGAGCGTGCTTCTAGTGCCGGTCTCGTGCCAAGTTAACCGAAAAGAATAATGTAAAAGTGAGGATTCTACTGGAGGTTGTGGCATTATGACATTATTATGGTGAAACCATACATCTCCCACATCTTCTAAGAAAGTTTGCATTCACACGCATTAGTTCTTGTAAATTGCTCCAATTTTCCCTATACTGTCTTTCGGTTCTTCCCACGTGTGTGGATTATTCCGACATACTTTATTTTTCAGGTATCCCCGTGAATAGAAATTGCACAAAGTAAGATCTGGGGATCACTCTGGCCATAATTGCTTATCCATAACACTATCCTCAAAACTTTTCATAATTAAAGCTAATGAGCCAATGAGATCGGAAGAATGCCCTGTAGCGAAGTCTTATTGAAGAAATGTCTACATACATTCAAATCACGATAATTCTTTTAAGAATGATGCACTTATGCTATCTCTATATCCCTAAACATTCACTGTATTTTATAAAATAGAGGCACAATAATGCCCAGCGTACACCCATTTTTTCTATTATGCAATGGGGTTTCCTGTACACGATCGGGGTTTTCTGCACTGTAGTACGTGTTATTCTGTGACACTATATAGTCATTTAAAGGGAACCATGTTTCGTCCGTGAAAAAAATTAAATGTTGGTCAATTGCTAACATTATTCAAAACCCAGTTACAGAAACTTGCCCTACTTGCATTATCGCATAGCATTTCTGAACTAGAGTACGGTTATAGGTTTGGTAAATCCTTATCACAAATTTCTTTCCATTTCTTTCCATTTCTTTCTTGCTATTCATCTAGCTTCTCCTTGGAAGTACATGGCGATTTATTTTATTTTTTTTTTATTAATCGAAAACAGATCCCATTTCCCTAATCTATTCACAAGGCATCTGTGAAATATAGGAACACCTGGTAATTTTCTTACAAATTACCGTATCAATTTTCTGCAAGAACTTGTTTTCACATGGGAATTATACATGAAAAGGCTGCAATGACTTTTAATACTTCGTTTTGCCAATTAACATTTTATTGAACGGCACAAAGACAACGCTCCAAATGTTTTGGGAAGACTGAAGGTCGGACAAACCAGTTAGAAGCACGTGCTTCTCCATTTGAAAGCACTGTGGTTAAAGGGCATCATAAAAGTTTACACGAAGATACAAAAGAATGCCGCATTATGTACACATAAATTATTGTGACTTCAAAATATTGGGAGACATGACGGAGTAAACGATAGTATTAGGTATTAGAGCTGGGTGAGGAGGAAATTCAAGTTAATATAGTCACTCTATAGTTGTTTAGAGATAAGAAAAAATGAACAAAACAGCGCAACAAGACTTCTTCCTGAGATTTATATATAGCAGAGAAAAGAAAACAAGGAAGAAATAGCTAATTGCTCTTTTAAGAAAACGGAGAAAGGTTTATTAGGATTATAGGAATAAACTGCAGGGAATGTAAGCTTGATAGAATCTGCAGAGTAATAATTAAAAATAAAATTAGATAATAAAACTATTTGGTATATTTGGAATCTTGTGTAGATCGATATTAATCTTCGAATTTTGAAAACATAGAACAAATTACAGAAACAATACTGTAATTATTACCGCGAATAATAAATTGAGACTAAAACTTTAAGAACAAAAGTTCCTTTTGGTGAAGATTTTATTTGTGTGTTCATATGCTAGTAAAGTGCTTTATTTTATCACTTTTAATATAACAAATTAATGAAATTTTCTTAAAAATAAAATTAGAGATCAAATTACAAATAAAGAGCTGTGAAGTGATGTCCTCAATGTAAGGAAACATCTATCTAGATTTGATGTATATAATCAGCCTAATACAGCACTATGGATACATCCAGCTCAAATAAATGTTCAGTTATAAGTTACAATTTTTAATAATCGTTTAGGTTTTATTAGTAGTACATTTATTCGTGGATTGACCCTGAACGCACGTCGCGTCTTTGCGGCGAGTGTGAGAAACAATGAGGGGGCAGCAAGATCGTGTGCAGGTGTCGAGAGAGAGAAAGATATCGCCATGTCGGTATCTTTTCAGCTCCTTACCATCATTACCTCTAAGTATAGTTCTCGAGCGATCATCTGCAATACATTCCTTCACGCGAGGTGCTGACCACGTGAGCAAACAGTTTCACGAAGTTTTGCTCCTTTCCTCTGATTCCATTGCTCTCTTACCGTGGAGTAATTAATATCAATCACAAACACACATACACTAGCTACTAAGTTACTGACCTGAAAACCTCAAGGCAATCAAATAATCAAACGAAGAATATTGGCATAAGAACAGACAATGATAAAAATGCACCAGCCTGGAAATAATGCAATGAAAATATTTATGTATGTAACACACAATAACTTTAAATTTGCTAACCCAGAGAGTACAAGAATGTCCCTCTTACACTGTTTCTCTTATTGAAATTGGCAATGTATTTCTTCAAGGACGTTCGAGAATAATTGTTCAAAAATCAGGTCACTTAATTATGCCAGATTTTATGGTTAATATGTGATCCTATATTACGGTTTGTTAATTATATCATTACTTTGTTGTCAGTTTATAAGTTTTTGACAATAAGATTTTTTCTTTAACAAAATATTTCACAAAACAGGTTGAGAGAGAAACAGAAAACACAATACAGTGAACATGTTGTTGTTATCAAGTGATTATTTGATGCAAAACGGCCTTACTTCAGAAAATAGCCATAAGGCTATAAGAACAGTTATGTGTAGATATCTTTTGCTCTACGAGTCCAACTACCGGGTCCATTAAAAATTAATGACAGCATTCAAGACCTACCAATGACAGTTCCATGAAACACAATTCAGATAGTTTCTGGGAGAAGGAAATTGTCACCTCGATATGTATTAAATAAAAGCATGTGGCATGTTCTCAAGATTCTCTGTTCAGTATTCAAAGAAATCCTGACGATTTTTACTGAGTCATAGATACTTTAATATTACCCCGAGAGGGAAGTTTAGTCCAAGTAATGAAGGACTACAATTTCACATGCAAGCATCTGTGTTTTGAAATACATCTGAGGTACTGTTGCTGTCATCTTTTACATGGAGAGACAATAACAAGTTAACTACTATGCCCAATTGATTGGCAAACTGCGCGAAGTAATTAAAGAAAAGAGGCGTGGCTAGTTGAGTCACAAAACACCGTTCCACCAGGACAACGCCCCTGTGTGCAGTCCTGCATTGCCATGGCTGCCACTCAAGAGTGGCATGCTCGGTTCCAATTGCTAAATCATCCCCTCTATTCGCCCTATCTTACGCCCAGTTACTATCGTCGATTCTGCTAAATCCAAGGGGTGATAACATGATGTAGACTATGTTTTGCTTTGAAACACATAGCATTATTACATTATCATTTACAGAAATGTATTGAGTAAAGAATATCACGTTTAAATAGAGAATAACGCACAATAGAATAGTGTAGAAAATATTATTTTATTTATACTGGCAGAGTCAAGGCCGTAAGTTATTTTCTTTTACTTGAAATAAATACATGTATAAACAACATGCATTATCCAAAATGGTGGGCTGCGGTTGTACAGCGGATATTGTCAAAAATCGGTTTAAATGACATTTGGCAGAGGGACTTGAAACAGGTATGGCGTAATGATATCCTAATGATATTTGTAAATGAGAACAGGAGCATTTAGTTGTATATATAAATTATGTAAAAGAAAAAGATTTATTTTCTTGTTATTACTTGGTAGAAAAATAAACTAATCTGTGCATAAATTCGTGTACTTTAGTGTGTTATTGATATAAATTTAATATTCTTTTTCTCTAAGATTCCGAGTCAGAGGCAAAAATTTTTATTATCCTGTCTAGGTGTACATCTAAAAACAGTAAAAGTTAGGAATTGCAAATCTCTCTTGCACATTTAAGGAAACTATTTTGCATGTTCACTAGGCTACACTTTTAAAGTTCATCATTTCGCTAGATGTGGTAAACTTTTAAATTGTATTAATGTTGCAATAATTTATATAAATTATATAAAATAACTAAACATAAATGGTCAAAGATATGCTCAAGATAGTCATATAGAGTTATTTCACATTCTTTATATATACTTTAATGTTGTTTGTAAATATTACTTATTCAAGGAAAATGTTGGAAATATACTTTAAATTAAAAATTAACAAAAAAAGTTTAAATATTAGTAGTATTTTTAGTTAAGCAGTTTATAATATATCTAAATTTGTTTTTAGTAAAATCTCTTTGCAATCTATATTTCTGTCAGTATTTCTTCTAAACTCGCCCTCAATTTAATGGTGTATTTGCATATTTAAAGAAATGTACTAATAATTATTTGCTATTACTTGGGAATACCCTTTTAATTTCAAGCTTGAACTCTGCAAATAAAATAGATAAAATTAAAATAATTGAAATAATTAACTTTTAAATTTAACACGGCTATTATTAGGTACATAAACATGCATTGAAATTTTGGAAAGTGTATTTTATATAGAACCAATAGAAGGAAGAAATGAAAGAGGAGAAGTAAGGGGGCATTATATTGTAAATGTGCATGGGTGTTTTTAATCGATATTTTAAAGAAATTTTCGCATTCTAACGTTTAGTTCTTGTGCTGTATAATTTAACTAAAAATGAAGGAGTGACGTGTTTTTATCTTTCTCTGTTTAATCTGATTTCTTCACATCAAACTTAAATGTTTCTTTTACATCTTATCTAAACATTATCATGAAGCCTGATTACTTTCTCTGAAAATTTACGATGAATATTGCGCAGAACAATGGAGGTTTCATTGCAAAGGAATAGCAAGCGAAGATGAGGTATATTTCTTAGATGTACGTGTCCCTTACAATTAAAAACTGCGTTGCCATGTTTACAACAGGACATTTGAGCACGTAAGATGAGCAACGTTCTGTTTAAATCAATTCAAGTGACACATTAAGAAGTCGTAGGTACCATCCCTGAAGATCAAAGAATATCTTCTAATAATGCAGCAAATACCCTGAAAATACGCCGAGAACCAATGAATTATTTCATCACCCAAATAGGTTCCAAATACGTTCCTCAATGCTGAAGAGAAACATGATGAATTGGTTGCATCACAATTCATTCTGGGGCTATTTAAGCAGGGTTTTGTGCGATTTCTTTAGCATTGTTTGTAACTACTGGTGAAACTTGGATCTATACGTAAGGTTCAGAGGCCAAATAGCAATCTAGAGAATCAAGCACAATGTTTCTCCATATCCAAAGACGTTCAAAGCACAAAAATCATGAGGTATCGTGTTGGCGCCTATTTTCTGAGATAGGAACGAAATTAACGTGAAAAAAGACGAAATTGCTGGATCTTCATTTTGAAAATCTGAAACTCCAGCCTAACATCTCGACGCAGCAACTGAGATGAATGTTTTGCATCACAATTTAACGAAATTCACTTGGATGATTTAAATCTGGAACGAAGAAGTCACAAGATCAAGGAAGATTTTGCACTTCCTTAGCTTATTGCTTCATTTACAAAACCAGAGTCTTATTATTCCCCTTTCGTTGTGCTGCTATAAGGCATATCTTATTTTATGACTTTTTATTTACTTTTAATGCTTTGCCAATAATGATGTGAAAAAATTCAATATAACTGCAGTATTTAGGTATCTAAAATAACAAAATAAAATAAAATCTATCAGTCAATGCCTGGCGTGAACATAGATGAGAATTCAATGAATGCATTTTAGGCAGATTTAATCCGATTTTACTTATAGCTTCCCATTTAAATTATTATTTTAGTATTTATTTTTGAGAAAATTAACGACCAACTTAAATTTGGTGTAAAAATAGCATTAATATTATTGTATTTTGCGTTTTTCATTTCGGTGTAGAATTCTTCCACTTCCCGTATAAGTTTTGATATTTAATACACGTAAATCCTCTTGATAATGCGCTGTAACGTTTGAGCATTAAGCATAAACTCAAACCCTCTCCTATTCTCCGCCTGCTCTTTTGGGTTTTGGTCACGACCCTATCTTTTATTCTCACCAGCGCGGACGTTTATGTAACACAATCGCGAAACTGGGTATGGTAATTTGGATAATATTGATGGCCAAGCCACGGGAAGGCAAGGCGCAAAGAAAATAAAATGATCAATAATAATTCCCTCACCATCTTTCAGCACTCCGATTAGAATAAAAAAGCTCGCATAGGACAGGAGAAAGGAAGGCACCTATTTAGACGAGGTGTCAAAAAGAATTTTATGGTTCAATGACTCGATAATGGTCGCTCGCATTATGGTAATTGTGACGTAATCTAGACAATGATACAGTTGGGGCGGCGTTTCTCCTTGTTTTCAAATTGTTGGGTCGGTCACCGCTTTAAAGATGATGACAGTTTGGGGCCAGGGGTGAACAACGGGAGTTTATACCCCGCCCGCGTTAAGAATAGTGCATTATCTGTTTGCTAATGTCACTTCTAGCGAATGAATTAAAGTTTTATGGGGCCTGAAGCTTACCTAAACTAAATAGACCGTTTAGTTAAGTGCGTCATCATCATTTAAAATGAAAAAAAAAAAAAAAAAGTCATTGTGTGACTCAAGTTCTAGAAAGTTTGTTTACACATTAGTTTTCTTTTTACACTGTATAAATCAGTGGCAGATATTTTTAGGCGCCGAGGAATTGTCCGAAGATATTATCGGAGGAGTCGAAAAGATTAAAGAATAAGAAAATAAAACTAGAAATTATTAAAAATAAAAAATATAATACACAGCAGTGTCACCTTTTTTTAAATAAGCATTCGTACTCCTATATGTTTAACAGTATTTTTAATGAAATTATTGCACATTAAGGACAAAAATAACTTAAGCTCTTATATATCATGGTTAATAAAATATCATTAAATAAATTTGCACATTTATTTATTGCAAAGTGTCAATAGTTTTATAACTCTGGAAACAATTATTTCTGAGGTTATGCACTTAGAATGGATCATTCATTTCTTTGTCATGAATTTACTACAACGCACAAGCTTATAACCAAAGTTACATTCATTGACTTTTACCTCTCGGAGCTGCTAGAGCTAGCGTATTCATAAGATTACACGAAACGAATTAAGAGGGAAAACTTTGAAATTGTGTATTATATGTTTAAAAACTCGCATAATATTTCTAAGTTTGAAAGTCGCACCTTTCTGTATAATACGAAATAATGGAGCCAATGTCTATAAGTATTATAAATATTTGATTTACAGAAAAGTAGAATATGGAAATTCAGTAATGAAATGGACATTACAGCAAATTAGGACATGTATCTACAAAATATAAGTGAAGTTTTTGCATTTTCATAATATGACACTGATGAATGTTTTAGTTTCTTTATATTATGTGATTAACATAGATCTATAACTAATTCTAATTGCTATTTTTAATAGTATTAAACGCCGTTTTACTACTGAGGCACTACAGGCGGTGACACTGGTGATACATGAAATGAAACGAGGATTTTTTTAAGGGAAGGAAACATTCCAGGGCTATGTTTGGGACACCTCCTCGGCATTTGCCACCTATGAGGACTGAGGGAAACCTGAAAAAACCTCAGTCAGGAAGGAAGTTCTGGAAGATTCGAATCCCAAACTTCCCGCTCACGAGTTAGCGCCTTAACGACCTCGGCCACCCGTGGCGGTTTCTAATTGCTATAATATACATTACATTCCTCCTCTGGAGCAGGGTTTATTAAAATGTATAGACATTTATACAAGATTTATTTTTGTAGTAATTTAGTAAAATTAAAAATGACATATTGGTAATTTGGATTTTTTGGAACTAGGACATTTAGGTAGGGCTGTTATGTTCTTATATATTTTATAAAAATAAAACCAGTGTTTTATTGATATAGAATGAAATGATGCATGCTATATAGAATATAATTGAGTTATTCAATTAGTAAATATTATTAGATAAAAAAGGAGTAGTCAAGCACTAAGAAACTGCATTTATAATATCCATTAACTTCTCTTCCAGAGTCGAAAATAAATATCTATAAGGCTAAACATTTTATGACTACTGTTATTTAGAGCAACCTAACTGTGTAAAAAATTAGTCAGTGGAACGAAAACACGAATTCCTAATCCTCCAAGAAGATATAAGAAGTTAAAGATTTGAGAACAGGTAAACCAGGGGGATACTGGGAAAAGGGTTTGCCAGACTGCAGTGAAATGCGAATGTGTTTCGTTGTCAAATTTTAATACACAAGCAACACTTCTTCTCGAAACGTCACTTGCTCAAGTGATGAATGGGAAAATACACGAAAAGCTGTTCACCAGGGAACGAATATCTAGTCACCAGAATGTTGGGTTTCGTTCATCTGAATCTCCAAATTCTTCTAAAATCATTTTTCTTCTTTCTTCTTCTTATTGTCTTTTACAGCCCCATATGGGCCTTAGCTTACCGCGACGACCGCTGCGTCCTCTACCAATGATATCACATGATACAGAATGGTAGAGTACAGTATTGCAGGAGGCATATGATAAGCACACCGCATCCCGCTGACCGCTTTATGCGGCTTTCTGGACCGAAGATCGCCATCTCTCCTCCATCAGGCAGCTTCCCAACTGTCCTCATGAGAGAGACCTCCCGAACTTAGAAACCTTCCTAAGTAGGTACCGGAAATCGAACTTGGGCCTCCCGGCCAGCAGTCAGCGACGCTAATCACTAGACTAAGTAGGTGGAAATCAGTCTTAATTCATAATTCAAGGTTAGGTTAGGTATACATAGTTTATAGGAGTGTTTTAAACCCCCACATGTGCGTTTCTCAAAATATAAAAGTGATTATAACGCTACGGTGGCCGAGATCGTTAAGGCGCGGACTCGTAAGCGGGTGGTTTCGATTCCAACCAGGATCGTCCTCACTGATTTTTCCAGGTTTTCCCCAGTTCTCATAAAAGGCAAATGCCGGGGAGGCACCCTAAACTTAGGCCTGGAACGCTTCCTTCCTTTGAAAAAAATTCCTTTCCAAATGTATCATTTCATGCATCATCAGTGTCCATCGCCTATGGTGCCTCTGAAACACCATTAAACCGTTAAACCATTATTATCATCATTAAACCACTGAAACCGTTAAACACCATTAAAAAAAGTAATCATAACCTTATTGTTCTCCTTTGATCGATAGAAATAGTGTCAGCTCACAAAGTGAAAAACAAGGATGGTTTGACTTTCAACAGCACTTTTTTGTGCAGAATAATCATCCCAGTAGGCAAAGGTTTATACACTCACAAAAGTCATTGGAGAAAATATTCACGAAAGTTTTGTGTGCTGATAAGAGCAAACCTAAGTTTTGATTTATTTACGGACGCTCTTTAACATGTCAGGTCATCAGCGTCCCATTCAAATCAGGGCGTAAAACGACCGACAAATTTTGCTCAGAGGCCTCTTTTTTCAGGCTTAAGGTTCTTTTTCGTGCCGTAAATGTACGACATGGTACCCATGGCTTTACTTCCCTTCCGAAGGAAGCCATACTTAGGATTTTTATGCCCGAAAAAAATCCATCGATTCTGGCCGGGATCAAATTCGCGATCTTGGGTTTAGGAGGCAAACTTAAGAGGGAAAATATGCGAGTATGTGGAAATTACTTTGAAAATCTGCATAACATTCCTTTCTGTTTAAGAATCATTATTTAATGCTTTGCCTATAAGTTTATTATGATATTAAAGCTCTAATTCCCTTCATTTTTAGGTTTTAATAGCTTAAAACGAAATCAGAAAGTAATCAACATAATTCTACCTATTTATATAAATTTATAAACAAAGCTAAGAAAAATTTTTATCATTGATTCTCAGAGAACTAGGAAATATAATAACTACTAAATGTTAAACTTGCAGCTGGACATTAAAAAGCAGTGCAAGACTTAAATAATATGTTAAGCTGTTTATAACACGTGAAAATTTATTCCAAAGAATTTTCAGTCATTTGGATTAATATTTTAATAGCCTTTAGTGCTTTTTAGGAAGAAAACTCTCTAAGAAGCGATTTAATACACGCCTCCAGAAAAGTATTTATTTCGGAATTCAACTTTCACAAACTTTCTTCTGTATCATGTTTTTTACTCGTTTCTTTTCCTGGAGATGTCACTATCTGTTGTCATTCTTTACAAGAACTATTTCGTGATCATGCCATCAGTTAAGTACATCAAACATGGTTCCCAGAATGTCGTGCACATCTGTTAACACAATGATAATGTATTTCGGAGCATTCTCCTTGATAAGAATCTCTTGTTACGCCATGGATACACATTGTTCCTATGGAGCAATCGCACTGTACATTATGCACGATTACAAACTCTCGATTTCGATTGGCCAATATGACGTAACTGATGGCGGCGATGGGACGGGGGAGGAAGGGGGAGAGATTGGTGGGTAGGTGGGTGGTGGGTGGGTGTCCGTCCGCATGACAACACGTAGCGCCGGCAACAGGACAAACTGAGCACAATAATATGGTTACGAGTTCAGAGCAACAGTGACACTTAAGGAAGAATAGGTGAACCAAATAAATTAAAACAACAAAACAAAAAATAACTAAGGTTATAATAGTGACACTTAAGCAAGAATAGGTGAACCAAATACATTTAAAAAAATAGCTAATATTATAACAGTGACATTTAGTAAGAATAGGTGAACCAAATAAATTAAACAAAAACAAAAAAAAATAACTAAGATTATAACAATGATACTTAAGGAAGAATAGGCGAAACAAATGAAATAAAAAATAAGATTATAACAGTGACACTTAAGCAAGAATAGGTGAACCAAATAAATTAAAACCAAAAAGCAAAAAACAAAACAAAAACAAATACCTAAGATTATAACAGTGGCACTTAAGCAGGAATAGGTGAACCAAATAAATTAAAACAAAACACAACTACCTAAGATTATAAAAGTGACACTTAAGAAACAAATGAAGTAAAAAAAATAAGATTATAACAGTGACACTTAAGCAAGAATAGGTGAACCAAATAAATTAAAACCAAAAAGCAAAAAACAAAACAAAAACAAATACCTAAGATTATAACAAAAATAGGTGAACCAAATAAATTAAAACAAAACACAACTACCTAAGATTATAAAAGTGACATTTAAGCAAGAATGGTGAACCAAATAAATTAAAACAAAAAACAAAAAATAATTATGATTATAACAGTGACACTTAAGCAAGAATAGGTGAACCAAATAAATTAAAACAAAAAATAACTAAGATTATAACAGTCACACTTAAGCAAGAATAAGTGAACGAAATAAATTAAAACAAAAATACCTAAGATTATAAAAAGTATTATTATTAATATAAAATATTATAAATTATATTCATTATAGTTATTTGAGGAATACAAAGTATTAGTTTTATAGTTCTAAAGAGACTAATTTAATAATTATTTCGTTCTTTCCTGGTTCAGAGTTTAGAATAAATTCTTTCATCATCCAGCTTTTTTATTGGAATTAACTCTTTTTACGTTCTTGACAAAATACTCTGATTTAATGAAAACTTTGTAGATAGTAAACATTAAGTTGCGGAAACAAGACTTTATTTTTAAGGGTTTTCCTGCATTGCTGTCATGTAAATGAACATGATCTGAATCAGCGTTGTCATTCATTCTCTTATTATGGGATTTAATTATTTTATTTCTTCTGCTGTGATTAACATGTATTATTTCTAATGAATTATTTTATTAGAATGTAACATTATATACATTATCGGCTTTTATTAGTATTTTTGCCTATCACTGCTAGCAGAATGTTAATGTGCTTTCTTCTACAATCTTTTACAAACATTCTTACGAGAGATTTTTAGATTGTCTAAATAAATTCCATATATTTATATCAATTATTCGTGCATCGTCTTATACGAAGCGCACAAACAAATCTACTTAAAATACTATAGGTATATTGACATTTGTTTTTGGTGCATGTTAAATTGTGAACCATAGTAGGAATTAAGCTAAATTGGCAAATGATCGAAACAGAAAAAAAAAAAAAAAATAGAATTGCTAATAACGAACTCGACAACTCGTTGCAAAGTTTCATTGAGAAAAAACAAAAATGAGTTAGAGAGTTAACAAACACGCATATATCCATCCATCCATCCATCCGTTCGTCCTCTATCTGCTTGTCTGTCTATACATTTTTTCATTGTCATTTTTTGTGCTTAGTGGGAACGATGGAGATTTGAAGAAATTAAAATATATATATCATGGGTACAGCCGCAATAGCTATTTTCCTTAGAAATTCGCTCATAGATAACAATAGGTAAGAAACATGTTCTATATTACTACATTGCATAATATAATTCAATCTGCAATGCAGAAAATACAAAGTTAATGTACTGTTCTTTGATCTGGAGGAAAGGAAAATAGAAATAATTAGTCGCTCCCATAGGTTTATTATACAAAAATCATAAATAGTTAAATGTAATGCTCACAGCAGAAAGAGATGCAGAAGATAGGAGCGGGAAAAAAAGGGGGGGGGGATAATATACCTACAGGTGACATTTCTCAGAGACTAAGAGTTTAAAAACTAGAGATCATTTGCTCAGATAAATTTCACACTGTACTGTGAGTATAACAAAATGTCAAATAGGTAAAATAACAAGATTAAATACAATAAAAAGAAAGTTGTTTCACCAAACATGCAAGATTTCGAATAGGTACAAAGGAAACAAGAAATGGTTGAGTTTATGTTTAACTCTATGTACACTAATTATGCAAAAGCACCTGTGTGGATTAATAAGAACTGATGATACATTAACATTATATAAGGACTGAAATATATATATGCATCATCCGTTAACTTTTGGAGTGATGCATCCAGAATTTCAATCACATCTTCCAAAGTTTTGTTAGAATGAAATTGTAATTCGTAAAATAATGTTTTCTATATATTGCATATACTGAATACATATATTATTCTTTCACCTTCTCAAAAAAGGCATTTTTGAAATGCTAATTTTTAAGAAGCATGTTAACGATAAAATGTAACTGAGTAGCATTATTTGATTCATTAAAAGTGAGTAAACACTCATGATAAGAAAGCGAGATGTAAACAAAAAATACTTAACTAAAAAAAGATCAAGAATATATTTCAGATAACTTTGTATCATTAACACAATTGATTTTTGTTGGTCTATGAAGAAGAGCAATCAGTTATTCGAAATGTCTTGTGTTTTGTATGCAGTATTGCGTGGGCAAAAATTAGAGACTCTCTTAACAAGTCTAATTTAATACACTGCTATATAACCATTATGATATTTCAGGATTATAAATGACAATGCTTTAAAATACACCCTGTTTTATAGTAAATACCTTATAGATGGTAATTAGGATAATTAATAGCTGAACCTCCTTCTTAAATAACAGCAAATATTTCTTGAATATTAATTTTTTGAAGTTTTTCTCGTGCATGTTTTCAGCTATTGATCTAGCAATGGATAAAAAGTGCCTAGGTTTAGAACTATGAAATCAGGAATATTAGAAATACGATTCTTTATACAAAATCCAAATCAACGTTTCAGTTATTAGAATATTTGATATAAATTGTGTATGTATTTGGGGAACTTATTACAAACTAAATGCAACATACAGTGCGGCATTTCAAGAGTATCTATGATAGAATCAGATGTGCTATAGAAAAATGTAAAATAGAAGTATTCGCTGTTCACTCCTGTCTTCCTCCAGCATAATAATTTGTGCATTCGGGTGTTTTTTTCTTTTTCTTTTTTCAAAATAAAGGTTTACAGCAGTGCACCATGTGATATTTATTTGCGAGCTCTCGGCACACAACATTAATGTGCGGTTGGACAAGCTGTAGGGTCATTTGCACCCTAAGACTCATTAATCATAAAGCATTGTCATCCTTTATTTTTTACGCATCTGGTTATCGATATTTTTTTCTTTGGAAAACGGAAATTAGATATTTAACTTCTTTATTTTTAGAGTAAATAAACCCATTCAATATACTCTTCTTAAACTTAACTTATTGTTGCTTTTTGAACACTATCTTGATAATAATAAAATAGCTTTTTTCATGCAGCATTTTCACGTGGTGCATAATTTTTTACTGCCTGCTTTATAAAAGAAAATATGAAGGGAAGTAAATACTGCTGTGACACCAACTATTGTCTCAGAGGGCACCTTTGCATGTTAATCCGCGCTTATTATGTTTTGGTATTCACTAACGTGCTCCAATATAGTTACGTCATACCTGAGGCTACGAGGTCTCTTCTTCGTATCCTTCTTTCACAGAAGGCCAGCTTCTTCTTACAGCCAATATTCTTTCTAGCACGTTCTTAATGACGTTATGTTAGTACGTGGAAACACTAAAGGATGACTTCGTTGCGCATTGTAATGATCTGATTTTTGAATGGGGCAATGCTTTGAGGCAATGTCAAATTTTTATATTAGGGTTGTTTGTGACCACAGCTCATTGATATTTCTCAAAAATCTCTTTTTGATGCGATCATTTTTAAACATAACAATGGGCACACTGGCTGCTAGCAATTACTTTGAGGCCAATTGGAAGCTTTCGATTTGAATAATTCTGAAATATTAAAAACACTGCAAAGTTGAAGTAGCCTTATCTTCTTGAGAAAAAAGAACACACTCTGATCAACCATGCTAGGAAATTATTTAGTATACCTTCTACTATGTCAGTAAAAATTATAAACAAGAACATACTGCAAAAACATAAGTTTGAAAATGTCAATAAAACCTTGATACATTGCTAGTAAAAAATTGCTATTTTCTATCATACATTATTGTAATATCAGCTTTTTTCAATTAATTAAACCCTTTCCTTCATATTAATTTGAGAGCTATTTTCATGCTTGTGATAAATTGGTGCTATGTTTTAGAATGAGTCAAGTTATTCAGTTATTCAGATTTTGACGCAGTATAAACTATGCTGTCATATATTATCAGAATATTTAATACAGGTAAACATCATGGTATTGTATACTTTGAATCTCTAAATGCTTTTAGCTTTGTAGGCACAAGAACTTGTTATTCTTCCTTTTTTTTAAAAAAAGTCAGAAATGCTTATTCTATATGGCTGAGTTGATCGAATGAATTTATTCAGTACTCTATATAATAAATGATTCGTAAAATACAGATACAGATCTATACAATCAACCTGGCACTCTGTACTATTTTTATTTATTAATTATAAATCTTTCTACTAATATTTTATCTTAATTAAGATTGCAGATTTTCTTGTTAATCCAATATCCGCAAAACAGTATATATCGGGTTGTGGGATTTATCCACATGATTAAACCGTCATCTCTAATAATTTTCAGTACATTTAATTTATTTATCTGGTTGATTAATCTCTCCCTCAACCATTTCTTGCTCACTTTCCCTAAACGACGCTCTGTTTCTTTACATTTTTTCCTCTAAAGTTAAATTCAACATATTATTTCCAACTACTTATGTTGGAAGATTATTCCATTTCTCCAATTTCTCTCTCAGTAATCTAGTTTCTTTACATTTACAGATATTATACTTTTTTCCACGCATTAGGCATTTCTTTATCTTTATTCTTTCGCCTACTTCTTTCAACTCGACAGCTCCTGTTCTTACCCAGACAAATCCTTCTGTAACATCCTTATTACAACATTCCCCACCCTAGCTATATATACTCTGGAATACTTTTATTATCAAAGTCAGAAAATAATTTTTGTACTTGAACATCTCCATTTCGCAGCTTAATTACTTTTACAAATTGCTTCTTTTTTAATTCTCTCTCTTTCAACATCCCCCCCCCAATGCTTTCCAAGTATCCTTGATTTTTCTCTAATTGCTTATTCTTTGTTTTACATTAATAAATTTCCTTCCTCTAGTTGATCCTGAACCACTATTTTAATGTACTTTCCAATTTTTTCCCCATATTACCTATTCACCCTAACTGCTGCCCCATTGGGCGAAACTTACGATACATCAAAAACTGGTTTACATAAACTTATGTGTATCAAATCGGCATTTAGCTAACCCTGGAACTTCCTCCAAATCTCTATCCCATATAAAAATTTCTTTAACTGTCGCTGCATTAACTATTTCTAATCATTTAATTTGCATTCTTGGCAGTTGACATATTCTTTAAATGTTTATTAGATATATAATATTTTTTGTCTGTGTATTTATAAGGAAATACATAAACTATCTAATTGCAATATATAAATAAACCCCTCTAACGCTTGCAGAAACAAAACAAATGCATGCCAAGTATTTTTTTTTTTTCATGTAGATTCTCTGTTGTGACCTCTGGGTGGCATTAAGGTGCGAGCAGGGATGGACTTTTGAACCGCTTTTGCACCGCATTGGCGCCATGGCACGCACTCTGGTCACGCATCGGTCCATTGTCAACCGTTCGACATAGACTGCTCTTGCTACATCCGGTGAGGGACATTCTCCCAGGATTGCGTCATTAAGGGCCGCGGTAGGAATGAAACCCTTGGCACCGCACCGGTAACCGCACTTTGAAACATTGATGTTGGAGGATACAGCTGCGAGCTTCCCAAAAAGTAACGCCGAGAAAAACATATTTTTAATTCTCATTTTTAAGTAATCATTCACCGCCTTCTTTATATAGTTTCCTAGCATTAAATCTGTAATGGTAACCCAATGTCAGCTTTCAAATAGAAATAAAATATGATCTCTCGAGATATTACGGTCTACTGTGTTGTTAAACATTTTATTAATTGATAACATAAAGAAATATAAATATAAAATTAAATGAATTCACGTCAAATAATGGCCATTAAATAAAAATTAACATAGTTGTTGAACATTAGTCACGCAAATGAATAGTGTTAAAAGGAAGAATAAAAGAAATTAAATCAGTAGTAACAAAGAGTTACATTCCATGGTATTTATTACTTTTACAATTATTACTCGTAAATGAAAACTGTTTTAATATTTATTTCAAAATTATATTTATATTTTATTAAATAATAAATTAATTCTCTATACGAGAGGTTTTCTGTCTTAGTCCAAGGCTTTCCACGTTTGCATGCATTTTCTGTAACAATTTAAATAATTAGAATTGTGTAAATGATTGCATAAAACAATCCAAGAGTATTATTAACACAAAGTATAAAATGGAAATATAGAAAAAATAAAGCTTAGAGAGGACTTAAAATATAAAACGACATATGGTAATAAATAATAATAAGAAAAGTAAAATTTATGTTTAGAGACTACAATAAATCCATTCTGTAAAGGTTATAAAACGATAAAATAAAGCAGAATACAAAATTAAAATATTTACAAGCACTCAAGAAATCTGACAATCATACAAGTCACATTTATAAACATAAACCGTGTGTCACCTTTGATAGTTCATAAGATTTTCTAGCCAGTGTTTGAAAGTGCTCTGACAAATATATTTAGGCCAATATATTTAGAAATCTGGAAGTATAGCGGGTTAAGGTCAAATGTCTTGGTGTCCACATCTTTGATGCTATTCTCCCAATTTGACGAAGAGTAGCATTGTTTGTAATAGTCTAATTGATAATTGATGGAACGGAAAATTACGTAAATATTCTTAAAAACTGTAATATTTGAAAACATTAGTTTTAGACTGCCTGTCTTGTTTATTTGATACATAGGTTGATTTTAATACATCTTGGTTGATTATTTTCCCAGGTGCTTACAAAATACCAATAGTAACTGTTATTATATAGACAGCGGGCCTAATATCTGTAATTTTTCTATACTCACCTCAAAGAGTTTTTAATTATGTGACAAATATATAGCGCACTTTTGTTTGGAGTGAAAATGCCTTCCAATAGCCCAAGACATGAAAATCTCGGAGTCAGAGATGTGAATTATACAGAGTGGTCAAAAATCTGCCGGCGGAAAAGTTGCAGGACATTCACTGTCATATGTGTCGCGCCAAGTTCTGTATTATTAATCAGCAAATCAACGCTGCGAGACAAAGGAACTTGTTGTTCATTGGAACTACTGCCTAAATAGTGAAAATGCTTACTTTAGAGCTCAGTAAAGGATTAATATTTTTTAAGATTATGGGTAAGTTAGTAGTGAAGTATATTCTGTTAGTATAAATCAATGTATATTTTTATTTGAACGGTGTTGTGAGTTTAAGGTGTATCTCACCTCCTCTACAAACAATGGTAAATGACGGCTAGTCTTCAACGTAACCCCTTTTCTTTTAAAGAAGTAGTTTTGGAATGATGAGAAATGATCATTAGCATTGGTACTTTTTACTGATGAAGCAAGTCTGTAAACTATAAATACTACATTGCACCTTCAAGTGCAATCACTTAAGGGAACGAGATTCTGGTGCCTCAAATACACCTCAGATTTCCATCAACAGACACTTGATTCCAGATGCAAAGATTTAGTTTATAGAGCAAATCAACCAGAATACAAATTATAATAATGATTTATAGATCTATCCAAATGAAAAGTTAAAGTTAACTAAAGTAGCAGTATAGATTTCAAGATATAATGCCTGGCAGTAATGCACTAGAGACATATAGATATAGAATATTACATAGTCGTGTTTGCATGTGCCACGTTGCAGTAGGCAAACACCAGTTGGGTAGCTTTTTTGAAGACTGGAGAAGTGTTACTAACGTTCGAGATCGGCCTCAGTTGTTTCCGAACCAACATTTATCTGCAATTCAGTATGTGCTAAATTAAAATTAGTGTCATTAACTAAGAATTATGTGTTAATTTTACTTTGCAATTTGTAGTTAATGTGCCATTTTTACAACCGTTCATTGAAAAACGATTGCTTTGTACGCTTCTTGTATAAGCATCATTCAATTTTGTATTTAACAAATTGTGCTTGGGAAGATAAGTACTTGCTTTTTATCCAATGATAAAACTGTGACATTATTTAGTAAATATTGTAATTATTGCAATTTGTGTAGTAATTTTACTGTCCCTCTTAAATTAATAAATATAAATCATGAAATATTTGGAAAACTTGCGTTCATCAATATATTTTAATACATTCCTTTTTAAGGATTATATCTATTTTAGTTACATTCATACTTAAATAATTAATATCCATTAATACGTTTTATCCTTCAGATTATACATTTAAGATCATTACATTTAATATTTCTTATATTTACATTATTATTCAGATTATCCGGGTGCTTACTTTTTTTTAAATATCATCTCATCCATTCTAATTTTATAGGGAAATGAAACTGTCTCCATCAACATTATAAATTTAATATTTTGTGAATATAATAAAATGACATCTACAGTTCAATACCTTTGTAAATCATATTCTTTTATACATAAAGTGTCGTTAGTTGTTTGAAAATGTTAAACATGTTCATTTTGGTTGAGGATAAAAATAGTTAATACAATTAAGTTACTAAAGTTTGTTCTAAATATACTTAACTTTAGTAAATTAACCTTTGAACTTCCAGAGCCTGGAATATATTATTGTTATTATTATTATTATTATTATTATTATTATTATTTTTATTATTATTATTACTACTACCAAAAAGATTTTTGGGATATCTTCTGGGAAAAGAACTCGAGGAATTCCAAAAAGAAGTGGAATCAAGAACCGAAACAGGCCATGAAGTTCGTTATTATTATTATTATTATTATTATTATTATTATCATTACTGCTGCTACTACTACTACTATTACTACTACTACTACTACTACTACTACTACTACTACTACTACTACTACTACTACTACTACTACTACTAATTGACTGCATGTCTCATGAAAATTAAATTTATTATATAATTGTAAACAATTATTATCAATTATATTGTAGTATTTGATAATAAGTTGTATTATTGTTAGAATAACAAATTATATTTCTTGTGTTTATACACTTTTTATTCTTTTCTATATCTCTCTATCGATTGGCAGATAGTCGTTTTCTGGTTTCGCGATAAATGGTCCTCGCTGTTATCTTTTTTCCTTCTCCTAAGAAAATGTATCAGAATGTAGTAATCCCCTTAGTAACTGTATCGCTTAGATTAGCTTTAACTATCTTGCGTTTACACACACAATATAATAAAATGTCAAAATCACAGTGAATCCTCGAACTACACAATATAATAAAATGTCAAAATCACAGTGAATCCTCCAACTATTCCGTTCTGTTCTTATACCATTAATAATAATAATAATAATAATAATAATAATAATAATAATAATAATAATAATAATAACGAACTTCATGGCCTGTTTTGGTCTTGATTCCACTTCTTTTTGGTCTTCCTCGAGTTCTTTTCCCAGAAGATATTCTAAAATGGTATATGGCTTTTTTCCATTTGTTATAAATGTTCAGTCCTTTTCTTTTGTAATTTTTAATTTGTTCGAAGAGGGGTGTCATTTGTAATTCTTTATGTCTTAATTTATAATATTATCTTTCAATGTACATTCTTTTATTGGTCTTTGACACTATTTTGCTTTGTTCTTTTTCAGTTAAAATCCAGTATGCACTCCCATTGACGTCAATGCCTTTGTTTTATGAACAAATATAAAAATTGTGTATGCATTAAATGTGCAACTTACGTTTAACGCCAGGTTCATACTTGGAAGAAAATGAGCTGCAATGTATTGGGTATACTTTTACTGGATGCTATTGGTATCTCTTGCTTTTATAGTCAAACTGAAATAGGTTTTATACAAAATTGCATTTGAAGTATAGATTTTTGGTTAAAACTGAACCTACACTATATATTACACTTTATTATTTTTTGTTAACAAATTAAAGAGATTCCCTTTTAGGCATTGTCTGGATAAACCAAAGCAGATAACTAGACTTCTGCAATTTACTTGTAAATAATAAACTCCTGAATATTTGCTTATTTCTCCTGGAAAAGTCCAACTTTCGTTCATTAACTCATTAACTATAGCACATATTTTATAGAAAACATTTTTCTTTTTTTAGTATTTTGAATGGTGTAAATTATTTAACACTATTAATACCTACTTGGATGAAATGCTTTCTGAATGAAATAATCTTTCCTAAAGAGGCGTACAAGTTACAAGAAATTATTTTATAAATATAATGTTACATGCTAACGACTAAGTTATCATTGACAAAAACAGAAGAAGATTTTTATAATATTCACAAAATTAATGAAACATTTTAAAAAATACTGTAAATATGAATATATAAAACTCAAGCAATGGTCTTCTAGTAAAAACCCAATTAAATCCAAAATTGTGATAGATGGTACAACACTTATACATAGTTCAGATTTTAATTATCTGGTAAATCGTGTATCTTATAATTAATAAGGATATTCGAATACTGGTTTAGCATATTTTCCAATTTGAGAAATAGAGATTCCTAGTAAAACTAATGAAAAAATCAGATTGTAGGCATGGGCCCCATATCTTTTAATTCGAAAATCTATAAAAATATTTGCTTCAATTTTTAATATTTATCGTGTTCTTTTTATCTAACATATTATTTTGACAGTTTATTCTAGGCGGAATTTGAAAATTACAATTTAATCAGTTTTTTACTTTCATTGCTTATCGCTGCACGACGTCTCCAATTTGTATGACAATGCGGTGCTATTTACAATCAATGGCACCCTGTAAAGTGACTTTTTTTTCATTATTTGACGCACTTACCAACCGATTCCGGCCAGAACGAAGTATTAAATACAAAGTGAAAAAGCGTGGAGCAACCTAACCTCACGTTCATATCTAGTAAGCAATTTAACCAAAGACAGACAGCGTTGAGAAATGATTGCTAGCTTTATAACAAAACAGTAATTCAATAACACGTTTCACTTGTTACGCTTACACAGTTACAATAAAGAATTGTGTCCAATGATGCGTTAACTTGGTTTCTCGATATTTTCAACAATCATTTTTCATCCAATACTGCAAATGGTCTCCCGTTTGAAAAACTCCTTTATTGTGGCTTAATGCAGTAGTGAACTATGTTCCTGTAGAGAAAATGCAGAGTGTGATATAATAAAATATCTCTCAATCCCAGTTAGAGAGGGACTTCTTGTGAGGTATTTCCCCGGTGTTTTCTGACCTTCAAAAGACAAGCTAGTAGTATTAGCTTCGCTCTTACATCTTTCAGACTAAACCTTCAAGAGGAATAACAAAAGAGAAGAATAAAGCAACACTGTGAATGAAAAGAAAAGAAAAAGAGATAAAACTCTTCAAAGGAAAGAAAATATAATAACACCTTATCAAACAACATAAGCAAGTATACTATTGGGCTATTTCAGACGAAAAGGAAGATAAGATATGAACATGAAAGTAAAAAGAAAAAGAAATTATTTGAGAGAGAGAGCAAGCAAAGATTATCAGAAGAAGAGAGGAAAAAAAAAACGAAAAGAAAGAGGAAGGTGAATAGAGAAAGATTATAAGAGGAGAAGGAGTAGAAAGCATATGAAAAGAAGCACAAGAAGAATATGAGAACAAGAACGTTGAGAGTGAAGATGAGGAGGAAGAGGAGAAAAGGAATAAACTAATAACGAAAAGTAACAGGTAGTTGAAGAACAAAATTGATATCACAAAAAAGGAAGACTTTGGCATGTAAAAAAATAAGATGAAAAGCAAGGGTGCCTTGCCAGACGACTGTCACGGAGGTAATCCCCATTTGCAACGTCCTCCAAAGGCGAATGTTTTAATTACAAGCCAGTGCTGGGCATGATCGTGTAGGAAACAACAGAGCAGCGGGAAGCCGCACGTTGAGGACGAGATTTACAACCAGTTAATATGACTCATCAGCCAGAGATAAGTAGTTTATGTTCCGGTTATGGAACACTCTGTTTGATTCCTGCGCGAGATATTACTCGCTCTTTTAGAACTTGGCGGCTTGTTTATGTATTGCCCCGCTTCATTAGGTGCGAGGTCTATTACGGAATTACTAAACCGCATCGAAACGCACAGTAGAGGCAGTTTCTGGGCTTCGGTGTAACGGGTTTAAGTATGGGGGAAAATAAACACTAGATGCATACTTCGGTAAACATTTCGATGTTGAAAATTTGCGTATTTAAAGCAGTAAGTTGATTGCAAAATTTAATTCTGCCAAACAATGTCAAACACAATAAGCGGCAAACTTATATGAAATAAACAAGTTCTTGAAATCAATTAAACCTAACTGCAAGCGTAGGCATGAAATGTATTCTCTTAGTTCCACTTAAAAATAGGTGCTTAGTGCTTAAAAATAGGTATCTCGAGAACAGAAACAAATGATCTGTTGTGGTGCTGTAGGCGTCAACTCCAAAGCTATGAACGTGTTTATGTATGGTCAAGAGGTTTAAAACACAATAACTTACCTTAAGCAAATAATTTATTCTATCAAATGCTGAACATTTGATATATATCTCAATGTGTTTTTCCTATAGCGATTTCGCTTAAACTTATACAATTATTATAATTTCCCATAAAATATTAAAAGGAAGACAATTTTGTGCTGCGTTTGGGGGAACTCCTATCAGCTGAGAGGGGCGTTTCAAAGGGCGCCACCTTCCTACCCTCCATCTTTCACATCACAAGATCTTACATTCACCCACTGCAACGGTCAAGTCCAAATGGCTATGTACGCTCCCAGCATTGCCACACTGCCATATCACAGAGTGTTTAATAAACTAGAATCTGCATGATCATGGCTCCTAACTTATATCACTAAAATTGTATGCAAAATGCCCACATTATAATATTACTTGAAACTATATTAAATGACTTGCAGTGAATTCCTTAACTCGAAGAATCTTTAATTAACATAAGTGCTACACCCAACAGCTTCAACAGTTTTGTAATAAAAATATGTCTATACAGCAAAATGCATTGTTCATATTATGTCTATGTCGATCCTGGTGATCTAGCGGTAACCATACTTTCCTCGTAGTCCCAATATGGGGTTTAATCCCGGCCAGGGTGGATGGATTTTTTTTCGGGAGTAAAAATCCAAAGTATGACTTCCATCGAAAGGGAAATAAAGCAGTGGGTTCCAAGTCGTAGATTTACGGCACGGTAAAGAACCTTTAGCCTGAAAGAAGAGGCATCTGAGAAAAATTTATCGGCCGTTTCACGCCCTGAATTGAATGGAATGCTAACGTCCGGAGATATTAAAGAGCTTCCGTAAATTAACCAAATAAATATTATGCCTATGGAAAAAACTAAATCTCCAGCATTTTCTCAGCATTGTTACACAAATTAAACTATAGAAATTATTATTATTATGGCATTCATAATATGATGTATTATCTTACAAATATTAGGTAAAATGAAAATAAAATTATAGAGTTAAAGTTTAAAAACTAACCTAAGAAAACAAATTTGGTTGCAACTTAGAATGCATATGTTTTGGAGAGTATATACACATTTTGAGAAACTAAGATAACTAGAAAGAACACTAAATATTCTAAAGCGCCTAAGAAATAATGGAGAAATAGAAAAACTTATCAGCTTAAGTATTGTCTTTAGGAATTATGTAGTAGTTAAAATTGATACATGAAAAGCTAAATAACTGCATGCTAAATTAATAAAGAAAATGTAAATGTTGTAACAAAGTTATATAAGAAGTATAATCTCTAAAGATGTCTGTCTATTTTAGTTATTTTCTTGTAATTTATAATATTATACCTAGTCATTTTTGTAATTCATTATTAATTTAACAATAAATAAAATCTATATAAACCTTCAATTTACACAATGTACTCATATATGTGGATTTTTTCTTTGTTGCTTCCAACAAATTAATTTTAAGAGTTTGGAAGATAATGATTGGCCCACGGTATTTCAGAATAGGTTAATCCAGTTACGTAACTAACTTGTACCGCTTATGCACGCAGAGGCTACTGGAGTATTATAAGAAACAGTCATAATTTCGCAACACTTTATGATCCTTACTGAATTAGCAATGCACGAATAGTGTTGCTTCTCTTAATGTTTTATAACCAGCCGCCATCTTACCAATGAGAATGCGTACTGTGTTGAACCATCTCTAAGTTAACAGTGTTCAGTGGACCAGCAATAGAGGGGCTTGCCTGCTAGCGGATATTCCTTAACCTGAAAGATGAAGAGTCGCTAACAAAGCACTAGAATTTTGCTATTGTAATAAAATTTTAATTTACGTTTATTTAATTTATTATTATTATTATTATTATTATTATTATTATTATTATTATTATTATTTTGTTTTGTCATTTTTAAGTAGCAAATATTCGGTCACAAATTATTAAATATTGTTAAGGTTTTTACTTATGTTAACTATTACTTTAGATGGAGTGTACAAAATTCTGTCTAGGAGCTGCAAAAAACTTTTTTGTTCTTTCTATTCTTATCCTCTTTGTTTCAAATAGGAATTATTTAGGAATAGTAAAACTGATAATTCACCGTAAGTAGAAAACGAAATTGTCAAAACGTTCAATATTTTTATAGGGAAAATAAAATACACATTGAAACAAATGGCTCGAAAATTTACAGAAATACAAGTACATTGGCATTAACCGCAAGACAGAAGAAAAATCAGAAGAGACAGGAAGAGATCCTTAGTTCGGAACCAATTTTCCAGTTAATTCATGGTGAACGAAGATAGATTAAAATCGGTATATATGAAAACATTAAAGCAGTAATATAATAAACATTATTGAATCTAAATTATAAATCTGCACTTGAAATTGATTGGTATATGTCCTGTGACGAACTGTTAAAGAATGAAAGTTTAGAGAGTTCCATTCATTTTAGATTCAATAATTATATTTTTGTATAATAAAAGGGCATGCAGGTGTTCAATATTCATATTCTGGAATAGAAGAATCCAGACTTTCAGGATTCAGCTACTCCAACTTGAAAGACATGCGCAGTCTGTACATCTGTGTATCTTATAAGCGGTCGCTGTTCCATATCAAACATTCCATGGATAGTTGTCAGGATGACAGCACCAGTTTTCATGTAGCTCATTAGAGGAGGGCACAAAAAACTTGTAATTAATGCGCTCCATGAGTTCCGACACATATTGCTGTACCTAGACGTTTATGAATATGCTCTCAGTAAAAAATCCGAGGTCTTTTAATGCGAATGACACCTAGATTGACGTCAGGGATTGAAAAAATTACTGCAACTTGGCAGCGTGTAAGGATTGCGAAACTCTTGTCTTCATAACGCTTCTCGGGGATCTTTATTTTACAACGAATAAGTTCAAGTACACATATAAGCACGAGGTAAATACACCCACACACACGTTGTGCTGCAACTATGAAATGGTTCGTTTAATTCAAAATTCGGTGTATGTCTTAAACTAAACAATTTATGTAACATCAGAGCTAATATTACTGCTTTCAAAAATAGAGAGAGGAGGAAGAGAATGCTAATTCCATCTACACTCAAGAGGTACAGGTTTGAATCCGTTCGCAGCACTAAGTATATATTTATATTTTAGAGATAAAATGAAATACGTAGGACCCATATTTATTTCTGTTTCTTTTCCTTCTTAATGCTGTTTACCTTGCTAGTTTTACTTTAACCTTTTTTTTTATTTCTGCATTAGCAGTTCTTCTATGTGTTATTCTCTTCTTTTTCTTTACTATAGTGATTGTCTTAATCATTTATTAAATATATTATTATTATTATTATTATTATTATTATTATTATTATAATCATCGTCTTATATTTAACTCTTCCTGTAGCTATTTCGTTCTATTTCTGTTGTATCTTCTTGTTACGTAAACTTATGTGTTCTTTGGGAAGAGTTGTTTTCTTTTTGCGTTTTTTATTCATTGTTCTTTTTATACTGTTTTTGGGCTCAACATTTTAGTTCATTTTTATTATTTTTGGTATTAACGCGACATCTGTTACAATTATCATCATTTGCTTTATAGAATTAATACAATATAGTATGGATAATGGTCAAGTATACAGAAATTAAAATATAAATTCATCAAGTTTATAAAAAGAGTTATTGATAAGCCAGCTTTAAAAAAAAACTAGCGGAGTGGGCATAACGAGGTAATTTGTTGATCATATCCAAAGCCTTATTAATAAAAACAATTTTTGGTGTAGCTTAATCTGATATTATGCCTTAATATAAAGTGATTGTTCCTATGTTTGGTTGTCAAATTGGCACTGTAATTGGTGCAGATTAGTTTTGACCACTACTATATAATTATAGAATACTGATTTATAATAGTCTACATTATTAATCCAATAAAAATTTGGCCGACAATGAACATTATGTGAAGAACCAGTTATAATGCGAATATCCTACTTCTGCACTAATAAAAGTTTACGGACTTTGGATTCGTTGCCCCCCTTTTTTTTTTTTTTTTGATTGATTTATTTAAGGACGCCTTTTAACAGCTCAGGTCATCAGCGTCCCATTCAACTCAGGGCGTGAAACGGCCGACAAATTTTGCTCAGAGGCCTCTCTTTCAGGCTTGAGGTTCTTTTTCGTGCCGCAAATGTACGACACGGGACCCACGGCTTTACTTCCCTTCCGAAGGAAGCCATACTTAGGATTTTTACGCCCGAAAAAATCCATCGGTCCTGGCCGGGTTCGAACCCGCGTTTTGGGTATAGGAGGCAAGTATGGTAAATTCGTTGCCCCAAATGCACAAACCATAAGATAAAATATTATGGAAAAAAGCATAGCAATAGTTCACAACATAGCCCCTGGAGGCAAGTCGTCTTAATTGGCTTAATAAATAAATAACATAAGAAAGATTTACACAAACTGAGTCAATATGGTTGTCCAAAGTTAGCTTGGAATCTAGGTAACACAAGTAATTTGGCATAATGAGAATTACTATTTAAAAATTGCTTTACAAAATGAACTGAACCTTGTCTTATTCATCTTGGAACCATTAGCATTAAACCTTCAGAAGCAATAGACAAAGAAGAATCGATAAATGATGATAGATTGTTCTAATTGCTCATCATAGACATAAGAGACGTATAATCGATAATCGATATTTACATTAGCACCAGTAAGAGTTTTTTTCCATTTACAACAGATATTTGTCTACGATCTGTAAGGAAAGATTCTATTAATTTTAATTCATTGCCTTTGGTACCATAGTAATAAAGTTTAGAACAGATGGTTGTATGGCACACGCAATCAAAAGCCCTGAACAAGTCACAAAACACAGCTACAGTATTTCAAACTCGTAACGACTGACTGTATTAAAGATTTAATTGCTTTTATAGTAGATAACTTAGATCTAAAACCAAATTGGGACGTACAAAATAATTTATTCGATTTCAAAATAATACGCCAACTGTCCACTCATAATAATATTCAAAATGTTTGCAAAATAGGTACAGCCGCTATAGATATAATGCTAGGATCACCTTTTTTAACAAAGTAATTACTTAGTACTGGTCACCTGAAACAAACTAGTATCCAATTCATTTATTTTCTGATAGAGGGACTCAACTATCACTAGATAATCTTAGCTGTGGTTAGTTTCAGGATATGATATTTAAAATTTACTGCTTTGTAAATAACTGTAAAGTGGTTATTTGTTAGTTCATGATGAAAGAAAGTAATTAACACTTCATCTCTAGTTCGGTTGGGCGTAAATAGAACGTAAATCAATTTAAATCTCAGACGCTATCCTTGAGTCAACTCACTGGGTTTGCTAAAATGCTTCTACATTATCACCCTCAAATTGCATTCTATTTCATAACCTTACCGACCCTTAACGCCAATATATTTCCTTTTCCATTGTACTGCTTTCTTTTCCATGTTGCAATAAGCCTTCAGGAATCGTTTGTTTTTATGCAGAATGTTCTAACGGTAAGGCAAAGAACTGCGAGGCAAAAGGATTAAAAACATTGACATAAAATAACGATCCAAGATAAAATATAGACTTGCAAGGCTTTAATAGTCTGTAGGGTATCCACACAGAAACCAGAGTTGTGTTGTAAAACGTAAACCAAGGAAACCTACAGAAAGCGAATCTTAGGTAATGTGTTAACTGCAAGCTTTTAATACTTAAGCACGAAACGTATTAGCAACTAAGTGACTATTGCAAAAGCATCACGCTTACAATTCAAACATCACGATATTTTGTAGCGTAAATTTTTTGAATATGGCTTTACTTAGTGGTTTTATAAACAACAAAATCTAATTTTGGATCTTATTCGAGTTAGTCATGCTCTTATCTTAAATGAGATATTATTATTTTGTATTGAAAAGGGTTATATCATAATAGAAGATAGTACTAGAAAATTTTTATTTGGAGTGAACCTAAGCTTTGCTTTAATGTGTTAATCTAGGATTACTGGCTCTTTTAACTTCATTTTAATGGGAAAAGATAATGATTTGTGCTAAATCCATGGTTTTAAAAGTGTTGCAACAATGGAAGCTTCTTAATTTTTTTATTTTGTATTTTCATCAACATGTGGCTTCACAACAGTTATTGCGATTTCTTGCTCCGTAGGCTATGAATTTGAATTGATGCACATGTGAGCTTAGTCTTTAGGTTTCATTTTCTTAGAGACTGGGTTTTTTCACAATTTTTGCCCTTAATGAACTCTACATGATTCTGTTTTTAACCTGAAGTACTCAAGTATTACCAAAATTTCTCGACTAATATTTATATCTAAAGAATAATTATCATATATGATTTTGCAATATTAAATTTATATTATTACAAGTGTAATCACGAAAGTTTAAATATTAATTTTAGAAAATAATTCTAAAAGGGCTAAGGCAATTTGAAGGTTTTGGGTAACGCTGCGGAATAAAGGTTTTGCTTCCTGGAAAAATGTGTAACATATACAAGTTTATCACGAAATATACCTCTTATTTATTTCATCAACCACAGTGTTTAAGAAATGCTATTTTAAAGATGGCCGTGCGTACACAACAACTACACTACATGAAAAAAAAAAACGTTATTTATTTCTGATAACTATATTTGTGGACCCTCTTTAACATCTCAGGTCATCAGCGTCCCATTCAATTCAGGGAGTAAAACAGCCGATAAATTTTTCTCAGAGGCCTTTTTTTCAGACTTGAGGTTCTTTTACCTGCCGTAAAACTACAACCATGGGATCCAAGGGTTTATTTCCCGTCCGAAGTAAGCCATACTGAGGATTTTTATGCTCGAAAAACATTAATCCTGACCGGGTTTGAACCCACAATCTTGGGTCTGCGAAGCAAGGATGGTTATTAATAGACTACTAGGACCAATCTGGTAGCTACCATTTTGCTTAATTTTTACCTGTGGTGTGTGAAATGTTTTGTTTTTCACATTGTTGATTTACTTTCGACTCTAAAAAGAAATTGGATTTGTTTTGTTGGTAAGTTGTTTCCTAAGAGAAAATTTAATTAATGTGAGTTGATAATTCTATTTGAGATTCAGCTATTGTGAATGTGTTTTATCAGGAACTGTGATATTATCACAGTCATCCTCAGTTTCAACATGCCTTGTTCTCGGAAGTATTTAAACATTGATTGCTGTTATATTTGTGGTCAGTTTATGCATAAATCTTAAAATAAGAACGATACCTTCAACGGTAAGAAAATTTATAAAGTTTACTGTGGTTAACTAGTTGGAGACAAAGGTAAGTCATGGGCATCACACACAAGTGCAGTGGACCTTAGAGCTTGGTTTAACGGAAAATAAATATATATATATATAAATATATATATATATATATATATATATATATATATATATATATATATATCATTCACTATTCTAATGGTTTAGCGACCGCCTAGATATTACTTTCCAGATTATTATTTTTGTTCAACACAGATTTCTAGCAACTATAACCAATCATTGCATTATGTACCGGAATATCCCATCAGCTATAAGATGGAGATAACTTACTCATTTGCCCAAGAAGCAAGCAGAACTATTTGCTTCACGGTTGCAAGAATGAAATCTACTACAAAGAGATATGTATCGCAAACCGAGAAATAGTTGTTACCTTTTGTGTAAACGTTGCCTTTCACAAAGGCAACGATGGTGTAATTAAATTTATTACTTAGGATATGCGTCCAACAGAAGCCGACTTTAATCAGAGCATGCAACTTCTAGTGTAAAATGTAAATACACATTTGCCCACCTAAATGTCGTTATTCTGCTTGTTGGAATACAAGTAGAGAACACAAGCTGTTATTATATCAATGGGATAGTAGGGCAAAACTTCTCTTTGTTCTAAAAAAAATAATCTGAATATAATTAGTATTAATCTAGGAAGATAAATGTAAGCACTGAATCTCTCGCAGGCCAAAAGAAGTTATTTTTGCCTCCACTTCATTAATAAAAACACTTAAAGGCCATGAATCACCAAGGAAAGGTATCCAACATATAGAGTAAACTAAATGAAATTAATGAAACAAAAATTAAAGAACCACTCTTCATTTCCTCTCAAATTAGAATTCTTGTTGAAGATGCAGGTCATACTTTTTGCAGAAAAATAACGCTTCTGTAAATAGAATTGAATTTAGGCCTTGTAGCAAATGCACACGTCCAATTACATGTACATAATGGTAGTAATATCATCACTTGCCAGCATTACAAATGCATGTACTAGTAAAAACATAAGGTGGTATCTATTTCTCGAAACCAGTGTATAATAGGACATTTCTGATGTTAATGTGTTAAAATTAATAGCAGAGGCCTAGTATCATGCAAGGAAAAAAAGTTTGAATTTATTCCACCGTGTTATTTATATTGGGCATTTAGAGTAAATTATTTATTAAACTGTAATTAATTTCAACACACACAGCAAATTTATAATTATTATTATTATTATTATTATTATTATTATTATTATACACGACATTTATATCTCATATCTTTAATGTATGTGTAGATAACTTACGAAACATTTTGAAATTTAAAAAATGTCTGGTCTTAATACAGATAATGTAATGATTATGACGGAGTATCAACCAAACAGCTTTTTCTATATTTGTTGAAGATTTGCATAAAAATAGCTGCTAAAAGCACCATTTTCACTATTTTAATTAAAAACTACAGTGGTCAGGTAAAACAGTGGATTCTCTAAGATTATGTAACTGATGGTCAGTAGTGAATTTGGAAAACATTTACTTCTCACTGAGCGCCCATTTCCTGAATTCGCATTTAGCAATCGAATACAGGAAATGTTATGTTGAGGTAAACTAAACATAATTTCTCAATTATGTTTAGTTTACCTTCCTGAATGTATAAGTATTTTTGTGATAAACAAAGTAACTTGTCCTCAGGGGAAAAAAGCTACCAAGAGTATGGATATATTTCAGATGTTATTGTTGATTTCTGAAGAGGTACAATTATTGTAATTAAAAAAATACTGAAAGCTATGAAGGCGGAGTTTTTTTCACTTGACTTTGCAGCTTGAAAATGATCACATCTATATGTTCATTAATTGTTATGCAAACTATCACTTAATTGCTGGGATATCTTTGGGGACAAGATAGGAAAAGTGCCTATATAAATATATGTGGTATCCTATTTATTTTTTTGAGTTACACTGGTTTGTGTATTTCATTGTTATTTCATCTATTCTGATCATAGCCGAATTTGGACTAATTTGAACATATTTTAAACAATATGCTTTGTGAGCTCTGATTACTGTGTTACATGCTATTTGTTATTTTATTATTCATGTTCCTGTCTGTAGTTGACCTTCAATGATAATGGACTATTCCAAACAATAATTAAATTCTCATAAACTGGAAAAGACAAATTAAGTGAAGGAGATAGCCTTGAGGGTGCTTATTAAAATGTCTCTTTTAAAGTAAATAGTGCTGCCAGGAAAGGTGGTGTAGATGAAAGTTGTTGTAGGTGGATTGAGTCCATGCTTAGGAGCAGAAAGGTATATGCAACAGTAAGCTCGCTGCAATGCCCACAGAGTGGAGTATTATCGCTTCTATTGTGAAAATTAGTAATATATAAACTACTAGTTACGGTCAGTAATCTAGGTTTCGATATAATGAGCTCTGCTGATGATATTGCCATCAGAGTCCGAGGAATACACACACACACACACACACACACACACACACACACACAGATAGGGTCGGTCCTGAACACTGTGGTAAAATGGGCTGAAAAGGAAAGTTTAAAAATCAGTATTTAGTATCATTTACTAGAGGAAGAAATATGAACAGATTAGAACCTTTACATCTTCAAAATAAAAAATTAAGAAAAAAAATTGAAATGTCGATGCAAGTCCAGTACTTGGGAGTTATTTTTTACTTCAAGGTAGACTGGATTCAGCATTTAAAGAATACCGTAAAAGAGCAAAAACATTTGAAATTACTGGTCTAATGTACAGTAAAAGATAGGGGCTAAGACCTAGTATGGGATATAGAATCTCTGTTAGGATAATAGGACCATCTTTAGTTTATGGAGTTTTGCCCATATCAGCTCAAAGACGGAACTGTTCGGAATTCAGAGAACAGCCTACACTGTAGCCATGAAAACGACTCCTCGACAGCAATGTAAGTACTCTTGAACCTGACCCTATAGACTACACGACCCTATGTTGCTGAGAGTTCCTGAAACAGGTTCAGGTATTCTAAAAATAAAATTATGTAGCAGACACTGTATTGGGCATGCTATCAGACTGTAAAATTTAAGTGAATCAATTTACAAAGAATATCAAATTCATTATTGGTCCTGAACTTTGGAAGGAAATGGTGGTCCAGCGGTAATCATATTTGCCTTGTAAACTCAAGATCGCGGGTTCAATTGCGGCCAGGATTGATGGGTTTTTTGGGGCATAAAATCCTATGGCTTTCTTCGGAAGTAAAGTAAAGCCATGGGTCCTGTATCGTAGATTAACTGCACGTAAGAAGATCTCAAGCTGAAAGAAGAGGCCTCTGAAACTTTCCATTTTTACAAATTATTTTTTTTCTTTTTTTTTTCTCTTGTTTTCCTTTACGAGCTTATGACCAATACATTTCCTATTTTAACACTCAGGGCTGCAATCCACGCCACGGCACTGAACCCATGTCCTCGAAGATACAGGCAGATATACAACAGCTTGTCACGATTTTCCTGCTGCTATTCCAAGACCCTTCCCTGTACCAACAAAAGAATCAAAGAATGGAGTCAAAAAGGTTAATAGAGAGGAGGAGGCAGACCTAGGCAAAAAAAAAAAAAAAAAAAAAAAAAAAAATCGGCGTATGCACAGAAGATATCTAAGCTTTGTTTTATTCATGTGCTCAGTGTCTTACCTCATCTTACTCTTGTCCTGCTTCTCTTCGGATCATTGTCGTTGCTTCTTGCAGCCTCCTGGCTCTGTACGGGCGGGGGCCGCGACCTCTGATGAAGTAGTTTTCAAACTGCTATTTGTCATAGAGAACTAATACATACTTCCATAGCACAAGACAAATAAATGTCTGCTAAAACTTAACGTTTATCGAACGGTTGGATTCTTAGCCGCTGAGCTGCTAAACATTATATATTTTTTCGCATAATATTCACTGGGAACACAGAAAAAAAATCTTCCTTAAAATATATAAATTCCTCCTAAACAGATTATACATATTATTTTTAGATTTTGCTCAGGATTGTAAAACTAGATACTTGTAAGAGACAAATTAAAAGAGGAAATGTAAAAATGAAACTTTCCATTCCACTCTCCCTGACACGCATTCTAGGCACGCTCCTACAGCATCTGTGGGTGCTGGATACATCAAGGTCTTTAAATGTTTCTACATCTAAAAACTTAAATGACCTAGGTCAAAGGAACAGGCAAGCCAATTTACTGCACACACTGCTCAATCCATTACCGATTAAATGACTGTCGTCAGACAAAAAAAAATGAGTTGTACCTCCATTCTGCTTAAAGGATATCCATTTCTTTTGATAGAGAGCACTTACGGCTTGTGCGGAATAATAGATGTTAGTTATACTGGTATGTTTAAACTGGACATTAAAAATGCTCTGCCTCCAGAAACCACACACTAGTATCTTGATTAACACATTACTAATTTAAAATGCATTTCCTAGACATTTGATAAAATGTTATTGTATAGAAAATGGACATTTACTTCACTGCCCACTTTATAAAATAAATCACAAATAAATGCAAAATTAATTTGGTGAATGTTTGAAAAACAAGATAGATAAAAACATCAAGCGTACCACTCTCCTGATAGAGTATAATCTAAATAAATATGAAGATTGAATGTACAACTGTACTTTTTAAGTATCTAAAATTAGGCATTTAGTACAGGAATAAATTACAACGGACTTTCATTCAAGTGACCATAAATTCTTTAAGCCTTAGTATGTCATACTCGTTATGATTAAAATGGTTGTAACCAGCCATTTACATCTACCGCTAAGTATTTATCCTTTTAACTGTGTAACTAAATTTTAGGGTCTGTATCTTTCCTTCTCTCTTCAGCAGCTCCAACCGAAAAAAGTGGAGATAAGAGTAGCCTAGGGTAAAGTTATTATTTTTTATAAGTTGAAGAAGAAATTGTTAGTGAGGGAGAGAATTGGGCTGTAGGGTAACTGTGTGAATTAATTTAAACCCGTTGATCGCAGGTTTCGCCACGGCAGCTGCAGACCACCAACTCTGCTTCCATAAAACTCTCTCTCTAGAGCTTTACGCTGATTTCTGGCAACTGTAAGCCATTCAGAGCTCAGTGAACGGGAATTTGGTATGGAATTCGCCAACAAATAATGCTTCATGATTTGTTGCAGAGGTTGTTTATTCTCCCAAGCATGAATAATTGGATGAACTCACGTCTCACGCCGGATCACTGACAAGGTGAACTTGGCAAATGTGAAAATTTGATTGTTTTCATCCAAATTCTGCCTAATATGAAGAAAGTGCTACTTCAGTGTTATTTAATGCAGCACAATGGTGCTATATATAGCTCGAGTGTTGATTGATTGTCGAGCCTCGTTTAAGCCGGATCTTGTACCTCGGACTTAGGTCGTTCTTCCTCTAACTGCCCGGGCGACGCAGCAGCACTATCTTGGTCGGGAGAATTTTGAGACTGCCTCTTTTTTGAGGCAAGCTCTATTTCTTATATGCTCTAGAAAAACTGACACTTACACAAGGAAAACGAAATGGGGTTTTGTTGCCAGTTTCATTTTCACCATGCCTATAGGCTGATGCTTACATCGCTCATTTCTTCCCATTCGTGACCCAATTTTAGTGAAGCCACAAGCTCCACTTTTCGTCAATCAGCTCACTTCAAATAAATGTTACAGTTACTGTCAATGATGTGCGAATGGACATAGAGGCATGGCCACCTTCTACTCGCCATATTCCTGAAGAGATTAACTTCTATTATGAGTTTTTTCTTACTTTGCTATAAAATTACATGTTATCTCTTAAATGTTACTAAAATTACAAATTGTATACATTATGCTCAGTCTTAAACACTATACCATCTTAATTCTAATACATGCCTTTTGTCATCGACGTTTCCTATATACAGAAAGCCCACCTTACCTGTAAGAAATCATACAATCGCTGATTTAAAATTACAAATTTTAATTACATCAATTACTCTGTAATTTGTGGGGAGCCAGGGACAGCTTCAAAGTTAATATTTATATTTTTAATGGAAGCATAAAATGACATTGTATTTAAAACTGATGCTTATAAGCAATATAGCACCATTGTACTGCATTAAATACCACTGAAGTAGCACTTTCTTCATATTAGGCAGAATTTGGATGAAAGCAATCAAATTTGCACATTTGCCAAGTTTACCTTGTAAGTGGTCCGGCGTGAGACGTGAGTTCGCTATAAGATATATTTAAAATGGTGCCCCTGAGCGGCAACACATTGGCAACATCTGCATAGGAAGTTGTGTATTTCACCTAACTTTTCTTCTGTAATAACATGGCTGTTCCGAAAACGTTTCTAGTTATTCAGAGACCCTGTCTCTCTTAGCTTTTTAATAGTTCGGCGAACATTTTTTCTACCTGGCACATGGTTGCCAGTTATATTCTTGGGAATCGTCTTATCACTCTCTGCAAGATTCCGTTTTTACATAAGTATCATTCATAAAATCCCGTTCTTCCAGACTATATGTGTGCAGTAACATAACTAAGGAACTAACACACAATGTACATACAATGAAAGCACAGAGTAACACACGAACGAATAGCCACTCGCTGACAATACATTCTTCAAACCTAACTACATGCTACCACTTGCACATGCATTGTACGACCTAGGAGATTGACTTCGCAGGCTCGTACCTCGCTGTATACAAATCAGCTGCAAAATGACGGGAAATAAGCACGCAGGCGGCTTGTTGACAATCGCATGTTAGAAACAGCGCACATTTTCTTACAAAATTTTCTACTTTGATATTATTTTTTCATAAACTTGATTTATAACATAAATAATATTATTAATAGTAAAAATAAAAACGGAATGTGTTATTTTAATTATTTCAATTATTTCATCAACATTACGATATAATTGTAATTTTGACGTTTTTTCCCTACATATTATAATGTAACGTGATGTATTTATTTACTGTGGAAACACAAAACCATGATTTATCTATTTGTAAATTAAATCTGCTCGTATTATTCCTTGTGATAAAATAAGCAAGAAAGATGAAATGGATACGCATTGGTATTAAAATGTACACTTATTGAAATATATATATAGGCCATTGGAAGAATAAAAGCAGATTAACAATATTTCTATTGAGAATAATCACTTTTTAGGGGTTCATCTCCAAACGGAATAAAATAGCTCTAATGTCAAGATTTCATTCCTTCCATTATTCAATTGCCTCCATCGATTTCTATTTTCTGCCACAACTCCTCATTGGATGCTGTATATTTTATACGTTTTCTATCTCTTCTTCCCTGTAACAGCCATTCACATACCATTTGGGAATACAAATAACTTTCATTCTTCTTGAGTGTCTATCCACTCAAACGTCTTCTTTCTATGGTGTCCACTATATTTTTCTCAGCTTCTATGATTCTTCGTATTTAAGTATATCTAACATTTTCTAGTTTGGATTTTCTTGCAGATCTTCTCCATCTTAATAACAAGCAGCTTACAAATGTTTCTTCGGAAGTGTTCAGATCTCACATCCACAGAGAACCACACTCTCCAGAATCTGTTATATATCATCCTTTTAGTTTTGTTAATGATGTTCTGGCTTTAAGTAGGGAATTCAACACGTCAACTATTTTCCTACGGCTGTTTGCTCTTTTCATTATTTCCATCTCAACAGATTCATCTACTTGGGCTATTACTAATAAATATTGATAATTTTTTTTCTTATTTACGAATGCAATGCACTTGTTGTGGATTTTTTCGAAGTAGTCCACATTGAATTGTATGCATTTGACGCAATCTGTCTACCAATTCTGGAAAAGATGAGCTAGAAACCGTTTTTTTTTTTTTTGACATCATCTACATAACTCCCTCCGCCTTCTTTACACGACAACCCTTGAGGAACTAAAATACTAGCCCCGTAGCTTGTTTTTGAGACAAGCAAGCAGATAAAGGACACATGGAGCTTGATCCGGGCTGTATGGAGGTGATGCGCAAATTTAATGTTTTTATATTGAGCAACAATCTTGTAAACTTGAGAACGTGCATTGATATGGTGAAAGCGCCAACCAGATGGATGCAACTCAGGGCGTTTTCGTTGGATGTGTTCGGTCAGGACGTTAAAACAGACTTGCAATATTCCCATTAACCAATGATTGCAAGGGGAACTTCATATTGATAAACCGTTTCACGACAGCCGAAGAACGAAATCACTAGAACCTTACATATCGACCGAACAATCTTGGCCTTCTTTGGTGTCGGAGAATCAGGTAATTTCCAGAATGACTCGCCCGTTGCTTTCGGGATTGTAACGGTGAAACCAAGTCTCATCACCTGCAATGATGGAATGCCTTGCCATACCCTGCTACCAAAAGCTGAAGCTCCCAACACCGCCCATTTGCACAATTTTCTGTTCAGACTCCAGCAATCTCGGCACTCATCCAGCACAGGCGTGTTTCGCGTGTAAGCGACCGTGTAAAATGGTGAACGCACTACATGGGAAATCTTAAGTCTGCTACTTTATCCACTGTTATTCATTGATCTTCACGAACAAGACTATGTTAATCATAGTCTCGTTTACTGCAGTGACTGGAACACCTGGACCACCGTGCTTTGTTGTTGAAGCAAAGCCATCCTTAAACTCTTTGAACCACAGAAGTGCAGTTGATTGTGGCAGAACATTATCGCCATATAATAGCGTCGCGAATGTTTTCATACCGGATTTCTGCGGACGGAAGCAAAATTTCAGTGCTATTATAAAGCGACTCCCTTTTTCGCAGGCACTGGCAAACATTTGCCCTTTGCTGGCGTCTATAATAATTTGCATGCTCATAAGCGCTTTGTTTTCAATTTTTTCCACCAATCTTCTCATGAAAAATTGTTTCACCATCGTGTCTGTGTGATGAGGAAAAAATAATGTTCAGTCTTTATTGACTAGCACTACCATATTACAAATTATTCGTCTTCTCCATGTAAAGGTCATCAAGGTACTTCTTTGGTCATATATTTAGTTTGTTTTAAATTTGTATTTAGACATCAGCCTCTATATGCTTTAGAGAGCTGAGTGCATGTACACTTTGCATCCCATTTGGTGTTATTACAACTTGGTCGAGGGCAAACAATACTTTTGGCGAAACTCTTCTTTCTTTATTTCAGGTTTTTACAATTCCGGGACCAGTCTCGTAAAAACACATCCGACCAAATTTAAAATTGCGCAACCTTGCAGAACACCTGTTCATGTTACAACTTTCTTGGACAGTTTAGATCATACTTTGCTTTGATAAACTTTTTCTACACAAGTTAGCAGCAGCATTGCAATAAGCGATTGTTCATTTTCTGCTATCTGAAGTGCTTTCCACAGCACCTTTCTAGGTACACTGTCATAGGTCAATGCAATCTAACCCAATCTCTTAACCCTTGTATCTACATTTCTCAAACAATTGTCAAGACGAACAAAAAAATCGCTTTCTCACACTACTTTTCCAAATAATTCTTACATCTTCTCCATCATCTCGTTTTCAGAATACTATTATTACCATTACCTACACCGAATATCACTTTACTCGTCATCTTTCACCATAACCATTGTCCATCTATGGAATGCATCGCCTGGGGATGTCAGATATTGCCAAATTTTAGCAGCATTTTATAATATATTGTTTAATTTTATTACAAACAAGCGATTACCATACGTTTAGATTGCTTCAGTTACAATACATATATGTATTTTTATTTTGTTGTAGAATTAATCATTATATTCTTCTTATTCTTATATTTATTACTACCATAAATGTTCCTATCTCCTTCATAGTATCGTCAGAGTTTTTAATTTATATGTTTTATTGCTATATTTATTTCAACTTTCATGAATTACATAGATTTATAGTATGTGTATGAACGTCACTGTTAGTGCTTGTTGCATTATTCTTTTTATTTTTTTTTTCTTAACGTTAACATTTTTCAGAGTTTATGTATTTTTATTTTGTTGTAGAATTAATCATTATATTCTTCTTATTCTTATATTTATTACTACCATAAATGTTCCTATCTCCTTCATAGTATCGTCAGAGTTTTTAATTTATATGTTTTATTGCTATATTTATTTCAACTTTCATGAATTACATAGATTTATAGTATGTGTATGAACGTCACTGTTAGTGCTTGTTGCATTATTCTTTTTATTTTTTTTTTTCTTAACGTTAACATTTTTCAGAGTTTATTTTCATTATCCATGTTAATGTTATAATTTTGATATTATTACTAAAATATAGTGTAATTATTATTAGATTGGTAGAGCGGAAAAGAAGGCAATAATTTCACTGCGATACCGGACTGTGATTGGTCAAAATTGAGAATTTATTTGATTTCATCGGTCGATTTTATGATAACGTTACATAAGTGAGATAGTCACATTAATCATACGTTAGCTCTAACAGTCCTTAGGACCTTACATAAAGAGCATAGTTATGCATCCTAAGTTTATTTAATTAGAAATTTTATCTTCTTGCACTATCATATTAAAGAGTTTCGACTGAAAGGTACTATTTTCCCTGCTCCGCATTTTAACAATTTTAAAATTATTTCATCTGGTCTAGATATAATAATAATAATAATAATAATAATAATAATAATAATAAAATGTGATTAATCAGTTTTGTGCTATCATATTGCTTAAAAATATTTTATCAGAATAATTTGCATACATAAACTATGGAGCAAAACAGTAAAAATTTGGAAATCAGCACAAATAATACTAATAATTTCGTTTTTGTTTTGAAAATGTTGAATACAATATGAAGAAGCTTTTTTTTCATTATCATTTGTCCACTGTTAAGGCTCAAATTACAGGGATAGGCTCAGAGTTAAGCCAAATTATATAGACTATACATAACTAAAAGTCCTCGCAATATTTTGAGTTTTTTTTATTTTTATTTTTACTAACATTAATACATTTTACCCGTCTTAATGAAATGTCAAGACTAAAATAAAAAATAAGGCGATTCGTGGTCTTTTATTTAAGAAAAATTTTGTATCACGAAAGGCATTTGCCTATGTGCTGGCTTACGGCGCATTCTTTAGAGTGAAATTGGGGACGCATCAAATGGCGGGTGCTTACTTGCAAGTGTTTTTGCTTGTGCAGAACCTGAAATGAGACAAAAAGAAACAAACAAATAAAACGAAATAACCTCCCGCCTATGTCACAACTGCGGCACGTTTTATGAGCCAGCCGCGGCAGTCTGAACATCAATGGCTCACAAAAGCCGCACCCTTGTCCTCTCTTTTAACCCCTTGTCAGGCAAAATGTGGGTCAGTGTGTTACCCAGCATTATTATACGTTCATTCACTCTTTTACAGCGGAACGTGTCGGGCAACTTGTAGGCTCGATAAAAGCCTCTCGGATTTCACTGGGAAAACTTATTTTCAGTTAGAGGAGATAAAACATACAGTTATGAGTAAAACATTTATAAAATGTGATCAGAATGATTGAAAATATGATTTAAAAATATAACAAAATTGAGCATCAGAGTTTATTTCCCGTTTTGTTTACTTAGCTTCCAAATGTCTATTTAAAATGCCTCGCTATTATTTGTTATTGTAAATTGTTTGCTACACGAATAAAGTTCGTTGTCTGTCATTATGAGTCAATTAACTTTCCTTTTGATTTTTTTAATAACCAATTTTTGGCAATTTTGAAGCGATTTGTTGTCGACGTCACGTGGCCTTGCGCTGTGATGCCAATGTTAAGGACTTTTGTAGATTGATTATTGGTCGCTTCGGTGTTGTTGCCCACGCTTTAATGACAACAATTTCTCAAGGTGAATTGTGCAATTTTGTTCATTCGTACTCAACAGGATCGGGAGAGAATTTCAACGATGTGTATAAGCATGCGATGCGGCATAACATATGTTGGTATTTTATTATGTCCAAAATCTTTCGCGTCCTCTGGAGTTTTTCTTATTATAGACTTAGGTACGCCGATAAAAACTTATTTGCCGCATGTAAAACTTACAGATGAGTGCCGCGACGCGCGAAACTGAAAATCGAACCTATATGGACGCGATTAGATCTTAGAACTGCGTGCCTCAGCAACGTCGAACTTACAACTGCTGAGCTGCCTAACTGAGTCGAATCCAATGCCCTAACGGAGCAACCGCCTCCTTATATATTAAATTCAAACCAAGTGATCGTTGGTTTTAACGATTGCCACGGCATCACACTGGCACTCTCAATCTTTGCGCCCATCTTTAAAATTTCAAACATCGTTCTCCATTGGTAGTTTAAGTTCACTTCACTAAGAGTGAAAGTTTAAACATTTTGTTGGCATTGGATACTTTAAAGGGCTAACAGTGCAACACCTGTCGGGTGCAGAGACCTTAACTCGTTTGAAAAAAAATCTTCAGGTTATTAATCTTGCCACGGCAGTACTTTTGAAAAAAGAAAAGGGTTTCACAAGCAACCCTCGGGTTACTTCCTCTGAATAGAGATTTTATGACTCTTTTGTTGGCTTTCCAAGTTTCTGTAACAAACCACCAAGGAGCTTTCTCTTCTGTACAATTCTTACGTTGACGTTAAAGCTTATGACACATATATAGACATAATATTTATATTACTAATTACAATACCGAAATGTGATGGTTTGGATTACATAAATGTACATTATAATTATATTTCATTGGGGTGGAACGGAGGAACCGTTATAAAATACATGCTTATATACAAAACTAGCATATTTATGAACTATATAGATATGGAATCGGATTAAGAAAGGAAAAAATTACGGTTATGGCCGGGAATAGAACCACGAATCTTCAGCTTGCCGTGCCAATACTCTTTTACCTGAAATTTAATTGCTAAGAAATTACTCAAAACCTTCGAGTTTATGGTCAAGTCTTTATCTTAAGTCGTTCGAAAATTAATGGAGAGCGTAACACTAAAGTTGATGATCAACTCATGCAAATTGCTAAAGCAAGTTTTACACGTCAAACTACTGGGAACTAGCTAACGAACTCAGGCTTGCATCTTCAACTAGACTTAAGAATTTCCAAGCACTAAAACCAGAATGAAGCGGAATGTGTTGATATTAGACTGCAAAGAGCAGGTAGAGGTAAATAGATCAGGGGTTACAAACCACCCTCTCTCTTTATGCCTCTTACGCATCAGTTCTTTTTTCCCTACAGAGCGGTGACTCACAACCTGTGTTTGAGTGTACCTAACTTGCTGTTAAGTGCTTAAGATTTCCGATGCCTATGAACACTTAAAGAAAACAGAAAACGATTGACAAAAATTAATAAATGGTTCCCATACGAATTATACGACTGTTAAAAGATGATAGTTTAAAGTTTGTTCTTAATTGCTTTGTGTAAAAAAAAATACTTTTTGATTTTATTTTGACACGATGAAAAGTAAAATCTTTACTACAAAAATACAAACAATCGGCACAATGGCTAAATGTCGATAAAGCATCAAAAGCACCACGAAACCAAAATTACGCCAGAAGAAATTTATGGTGACAGTATGGTGGTCTACGATTGGTTTAGTACACTACAGTCTTCTGCATCGTGACAAAACAATTACTTTTGAATAGTATTATCAAGAAATTTACGAAATTCATCTGAAGCTGGAAGAAAAACAGGAACATTTGTCATAAGAAAATAGCCTATTCTTCTTCATAGCACCCATCTCGCAAAGAAAACTCCAGCAGCTTGGTGCACTGGGCTACGAAACTGTAAACTCCCCCGATCTTCCATCAACTGAATTTCACTTATTTAAACACCTGGACAGTTCCATGAAGAATAAAATCTTCAATAACAAAGAAGAAACTGAGTCAATATTTACAGTATTATCATCTCTACTAATTACGATATTTTGCGAATTAGCTTCCTACTAATTGGCATAAATGTATAGTTATAATTTTCGTTAACAATTAAATTAATTTTTCGGCGTTTTATTATAGTATAAAGCACAAAATCGCCATACGTTTTCGAATGACCTATTAGTTAATCACACTTGCTATTTTCATTAGTTGCTGATAATAAATTATAAATAGCATTAGCAATACTTACACACATGTTTAGGTTTCTATACCAAAATGAACGTAGAAACCCGTGATCTGAACGTATAAACAAAAATGTACACGAAGTTTCTGAAACGTTTTTAATGCAACGTGCTCTTATATTTTTGATATATAAAATGGGGTCAGAGGATGTTAGAACTACTAAACTACTAAACTACTAAACAAATTAGTTACATTATCATCTTTGTTTGAGTTTCTGTGATGAGGATATGTGTTAAATTATGTTATAAGTTGCCATAGAATCTATAAATAAAATATGTACAGATAATGACGAATGAGCTTTTTAAGTTCGGTAGGTAAATCTAATAAAGTGATGTTAATAAACATAAAAAGAACTGTTTATCAGTTTTAATTATCTGTAAAGCTTCAGTTGTTGAATACGTAGAGTATAAGATTAAGAGATATAATAATAATAATAATAATAATAATAATAATAATAATAATAATAATAATAATATAAAGTACGATACAGAGGAAAAATGGTACAAAATGCAGACATATAGAAGAAAAAATTAATTTCATAAATGAAAGAAAAAATGCAGCAATAGAGAAAGAGAGAAAAAGGATAGAACCAAGAAACAGGGATTAAGAGGAATTAAAAAAAAAAAAAAGGAACATAAGAAAAGGAAAATTAAATTGGGGAGAGGGAATAGAGTGGTTTGGAGTAAAAATTGGAATGAAGGAACAAACTAAACAGAAAGAAGGGGATGACATTGAATGTAAAGCAAGAAGAAATAGGAGAACGTAAGAAGGAAGGACAAACAGAGAGAAATTTGGTTTATTTACGGACGCTCTTTGACATCTCAGGTCATCAGTTTTATAGAAAGAAAGAAAGAAAGAAAGAAAGAAAGAAAGAAAGAAAGAAAGAAAATGAAGAAGAATGAAAGGAAGATAAAAATAGTTTAAGAAGAGTAGATGAATTAACTATGTTTAATGAAAAATAAAAGAAATGAAAACGCAAGAGCAGGTAGAGGGGAAAAAAAAAAAAACAGTGAGATGGAAGAGGAGAAGTAAAAAGAAAGAGATGTAGAAGAAGCGTAGAGTAAGAAGGAACGGATGAGAAATCGGCAGTGTACCGAAATACCTCGTGCTGGTCCCACTTCACTAAAAAACCCGTAACAACAGTTACGCTTGCAAGTCTATAAATGTTTTGCTGAGGACGAGAACATTAATGTATGCAAATGTATACAGAGGAGTCTAGAAACACGATGTATATGAGAAGTTAGTTAAAGTATACACACAATGTACTTCCCTCCGGGAGAATGCGACTGTTGCTTGTTCACAATTGTAATGCGCAGACTCAAAGCCTGCCGGAAGAGGCCGAGCGTTTAATTAATAACGAAAACAATATAAAACACCTCCCGAAGTGGAGAAGCGATGCACAAACAACTTCATAGCCTGACAATAAAGATCGACTGGAAATTGCGTGGCGTGGATAATGAGAGACGGTAGATGGTGTGAAAATGAAGGTCAGCTGAACTTGATATCTTGTTACCGTTTCATCGCCAGAAAATTCTGCCACATTACCTTGTCAGCAACTTATCAAGCAGTCATAGTCAGTAGAACAGATATATTGTGACATATTGGAAGTGTAGGGAATGGAAATTGAGATGAAAGAAAAGACCTGTTGAAACAATAAAGGAAAAGTCATAAATTATACAATAATCCCAGGAAAAGTACTAAAGTGAGCCTCTTCTGAAAGGTTTGAACTATAGGTTTTATATCCTCAATGTCATTTTATTGCTCTGTCATAAATCATTGTCAATTCTTATGTACATGCTCCCTTAGAGCAATAAATATATTTAATACTGCACCTGAAACATAAACTGTAGTAGCCGAGAAAGTCAAACCTTTTAAAAGTTCTCGAGCTTTCTACTTTTTAAAAAAAGTTATTGTAATCCTAATAGACATGTTATTATATTGGGCGGTTTAACTTTTTTGAATTAAAAAGTATAACATTAACAACCTCTCCCCATACCACCAAGTACCGAGGGTTTAGTCAGGGTATTATCGCTTCCGTCTAAACAGCAACACACTGCCACGATATTCTGGAAATCCTCAGGCTTTATCTGTTACTTTCGTACATCAAAAATTGAGCAGAATGAAGCACATTTTCTGTTTGTCATATTGTTAAGGATATGTGACTATGCCTTGATTAAATCAATGAATAAATAAAATTATTCTCACTTCCACATCCAGGTAACAACATTGTTTTCCTGAGCGCCTTCCTCACGTGTATCATGTTAACGTAACATAAATAAGCAGCTGGGTGACTGTAATCTCAGTTCCAGGAAAAAATGCCCATCAAGGGTTTCATACTATATATGTGCGGATGAAATATAAATACATACTTTTATTGTTACGACACGAATACCCTGTAATGTTTGTTACAATTTAATATGATTACCATCCATTTTAACTAACACAAATAAGTCCTTTTAAAAGCCTGCACTTGCTTCTATAATACAGATTTTTAAGCCTTAGGTATCTCTTACTATGGTTTTTATTTACTATTGAATTGGTAAGCTCTGAGATAAAGACATCAAAGAGAACTAAATCCATAATGGTGTTAATCCCCTCATGGGATCTGTGGTTGAGACGCAATCTAACAATTTTTTTACTTCTATAACATGTTACAAACTCGATGCGATGCTAAAGGAAGTTAACGATGACTTCGATCAATTTCTCTTGGTTAGTAAAGAACGTGTCAAGCTGTGCCATTAGAAAAATCAAAATCATAACTTACTTGTAAGTAATACTATAATTCCATGTAGTCCAGTTGTGAAAAAGAGTTTTACAGAACCATATCTTAGCTTGGAACGAGCAAGTGAATCACACTTGCATATACACTCACATATATTCTCTTATTCATTCATTGAAATGATTGAAGTAGTTTTTTTCCCGATAAATTAAAATTAATACTAGTACAAAAACCGATAATCCACATCACGGATGTCATATTTTGTTAAATAATCTTGATGCAAACAGACAAATAACGTGTATAGAACGCTTACTTTGTTATACAGAACGTGACATTAAAGTAGGTCAAACTTTCAGCACACGTTCTTCACATGTAGAAAATATGTTGTGTGGACATTGATGTTGATACACGTTATTTTCATGTTAGAAGTCATTTTCTACAACTCGTTTTAATACATTAATCATGGGAAACACACAGAAACAGAACGTACCAGCATACTACATGAAAAGTTCATAATGTCCTCTTGTTATGTTTAAGATGTAATTCTTAGGTGCACCACCAGTGTTTAGTATTCCGTTCAATGCGACGGCAGGTGAATGCATGTATCAATGCTAGCGTAGAGTATCTTATTGGTACACCCGATATATCATATTTCTCCTTCTTTCAAGACTGCCCTAGTTAAGAAAAAACTACTGCCTGGTTTTTCCAAATTTTGCATATCGCTACCATCCCCTATTTAGTTTTACATTTCCAAAAATTATCTGCACGTCACCAATTAGGCACCAGTTCTCACAATGATGCTTTTTTGTTTTGTGTTTTGTAATAGTGTTTATCTCTCGTATTTCATAGCCAGATACTGATGATGAAAGCCCGGAAGCAAGGTAAAATGTCTTTTTTATCTGGGTGGTTATATTAAGAATCAGATAGAAATGAACATGTTTCTATACATTTATTTGGAATCGGAGAGTCATCCCCCCCTTTTGCCTATTTTGGCTTCTGCTGCCTATTTTAAAATTTAAAAACTTTTATTGTCTATTTTTTCATTTTTTTCAGCGATTATTTACACATCATAAAAACACATAAATACTTTTGATATATCAAAACGAAAAAAGTTATAAAACTAAATAGCATGTTCATCTGACAAAAATTTCTTGTGGGAATCTTGTTATACATTTATTTCTTTTCAAGCAGACATAAAATTTCTTTTCAGCCCATTCACTGAAACTCTTTAAATAGCAGAATCTTCATTAGTGAAAGGAACGCACGATTACCTCAGGCATATTTATGCCAGGAAATATAGAGGACGAGGAAAGTACTATAGTTTTGAATAGTCCTGGCGAATGAACTTGTATCGATCTGCGCCAGACAATTCTATGAAATTTATAACTTCTCAGTTGCATGTAACAAACAACTACAAGCAAGAAAAATGAGAGCTGTACAGCTGTGCAATAAACTGTTCCAACAATGTGTTCAGTACGGAAATAGAAATACTAACCTAGTTTCCCAATAAAGGAATAAACAGAAATTGAACTTGACCAGAAAGCACTGAGAATCTTTTGTTCATTCGCCAGGAGTATTCAACACTACTTTAATTTGTCTTGATCAATATTTCCATGTTGTCCTGAAAGGTGAATGTTCTGTTGTAACTGGTATGAGCCCTTTCAAAATAGCTTGTTTTAAATAAGCTCCAATCACCTGGGTGGAAGTAGAACATACTTTTTCCATAATGAAAAATGTTTTCTCTGACAAGCGGCTGACTATGACAATTGATACCTCGCCGTTATCAGGGTTGAGGAAAACGTGGAGAAAATCTCAGTCAGGGAGGATGGTTCTGGCGGGAATAGAACCTCTAACCCCCTGTCCGCTAGTCAGAGCCTTAATGATCTCGTCAACCATGGTGGTACCATGATCTATTCTTATCATATACTATTCCCATTAACAAGATCTGGAACCTGCTCCTGAAGAAAGATAAAGATTGTCGGATAATGTGATTGTTTAAAACTAAGGTTAAAATTCTTACATAATAATCGATTTCCATTTAAATGTTGATAAATATTTAATGAAATTATCATCTACTGTTTTACCGCATTAATATATTTTTATTCCTGTAATTAGAATTGTTATTTATTTTTATGATTATGACATTAATTTGTTCAATTTGTGCATTATTTAATTTTAGTTACAAACATAACTTATGTTTATCTTAGGGGAGCATAAACTGGAGTTACACTTAAATTATAGAATGTAGTCGTTGGTAACAATTTAATCACTGATTCTAGCTTGTAACTATATATTTATTTTCACCAGTTTTTATATTCACGAGTTGGTTAAATAAGTAATTCCATATTATGTATATTAGTTGTTTAGTATTAATTGCATATATATGACATTAAGATATCTTAGTATAAATATTTTCCTACATTTGTTGTATTAATTAGAAATAGGTGAGTAAAAGAGAAGAACTTATGCCAGCTAAGATAAAGAATTCTATTCTAAATTGCTGTTTAAAATTTTTATATTTCAGCGATGAAGTGAAATAATAAATATGTGAACATCTTAGTTTTGAGTATTAAAATTGAGTGTATAGTTGTTTAAAAAAGATAACGATATAAATGTTGCACTTTCTCTGTCTTGGAGTCAAGTTTCACCTTCCAAATTACACATCAAAGATTGTCACGAAAAGAGCACATTGCTGTAAACATTCCAGAGCAGTGGAGAAGACGCCCATAGAATGTTCCTGGTGTGTTGTAACAAAGCTGAAACTCAACCAACTTTTAATAATCACTCTATTTACATTCAAACATTTACTTCAATAGTGGCTGAGAGCCAGTTTATAGCCTACCACGCTACATTTTTATCTCAGTACAGCATTTATCCGCATACCCAGGACATGCAGCAAAGACAGAAAGGCATAATTCTAACCTACCTTCGGGTGTATTTTTAGAAGGTTATAAGAATTTAATAATAAAACCTCATGTTCTTGCAAGGAGTAATTTTTAACCCTTGGAGTTTTTAAATGTCGTAATACTTTACTTTCTTGAAGAAACAGTAAAATGAAGCTAAAGAGAATCAACGAAAATATTTTAACGAATTCCGAAGAGATGTAGTTATTGCGGTTGTACTCAGGAAATGATTTAAAAAAAAATACTAGGTACCGAAAATATCAATGAAAAAATTATATTATATATTATATAATTTAATACACTGTTAATTTATATATATATATAAATTAACAGTAATTATAAAAGGTCTTCTTGCCTTAGAAGAGCTCTAGTAGTTCGTAATATAGCGATTGCAAGTGTGACTTTCTCTTAGTGTTTTATCCATTTCTGCTTTTATAATTACTGTTAACATGTTACATTGTTAATACTGTTACTTTATTTTTACTTTATATATATATATATATACACATACACGTGTATATGTGTGTGTGTCTAAAAGCTCTAGCGGTTGCAATTTTTTATTTTTTCTCAACGAAACTATGCACATAGCCACAATTAACAAATGATTCTTCGATTTCATTAAACAGCAAAATTAGACCATTTAGGGTTGGGGTTAACTTAAAGAGAAATTAAAAAAATTGATTTAATGCCCGCAGTTTTTGTTTTTTATCAATGAAGCTCTCTATATTTCATTATAATAAATTAATAAACATAGTTTCTGAAAATAGGGTCATTAGGAATGAGGGTTAAAGCGAAAATTAAAAATCGTTCTAGCGGCCACAATTAAAAAAAAAGTAAAGGAAACTCATTACATGCCACTGAAATAAAATAATAAAAATAATTTCTGAAAATCAGTGAAATCAGATTATTAGGAATGGGGGTTTGCCTGTAATTCAACATTTAAAACTAGCTCTGGTGGTACCAATATTTGCTTTTTCGCAACAAGACTCGATGTGTACCATTTAAATAAAATAAGAAAATAATTTCTGAAAATCAGGGAAATCCAATCAATGGGATTTTAACTGAAACCCAAAATTTAAAATTCGCTCTATAGGCACCAATATTTTTAACTTTATGTTAGAACAATATTAATATAGTTTAAAATAGAGCAATATATACAAAATTAGCTTATTTGTTATTCTTTTGAAATATAAACTTTTTTTCACTTTAGGAAATTAAAATTGGTAGTAGTTTCACAACTAGATTCTTTTATTTTGGTTTCAGGCAACTACTGGCTTCCTCTTCTACGTAGTAACCAGTAAGTACACTATTAGGTTTTCAGTTTATTGTAGTTCATACTTTTGCACACAGCGAAACTTTAGCTAATACCAGAAAAATAATTTACTGATAATTTTATGAATGATTGTTGTAAATGGTAATTTCCTTTGGTTATTTGCAGCTTAACTCTGAGTATACCACAAATAAGTACAATAAATCATTTCTTCTCGTTTCTTTTAACATTTTTCATTATGATTACGAATTTTTCACAGGTTTTTAAAAATTATCATATTTGGAACTTCTAAATAACGTATCTACAAATTTGGACGCATTAATGCATATAACATATAAATATCATGGTTAAATATTCAAAATTTAGTTCATTCTATTTTTGTATCATGATATCTGCCCCTGTGAACGTTTAAGTAAAGCCTTTTGAGCAATTATTGTCTAATAATAATCATCTAATAATAATAATACTTTTGAAATAGTAATGTAAAGCTGTTCTTACTACTGAAACAAGTACCTACCACCTTTTTATTGCTTTTTTTGAGATGCTGAAGACACTTTACACATTTTTTTTTCACTCTTAAATGTTTGGAAATAAAGGGCTTAAAATAGGTTTAGTTGTGTCGCTATTATCGTAACAAAGAGGACTGTTGCAGTTATTCCATCACATTAGAGCTGATGGCTCTATCAAAGATCTCTTTCCTTCATAGATCGAATCAAAGAGCATTCTTCGAGATACGACGTGCAAATGCTTAACACACTTATCATTGTTATATTTTATTCTTTCTGTTTTTACGTTCCAGCAAAGTTCGTTTTATTCAATTTCTGTCCGGGGTAACTGTTGATAATGACTGGTAATTAAAGATTTTCCTTGCCACGTTAAGGCGTTGCTCAGAATTGAAATTCTTACCTTCTGTAGCAGATTTGACATTTCAGCGTAAAAGAAAAAATGGTATCAGACATGAGTTAAAACATCTGTAGCCTACAAGATAGAATAGCCAATCTACAGGAAGACTGACTGATACAGCCATATTTAATGAATATAAAACGACGGAATACCACATGCAACGTTAAACTACATTCCTAAAGCCTACAGAAATGTTACATGCCCCTTCACCAGAATGGAGCGACCTATTCTGTTGATGTGGAAATAGGCCTATATGCTTAAGTCCATGAAACTGACGACGACAACGAAGTTTGCTTTTATTTTCCTCACTCGTCTTTGTTAAGTTAATTTGTTTCTGTCTTTATTCACGAAACCTGATATCGGAATTTTTAGACGCAGCTGCTTTCATCTTGCCATCGTCCATATCGGTGTTCCATAAATAATTAGTGTCATAAATTACCTAGCGGATTTTCCTTTCACGTTTTGTGTCCTATCACACACTCCAGAGTATAAATCTTTTTTTCCTTACCCACATATCTGATAACGCTATTGAATAATGAACTATTGAATTATACGATCAACTTATTATTGCAGAAGATGGGAATAAACGCTGAAGGAAGATTGCCAAACATAATGTTAACTGTCAATATCTGAATATGTTATTCTTGGTGATGGTAGAACGGTTGGTAAGAGGACCGGTTAGGAATATTCTTATTTGGGAATAAAAGAGACTCAAGTGACCAACACGGGTGGCCGAGGTCGTTAAGGCGCGAACTCATGAGCGGGATGTCTGGGGCTCAATTCCCACCAGGACCGTCCTCCCTAACTGAGTTTTTTCCAGGTTTTCATCAGTCCTCATAACTGGCAAATGCCAGGGAGATACACTAAACTTAGGCCTGGAACGCTTCCTTCCTTAAAAAAAATCCTTTCACAATTTATCGGTTCATCTTCACCGCCTGAATGTCTCAGTAGTTAAAACGCGTTAAAAAAAACTGTTTAAGCAAGACAACACATAACTACGTTCTGTAAGAAATTCATCAGAAATGAAACAAAAGTAAGTTGCTTTAATTAATTTGAATGTTACGAAGAAAAATTAGGAGCCGAAAGGAGTGAAAAATTCCTTATAACATTAAGAAAAGTGAATCAATCAATGTTATTTAATCTCTACCGGGAATGATACAATTTTATCTTTTAACACTTACAACTCTTGTATAGCACTTTGAAATGTTTGTTTTGTCTTGTACTTTACGTAGTGAAATACATTCATCGGATGAATAATACATTTTTAGTGAATTAATATACTTAGACTACGTCATTTACCTTCATGTACGTTTAAAAAAAACCCTTATTCCAAAGATTGAATGCATAATAAAGTGCCATCAGATTAAACGGGCTCGCTGTTACGCGGCGCAGTTTCACGGTCACATAGCACGCATTCCCACTAACGAATGATGTAAGTTCGGTGTGCAAAGTCAAGTCATTCAAGTACAAGGCAGTAGAGAAACTTCTGTGATGCTGCTCTGTTGTGAATGCATAAGTCATGGTGCAATTTAATACAGAACAACGTTTTCATTTGTTGCAACTTTGTAGTCATCTGCAGCGTTTGGAGAACGCTTTTCTGAAACTGATTCTTCTAACAGACGTGCAGTTCATAAAACAGTCAACAAATTGAAAACAACATCGGTATTGGACTGGAAAGAAAATCAAAGAGGACACGTTTTAAATAGAAAGAAAGCTTGATGATATTGGTGCTCGATTAGAACCTTTGCATGAAAATCTCTAAGTTAGTAAGGCGAGCAGGAGTCAGTTATCACACAAAGCGATAAAATTACTGAAACTTCAAAATAATAGAGACGCAAGCCTTAAGGAGCAAGGACACGTAAAGGAAGATCCAGTTTCTTTACCCTTACATAGCGGCAACATAAACCCCTAGAGTTTCTCCTAACTAGATGTGATTTCATGTGTATGGATGAGCTAAAACGTGGTACTAAACCTAATCCGTTCGATTTATCTTGATTCATATGAATGTGTGCACTCGATCAGCTGATCACGTGGTGTCGGTTGCCCGGGGTCACGCTGTCACTGAGAGCGAGCCCAGTTAAATTGATGACTATATATATTATAATAATTTTATTTTATTTCCAAGCATAAACTACGTTGAAGATATAGACTTACAATAAACCGTGGACATTTAAAACAACTCTCCTAAGACATACTCAATTTATAATATTTTGTACATAAAATTACAAATATAAAACTTTATTGTTTATTTTCTGTGCTTTTCCCTTCGTCATTTTCTCGTTAAGCTACTGTGTTTATTCAGCAACACTTCTCTTATCATTAGTATTCTGAAAACATTCAAGTACAAACAAAACACTATCGTTTATCGTCTGTACATAACCATATTTTAAAGCACTTTTCATTGACAGATTCATGTACATTCCGTCACTTTCGGCGCTGCAGGTTGTAAATCTGCTTCAGTTCGTAAAGAAAACACGGCGAATATGAACACCTAAGACCTCGTCGTTTTACTATCCAAGTTTCATAAATGCAACTTGACACAAACATATGACACCTCTGACACCATAGAATAATGTGAGAACATTTTCTATTTCATTTTCGGTATTAAAGAAAACGCTTTCTTTGTTTTTCCTCTCCTCATTTTCCATACACTGCCAACGTCTGTGTTTTATTTATGAAAGTTTTTATGTATTATTTATTTGCCATAAATCCTTAGGGCTATACTATGATTAATTGATTGTGAAAATTGAGTTTGAAATCAGTTGATGACGAAGATAATGTGGCATTGATCTTTTCGCGGTATTTAAAGTCTTCCAAAACATGAGATACAGATATTGCTCCAACCTAATAAAAGATTGATATTTAGTGTCTGAGTTATAAAGGCGACAACTTATTATTTTTTGTGATGTTTTTAAATGTTACAGTTCACTGCAATTGTGCGTCTACTGCCAGTGAAGTTAAATCATTTATTCCGTACTAATAGCAACAACGGTATCTGCTGTTGGTAAAAATGCGAATATTTATGAAAATCGATATGGAAATTTGCCCTCGAACGAGTTGACTAATTAATGCAGATGCAATTATTCCATCATCAAGATGGCTCTGGCAGTAACACTTGGAACTCATATCCAGGAGGTCGTGGGTTCAAATTCTGCTGTTGAGTAACCTAACTGAGGATTTCCATGGTTTTCCTCGGTTCATTTTAAAAAGACTAAATGCCAGGGTAATAGTTCTATTCAACGAATTCATTCCCCTTTCATTTCTTAATTGATCTTCATCTTTTGTGTGTGTGTCTACCTCTTCAATGTTCTTGATACCATTAGGCTGTCCTGACGGATTGATCATTTATTCAAGGAGCCCCTCAACTGCATGTGTACTCTATGTGAGTAAAATATAATTTGCTTCCCGTCAGGTGACTGGCGTTTAAGTCCGACAAATTAATGAGGGCACATACAGAAGAAGATAGGAAAGAGGTAAATAATATTTCCACAGTATTTGTGATGTATGACAGATAGCATGTTATCACTTTTAAGAATTCTGAACAATTGTTTTTAATCTTATATTGACGCATTTCGCTTTGATATCGAAAGTCTGTCCATGTAATAAAAAGTCAGGGCTCTTTAATGTTAAAATAGAATATGCATATTTCTAGCTATGCAAATTTGATATCTGTATTTATTCATATTATTTTAACCAATATCGTGTTAATTAACTAAATTTAGAACTAAATTCTATGCCTTTTCGGATTTGAAATTGACTTAAACTATGAATTTATGTTTGGAACTAAATAATTCACTAATTAATCAGGCCTTCATGTATTAACAGAAAAAGTAATGCATATATATCTACTACAAAATTACATGTCATCGGTATCATCATTAGCAGCAGCAATACATTTTTTAATGGGTCTAGCTACGTTTTTCTTTCCAATTGCTTTGAATTTCGGGTGATGTCCTGCCCTTTGAAACTGCATATCCAATTCAATCTTGACCTATACTTTTATCCAGCAGTTTGAATGTTTGTAGTTCATCTGTAATACTGTCATTCATTTCACAGTTATCTAGTCTACAGGCAGCAACAACTTCATCCCCATCTTATGCAAATTTTGCTTTTGTTGTTTAGCTATTTGCAATACTCATATCACAAACGCCATTTGTCATTCCTTTGTCAATATCTTGGGGTTTTTCATGTGTTACGGTAAAACAAAGATAGTTAACTTTATTTACTTAGTGAAATATTTTTTCCTATTACAAATTTTCCTCTTACTGACAATTTCCTGTAAAAGCTAGCATTTATTTCTGTTGATATCCTTAACCTTACGTTTATTATTTTTATTACAAAGTTTCAAATTGATTGTTGTAGCTATACTTTGGAATATAATTTCACTGTTTTATTGTCCATAAAAATGTGTATTTAATTATATTAAACTTTTTCGTTTATTCATTCTGCCATTTTTAGGTTGTCTATGTATGTATTAAACAAAAACATTGGCACAATCCTTATTTTTCATATTAAACGCTCACAATATTTTGTTATAAATTTATAAGTTATGCACCGTGCATCCCATCCAACTATCTGCCAGCGTGCCGATAACGGTTGAATGTATTCCGCCGGCAGCTAGCTCACCGTTACGTGCATCGTTATTATATTCAATGGAAAGCATGGCCTTATGTTTATTAAATATTGAGGGATATCTTTGTTTATAATGATGTAAAATAATTCGATATGCTCTTTCTTTCAAAACTGTTTTCTAATATACAAAAGGGTTGGCAAATTTTGATTACTTTTATGACAGTAAATAGAATTTTCCATTCTCTTATGCTCATGTTCAAACTCCTCCGTACCTCCATCCCTCAGTATATCGCCTCTCTCTTCGTATACCTGTACGTACTCGGACCCGCCTCGCCACCGAACTCAACTTCATTCAGCGTGTCAGTTCCCAGAATCTGGAACTCTCTTCCTCCTGAAGTGAGAGATTGGCGGACAATAAAGCAATTTATGTGCAGATTAAATTGTCATCTCCTCAACTATAGGAATCACAACAGTTAGTCTCTCGCGTCTTCTTCTTCTTCTTCTTCTTCTTCTTCTTCTTCTTCTCCTCCTCCAAAAATTGAGAAAAATTATTGAAGAATAAGTGGAATTCTAACACTATCTTTATCAACTTTCTAACTATATAAAATATGTACTATTTACTACAGTTTATATCTTTAATTTGTATTTTATGTAACTATGTATATTGTACTTTGTTCCTTTGCTGGTTTTATTCGTGGTAGAGTAGAAGAGAAGGCTCCATGGCCTTAATTGTTTCCAGGATAAATAAATGAATAGATAAACAAATGCTAAATATCCGTTTCTAAACCCATGTTGGCACTTTGATAGCCTCAGCTGTTATCTTCAGCCAGATTTTTAACTATTGAAACCTCCCAACAAAATATTTTTAAGAGACATGTCACGGCGATTTTCCGTGGTTCTTTATGTAATAAAAATTTAAATTATTTATAAATTATCCAAATTATTTTTCTCGAAAAAATGTGAGAGACATGTAAAGTAAATAAACTTTTAATTGTGACATTTTTAGGACAGAAAACACTTATTATAATCGTCAAAAGTCCTGTTACAGAGGTAAAATTGTTATTGTTTAATAATAATTAAAACAATTTCTGCTCATTACTAGCTTATAAATATTTGTAACTGAAAACAATTAGTAATATTTTTATAAATATAAATAGCTTATCCTGTTTGCAGCATTGCCTGAAATTCCTAGAGAAAACCCAGACCTTGCTATAAATGACACATTTGTGATCCGAACAGAAAGTATAGCAAAATGTGCACAAAAATGTTTTCCTTAGGAAATCAATATCTGTGCTCATGGATATTTACATGCATAAACAAGAGATACTGTCAACGAGTTTTAAGCTTTTGGAAACAGGGTATGGTAAATTTCCAATTTGTTCAGTGTTTCACGTAAAGACACGTGTAAAAATGCGTGTCTGCATTGAGTTTAGGTCAGAGGAACTTTCTGTGTCAGGAATTTGAAAAAGTGAGCCTTTTACATGTGTTTGCCAAGGAAGGTCTTCATTTCCACATAACTTTTAGTATGTTCGTGTAAGAATTTTTTGATACAATCCAATGTATGTCACCCACGAAGGCAATAATAGGTGTGCTACATTGTTTCACACCTATGAAAACGTGATGCGATGTTGAACATTTCCTACAATGCAAAATAAATTGTTTTGATGGAGGATGAACTAATCATACTTAAAACTTTCATCGACAGCTGAAAATAAGTTTACAGATGTGGTTTAAATATTAGAATATTACTATTTATATGAATCAGCACTTCTTGACCCTGACATAGCACCAGAATTTTAAGTTCTTGCACCTCTCGGAAGGGTCTCTCAGTAATATGGTGAGATATATTTTATTTTTAAATTTATTTTATTATCCTGTATTTTGCTATAATGTAATGAAGTACTTACCCCGATAGGCATCCACAATAAAAATAAAGTTATAATGATATAAGCAATGCTTAGATGAGCTCTCAATAGTGCGAATAGCTTCTGTTACCGAAATCGACTGCAGACATTGTGTAACTAAATGAATCCAAGAACTAAATGTGCATCCCATTCAAACATCTCGATAACAAAGGAATTTGTTAAGTCGGCAGCTGACCGTTTCGTGCATGGTTTGCAGATATTTATAATTGATTGGAACGCAAGCCAAAAATAGCAAAATTTGAAATATCCTTCTTCAAAAATTTGCCAATGCATTTGCTTTATTTTTAAATACAATTATTATAAACCAGAAAAAAATTGCCAAAAGGGTAAAAATGTATAATGTACAGTGTTAGTGGTTAAATTTTTGATCGGTATTCGGATTTATTTTTGGTTTCTAGCATTTACATTTACAAGAAAATATAATTTAGCGTGTTCTAAGCTTTGTAATTTTTTCTAATAGTATAAATTGTGAAACTTCACAGTTAATGTTAGTACTTTAATACTAAAATACCACAGATGTGAACGTAAACATAAATAAATGAAAAAATAAATATATTTAATTTTATTACAGGAACACTGAAACGTATATTTAATAATATAGCCCGCAAAGATTCCATAGTAAAAATACACAGCCATATTAATTCAAACTTTAACAATGGGATTAGAAACATGGACAATAACCAAACAAAAAAAAAAATACAATTCCAGACTTCAGTCAATGGAAATAAAATCTTTAAGCTCAATATCTGATATTGAACTAGATAAAAATTTACAATTATGAGATCAGAAAAGAATTAAGAGTTGAGGAAATAAATCATGTAACCAATAAATATAGGAAAAATTGGAAAAGTCATGTAGCAGATAAGGATGGTAAACAGAAGCCCAATGAAGAGATGTGCTAACAATATGGAGCCGGGACGGATTGAAAAGTGCAAACTATGATGGAGAACAAGAAGAAGAATATTTAAGAATTATAAAAAAAAAAATGTACATGAAATTAATTTAATTTATGTATGACATACAATAATATTATTGTCTTGACGTAGGACATTTCCTCATTTCCCAGAGTTTCACTCATTGTGCCATATCATCCGTTGCACGGTTAGAGACACAGTCATGCCAAAAGGAAGAAAATAATAGTTAATGTCTCCTATAATGTAAAACGTTTGCCAACAGAAGTGATGCTTATACAAAATTTCCATTTTGTAAAAAAAAGTCGTTAAAACTTCCGGAATTTTTGTAAATGTACCTAAGAAGAGAGAGAATGCTCGAGACAAAACATTCAGTCCTCTTTGTGTTAAAGGAAAAGTGAGAAGACCTACGGCAGACCTCTATCAACACGGCCTATATCTGCTTCATTACTGCAGTGCCTAGTCAGCCTGCAGTAGGTCATAGGTAAATGACCACAAGTAACGTCTTCCTTTCCTTCAGACGCCCTCCATTCAGTCGTCACTTTCGATTGGATTAGTCTAGGGGTAAGGTGCTAATAAAAAAAACGTTTTAGGCCTTTTAAGCTTTAAATTACGTTGTCCTGTAGAATGTGTTAACTTTCGCATACATACGTCCGGATGGCAGTTGTAAATACCGGTGTTATAATGTTATAATTCGAGTTGAAACAAACTGTTGGGAATACCCGGAAGGAAAAGAATGCACTTGCAAGGAAAGTCATAACTAAATAAAGTTAATGATCTGACGTAAGTGCAGAGTGATATAAGTAAACTCCAGGTACAGCATTCTGTTACAGCTACTTGCACCAGGAGAACCGAAAAAGTTAAACCAAACATTATGTTAATTAGAGCACCGACACGGGTAACCGAGGACGTTAAGGTGTTGTGCAGAATCTTGAAGAGAAGGTGCATAGTTCACGACTCTTCTCCATGATCGAATTTTCCTTTCCAAGGTTTTCATGGAAAATGACGGGGAGGTACAATTTAATAATGGATTTTTTTTCGCTCCAAAAGAAATTCTTTCCCAATTTATCAAATTCTCTATTGATGCTGGCAATGTATCTACAAACATCTGGTGTTTGCAGTGCCGCAGCTTTCATCGTAACACAAAGTTAGAACCCTAGGTTTACTCCAAACTTTTACTACTTATCCTTAATTCTTAAAGGAGAGCCAAAAATATAATAAATGCAAATTTTACCTCTTGATTACTGCTGGAAGAGAAATAAAACAGAAAAAAAAAAAAAATGAAATTCACAGTACAAATGCAAAAAATATTTTGCATTAAAAGAAAGTAACATGCTATTATGGATGTTTACTGGTCGTACTGAAATATCAGCTCTGAAAGACAAACTATATCATTTTATTTATACAGTAGAGAACCTGGGGATATTCTTTAACTACTCTTCAATAATTAAAGGAGAACAATTTCTTAAGGATATAGCACTTCATAATTTGTATATCCAAGTAAAGTTGATATAATAATAATAATAATAATAATAATAATAATAATAATAATAATAATAATAATCAACAGTGTAAAGGATAAACCCAACTTCTTAAATTTAATATGCTATAGTCATGTATATAAGGGAAAAATCAAATTGAATCTTTAGCATAGTAAATATAGTATTTAAAATTTCCACAATGGATAAAAAATTTGAAAACACATTAGAATCATTTTAAAGCAGTTAATTAATGCAACAAAATCGTTAAAAAAACGAATGAGACAGCTGAGCTAAGATATTATTAGAGCACTTCAAAAAGTCCTCAGCTCCTACAGGTAAGATACGGTAATTATGTTTTACGTTGGCATGTCTGTCTTAAGCATTCATTGTTTGAAACAGTTAGTGTAATACATCTGTCTAAAGCATAACACATATAGTGTGGTGATACAATTCTTTATAAATTATTTTTAACGTCAAAGAAAATTCACACCAAATTTATGAAACCTTGTGGATACTGTTCTCCTAAATTGTCAGCAATTAAAAAATGGATTTTTGAATTTAAACAAGTCATACCAATCTTGAACATGACCCGCGTGAAGGGCTTCCAAAAAGTGCAGCAGCAGAAGTCATTGAAGAGATACATAATATGGTATTAGATCATCGGCGAGTTTAATGTTCATGAAATTGCTGAGGCTATGGGAATGTGTAGTTTATATTTTACATAACAAAATGCATATTGTTGTTTGAAGCATTTTAACAGCAACAAAACTGATTTTGTGCCTCAACTTGACTTGGGTCTATCATCACACACCAGAATCGCCGGTTGTCCATCGCCAAAGGAGACAAAGTCGGCTATGTTTGAAGGAAAGCTATGGTTTCAGTCTTTTGGAACACTAAAGGAATTAGTTATCGACTGAAAGAAACCGCAACTATAAACCGACAGTAGTATTTCAATCTTTTAAACCAAATAGAAAGAAACATTTGTAATAAAATACTTGATCTTTATGGGAAAAAAAAAAACAAAAAACAAAACAAAAACTTTTCATCAAGACAATGCAGGTGCTCGCAAAAGGATTTTAGGATAGAATGATTGAAAGATTTGAAGAATGAACTCTTAAGGCATCCACACTGCTACACTGACTCCAATATTTTCCAAACCTCGAACGCAATTCTCGCTGGTCAATGTTTTTCACCAAATCAAGAAGCTATACATCTGTAATGGAGGATTTTGCAGCTTCCGGTAAAAAACTTCCAAGACGGAATAAGGGGCTTGTAGTATCGTTAGAATAATATGCTGAAAAATTATATTGAAGTTAAAAACTCGTTCCTTCATTGTTAGAACCAAGAACTTTTCAGACTGCCCATAAATGAAAAAACTCATTCGGATTGTTAGGTATTAAACGTTTCAAAAGGAATAATGGTGGACTTCGAAATTATAACCTTAAATAAGGAAGAGATTCTGGTACTCTAGGAAATAAGAGCAAGAAAGAAGGGAAAAAGAATAAGAGGTAGCCTGCAGTAGCATTGCTGTCAGTCTTAGTACCATGATAACAAATGACGAATGCTCTTTCAAATGTGGACGCCATGTCTTAAAGCTGATGGACAGGAAAACAAATGACATTCATCTCTAGTAGAGGTTCCCATTATATACCTGACACATGCGGGTTTGCCGCTATTTGTTTGTGTGCGACAGGAAGTTGTTTTTCAAGCTGACACCCTGAGTTCGATTCGCCATTGAGACCTTCCTGCAGGAACAACGCTTCTTTGTTGGAAGACAGCTGCCAAGACATTGCCAATTAAGAAATAAGGCTTAGATCTTTAATGACAGTTAAAATGTTATTTATCCCATTTCCTTTGTGACTAGTTTGAAAAGTGCCAGTTATTAAATAGTTGAAACTTTTTATTTTTGTGTTATAAATGTATTTTAATGAAAATGTTACATCGTTTAGAATTAAAATTGTACCATTTATATTTCTTAGAACTTGGTACCTTCTCTTGCAGTAGGTTTTAATTAGCAGTTTATTACTATGAGGAAAATTTTGAAATTAAATGAATGTTATTCTAAAGCTTGTGGAAATGTATGTATGAAGATAAATCTTATGGTTCCTTCGGATTAACACATAGAGAGTGATAACATAGCAGTAACAACCTGCACTATAGCTTGCAAAAAACTGGGCTTTTCACTGCCTAATTGCACCGTGAAGAGTAAAGTTATTCGTTTTTCGTGGTCAGAGAGAGTGAAACCTTTTGAACTCTATAACAGAATGAAGATTCATTTAAAAGGAAATATAAAACGCAATGATGAATTCCGGAGTGAGGCAACGAAATTAAAATTGTAACACTCATACAATACGCGCTAAACCGACCCCAAATTTTCCCAGAAGGAACGAGTATAACTCGTAAAATACATCAATATCAGCAAGTGACGCGGTGGAATTGTGGCATTACGATAATGTAGGATGTTGGTGCTCATGTTGGCCGAAATGATTTCATAGCAAAACATATATGAGATCACTGGACAGAGTTATAACGAACACACAAACGTGAAGGTTACCATTGGCTCCGTCAAACTACCGAATGAGAAGATCGATAATTCATTTTCGCATGGCTCTTATGAACATGCATAATGTGCTGCCATTTTAATGCCCAGCTGTATAATTATATAAAATGTAACAAAATATTTCTCTTTCAGTAATTTTTAGTTATTGAAATGGACGTTCTGATTTCATTATAGTTTAATAAGTTTGAATTATAAATTGTAGATTTGCTATCACAAAATCAGAAGAAAGCTTATTAAACGTTATAACTTAGCATTTATGACTAATTGTAAACTTTCGTATAGTCAAAATATACACCTAGTTTAATTTGTTTCTATATTTGTCTCCATAACTTATAAATATATAATAAACGTTTATTAAAGTTATTTTATTGAAACATTTCACGGTATATGGGTGTCTTAGAACACATACAAAAGCTCTACTTTCGATCGAATTGTTTTACCAGTTTAACTGTCATCAGTTTGGTTCCATGAATATAAAATATGGTTATTTTCAACTGTTGCAGATCTATCTATGTTCAGATCAATTAGAAAAATTCTTTTCAAACTTCTTGGTGATTTTCATGGTCTATTAAGGAACATTATCGAGATCAATATTTAAAATAGGAGTTTAATTCAGTATGTATGTAAAGATATTTTCACTTTCTCATTTTAGTTTATCAGTTTTTACTCCATTTTACTCCAGTAATGACAGCGAAAGCTGCAGATGATTAGCTCTCACCTAAAAAAAAAAAAAAAAAAAAAAAATTCTTTGCCATCTCTCTAACTGTACTGCAGAAATTTTGCTTCATTTTAACGAAAGGGGCTATGAAATTAAATAAACTCTTACATCATGCGTCTGTGTAACACTTTAATTTCGTTTCACTTCATTAAGAGCCCAGCAAAGTTTTGTAATAAACCTGTACACTTCCATTACGCAAAATTCTAGTGAGAACAGTTTAAACATCTCTGAAAGTAGTAACATATTCCCTTGTGATTTTTTATTATTATATTGAAAGACCATATACTTAAAGGTTTTAATTAATGACATAAAACACATTGCCTCGTATTCTTACTTTAGTTCTGACGGGATATTCTAAAATATATATTTTATTACTTTCAGTAGATCAGACCGCCAAGGGTGGCTGAGGTCGCTAAGGCTCGGATTCGTGAGCGGGAGGTCTGAGGTTCGATTTCCGCCAGGACCGTCCTTCCGGAATGAGGTTTTTTTCCAGGTTTTCCTCAGTCTTCATAAATGGCAAATACCGGGAAGGTACCCTAAATTTAAACCTGGAACGTTTCCTTCCTTTAAAAATTAATCCTTTCCCAATGTATCATTTCATCTCATGTATCATCAGTGTCCACCGCCTGTGGTGCCTCAGTAGTAAAAACGGGCATTAAACACTATTCAATAAAATAGTGTAGATCTGTTTGCGAGGAACTCGCTTTTCATATTAAAGAGTGTTAGCTGCTTTAGAAATTTGTTTCAGAGAAAAGTGCGGCTAAATGCAATTCAAACCTTTGTTGAAGAGATTCTACAACGAGGGTAAGGATATTGTATGACTGACAGACTGTAATAAGCGATGGTATGTTACTATATCAAATCAATATTGCTCTGGCGTTGCCTGCAGAAACATAAAATGGGCAAAATATAAATTAACAGTTGAGTTAATGCCGGGATCTAAGAGAATATCGTCAAAAAAGCAGATTTCCATACAGGGAAAGGATCTCCTGAAACAAATTATTGAATGCGAACTAATATTTTATATTCGTATAATTATACGCCATAGCTAAAATTCATGTAATGTATCTGGCCTCGAACCGAAAACAAAGTTCACACATACTTGCTAGGAAACATGTTATAAAAACTGTACCAAAACGCCAAATTTTTTAACATATAGAATAACCAAACTCTCCTATTTCTGGTAGAGTTAGAGAACAAACATTCTATGTAATCGTTTATTCTGTTTTAAAACGGTTTTTGCACTATACCTGTATTTTTAGAAAAAAATATATTGTTGTAATATTTTGAAAATGGATTTGTTTGTTATAAAGTTCATAACTAAGAAGCATTCAGAAACGTATACCAAAATTTGGAATAAGTACGCTTCAAACATAGGATATAATATATGAATGAGTCTACTATTGAAGAGAAAATGAATATTGAAAAAATTATAGAAAAGTAACAATAGCTGACAAAAATATCCGAGGAAATAAAAGGCATTTACAACTCCAATATTTACTAGATTAATGGTATAGATAAACTTATTATGGAGAAAATAATTCACTGTGCAATGATTTAATTTATATATTATATTTTATATACAGGGTCCTCATTCGCTAGGCAATCGGAAACTGGTTTTGTATTAGGGAAGTTACTCGGAATGGCCCCGCTACCTGCCCAGGGAAATTATGGCGTGCAGTCGGAAATCATAATACGCAATGTTTTTCTTTACAAATAATAATCTACTCACTGTCATAGTAGATGCTCGAATTGCGTGCTCGCTGCTGTGAGACACACCTGAATACTTTAGAAAATATTTCGAGATACTCCTCACAATTCATCTTTCCAAATATTGAAAATTGTGTCCCGGATATTTTGTTTCAGCGCATCCACGGTTTTATTTCAGCCACAATAATAACTTTATATGGATGAAGATGCTACAGCTGAGTGGCTTTATACGCACTGTCGACCGATACACCCAGTTGCTTGGCTAGTGTGTTAAAGGCGGCAATTATCGTGAAGTAGGCTCGGGTATTACATCTATTCCTACTGTGAATACATGTTGAACTCATACCAATTTTGAGGTTTCTAATCTATAGCTTATTTCATGAACCTCCTTCTCTGTTAAAACGCCGCTTTTTGTCAATGAAAACATCTTGGGTTCGGAATGAGTTCATCATTTAGAAATTTCAATTTCCCATGAAGATATTGCTCCTGAAAATTTATCACGAAATTCTCTCCTATTTTACAATCATAAAAAAATATTATTTGTTCTAGCATTTGTCTAACTTTCGACATACTCCACAATATACAAATACACAGTAGAAAGTCTTAACATGTACTTCATATAGCAACGCAACAGGAAAAATTGGTGACTGAGCAGAGTCTTACCAGGAATCACTTCTCCACTAAAATACAATGGGTTTCCACAGTATGTGAGCTCCGATTGCGTAGCAAAGTGAGGGCACCGCATAACACTGATAAAATATTAAAAAACACAAGAAGAAATAACAGAAAGCTTATTGTTATAGGATCAGACAGTTAAATCTACAACAGATAACATCTTTGCTTTGAAGCAAATAATGAAGAAAACGAAAAATGAGATTTCAAAACGAATGGTACTTATCATTTCAAGGATTTTGATAAATCCAGGGCTAGAAAGTTGGGCTTTTTCTTACAACTACATGTCATTTATAGCTTATGTTTCTACCATTTATTTTGACCTGAATTGTATAGATATATTTACTGCTCTTTAAGGAATGCTTTCTGGTTTCAGCAGTTGTAGAATATGTAATAACATAATGAAGTCAATGCAGAATTTAGACACATCCAATTTTTAGACTAAAATCATCATATAAATACCATAACATTTTAGTAAATCTCAAAGGAAGAGAGGCTAAATTTCTTCCCAAAACTGCTTATAGAAATCTCAAATATTTAAACTGCCATGCCACGAACACATTGTATTTTAAAAGCCATGAAGTTAAACGTAAATAACAATAAAAAAACTATTTGCGCACATTTTAAGGGGGGGGGAATTTTACCTTCCTCTATAACTTTACTGTAGCCTCATTTTCTTCCTAACTGAACATTGAGAAGTACCATTGGAAAAAAAAAAAATAATAATTTTCAGATTTCATCGTACTTTTTCTTCTGCCACAGAGTCTGGAACATAATTCCAGTAAATGATCAGCGATAAACTTCGCATAAAATAGGTATATCACTGTCGAACAAGCTTCTATCACAAGTTTTTTTACTGAAGCAACACTATAATGAAAATGAAAACGTCACATTTAAATTATCCCAGCGTCTTCACACCGAGTTAAATTACTGTAATTATGGTAATTGCAAAGGAACTTCAAAGTATTTGTAAGATGAATTTTGGTTTATTTAATCAATTGCTGCATGTAACTGCTGTCTAAGGTGTTGGGCATTGTTATAAGTTAAATTCCAAACAAAAATAATGCGTTGGATAATGAAAGACGAGTTCAAAAACCCGAAGAGTTGAATGCATTTTCAAAATAAAGGAAACGTACTCCCTTATCTTGAATTGATGTTCTGCTTTGCTCTCGAACGATTTATTCATTTATAGCAGCGCAAAACATCAATCTGTGCGTTTTCAAATTGATTAATATTAAAAGTATATCTTCAGGAATCGGAATATATTAATCTGTATTAACAAACCATAACCCTTACTTTTGTTAAATATAGCCATAAAATAACAGATTTTATTGAAGTATATTTTCATCTTAAATAACCAGTAAAAAAACTTAAATCTGTAAAGTGCTACAATGTTTAAAAACTGATCCGTTCCTTTTGTTGTCACGATCTATTGCAAAGAGAGCAAAACTATGTTGAGGATACGGAATGAAATAATTCCTTATCTAATTTATGCAATCATAGATTTTGGTATGTAGAACATGTGAAACCATTGCGTCTCTAGCTTACATATAGGCTACGAGTTGAAGCTCCTAGTTTTCTTCACAGGAAACAAAGTTTAAATACCAAATGAAATTATAATGAGATTTTTATGAATAAATAGGCACTTTAGATACAATGTAATAATATTATATAAGTAAAACGGAACGTCACGAAATTAAAGAAATAATATGCTCTTACCTCAAAAAATGGTCTTCAATAATTAGAAGGCTGGGTCTCTCTGGCAGGTTTCAAAGCAATATGGATTCACTGAAAGGAAATGTTTGGTGGTGTATTTAAAAACGAATGATAGATGGGGATTGTGGTGCCTTCGGTTTTTTATCCTTGAGCACGAGAAAACATACTTCCGGATAGCGTGACATGCTTCAATATTTTATCACAACTATTTTCGTTTCATTTTATTCTTATTCTTATTTTTACGTTATCAAAATTGACTAAAAGATACGAAACGTGGGGAAAAGTGATCATTAAGAAGGTTTATCGATGCATTTATTGTTCAGTCAAAGCAAGTAGTTTGTAGGCGTCTAAAGAGTACAAACTGCAGTAGAAGAAACCTCATCATACCAAAATGTATGTTACCTAGTCCAGTGATTCCCAAAATTTTTCGACTGTCGAATCCCCTTAATAATGATCTGAGCTGAGCGAACCCAATTATATATACAAAATGTTTAACAACCTTAAATTAGCCTAAAGTTTCTCTAGTTAAAGCGAATAAGCCTACCTTAGATTTACATTCCAAAAATAACGCAATAACACTTAAAATATTGAAACTATATAAGCTCAAATGATGATAAATGTATTTTACATTGAATGTGTAAGTTAATAATGAAGTAGCATATTTCCTGTTCCTTATGGTACAATTTTTATATTTATCTCATTTAATCTAAACAGATACTGAGACTTATTATTTTCATACTATTTAAATATTTCATCTAGTGAAAGAATTCAATGCGTTAAGTTACACAGTTAAATTATATCTTTGGTGTTTTATACAAAACAGTGCATTTTTCTCACCGAATGAAGAACTTTCTTTGGATAATACAGAACTCTGAAGCCAGGAACCACGAAAGTTGAAATAAGACTATTTAGCTTTCGTCGCCTAACATGTATTCCCGTGTCATAATCAAACCCTTCTCTTTATAACAGACCATGAAAAACTTTCCCTGTCATTGAACGTCCAAACACATGCTTCACATCAACGAACTGAAGACAACATTCAAGTGGCTACAGTTCGGTATTCCACGAGTAATTTTTAATAATAGTATGTCTTTTCATAAAGTTCTTCCGTTTTCACATAGAGCACGCAGTAATCGTCGTAGCAACACCATGTTTACACACTTACGAGGGTAGGTCCATAAATTTCCGGTCTACCGATAAGGTTTATCGCCTTCTCAAAAGCCTTATCTGGTGTCATACCTTATCTGTTAAGTAAATAACTGCAGCTGTAGCTTCCGCTCCACTGTGTTCAGTTGTTCAGATATAGTTGCATAAAGAAGGCCATGTGTAGAAGATTGTAACATGTTCAAAATGGAGTATCGAGCTGTTATTTTGTTCTTTACGAAAGATGGACTTACTCAAAATGAAATTAAACAGCGATTAGTAGACGGTGTATATGGGGAAGCATCCCCCTCATATTCTACCATAAAACAATGGACCAAACATTTTCGAATGGGTTGAGAAAGTTTTGAAGACATGAGCGTGCAGGTCGGCCCTTGGAGGCGCTCACTCCTGAAAGCATTGCTCTTGTGGAAGTAGAAATTATGGAAGACCGGCAGCTCAAAGTTACAGAAATCGCAGCAAGGTTGGGCCTTTCTAAAACAACAGTCCTTCGAATTATTCATGAACATTTAAACATGAATAAGGTTAGTGTCTAGACTTACTTCCTCAGCCCAAAAGCAGCAACGAGTCATCTGTTGTCAGGCATTTTTGGAGCTCTGCCGTGGAAACGAGAGAAAAGTTCTGCAAACCATTGTTTCAGGAGATGAAACTATGGTTCTCTACTATGATTCCTTGCCCAAAAGAGAATCAATGGAGTGGCGTAAACCTGGCAAGCACCGCCTCTAAAGGCCAAAGTCACTCAGTCAACCAAGAGGATCACAATCTTTTGGGACTGTGAAGGAATACTCTTCATTGACTTCAAGGAGAGGAACACCACAGTAAATGAGGAGTACTATGCTGCCCTACTACAGACAACGTGCTTCCATCAAAGAGGAGAGCTGAGCGGTGATGTACGCCTTCTTCACGACAACGAGTCTGTGCACATAGCTCTTGTTACAAACGAAGCTGTGAAGAAATGTGGTTTCAAGGAGATGGACCATCCACCCTACAGCCTATATCTAGTTCCCAGGACTATTTCTTCTTCTCAAAACTCAAGAAGGACCTTCAAGAAAGGAAATTTAAGTGTGATGAAGAAGTGATGGATGCTGTTTATGCCTATTTTGCAGACAAGACTTCTGGCTAATGTTTTTTTTTTTTCTGGGGAGGGGATTGAAATGTTAATTCAAAGAAGTAAGAAGTGTATTGCAATAAAGGGTAACTTTATTGAAAAGTGAAATATAGTTCTCGTCTTTATCATACCTAGAAAATGTTTGGGACTCATCGGTAACAATGTTTCCGATAGTTTACTTGTAAATGCTCAGTAATTACTTTGACTTTACCACTGACCTGTGGAAACTGATCTCAATCTTCCGAAGTGATAAATCGGCGGTTTTCTTTAACCACTAGGATCAGTTTTCATTCATGAAAGTCGCCATGCCTGTTCTCCCCACCTCCGCTAGTTGACCAAGCATTTCAGCTGCTTTACCGTTTTTGCCACAAGAATCGTATCGCAGAGCGACGGGGTTCTCGATTGTAGCATACATTTTGAATACATGCAGTTTAGTAATAGCTGTGTGACCTTCACTGTACCACTACTCTGAATTGTGATGTGTAGTTCATGAACGAAATGAATCTTTTGAACGACTCGTGCTTTTGAACTGGTAACAAACAAACTCGTTCATTGAGAGCTAATCGTTCACAACAAGAATCTACTAATTATAAACAAACGAATTGGTGAAAGCAAGCGAACTGTCATCACGATTTCAAGAGAGAAGTCATAGCCAATAGCATGCCGTGAATTATCATATGACGCTAACCGCTCATTTCAAACTTAAAATTGGTGCAACATGACAAATGGATTTACCAGTAAGTTACTGTGGTACCTGCATAGTTTGCTTTGTTGAAAATCTAGCTGGATACAGAACTATGCATGTTTCCTATACTACTATATGACGACATAGGTGGCTCAAATGTTTTGAATTAAAAGTGAAATCAGCTTTAACCTACAAATACATGCGTAAATATATATACTGTATACTATATGTTTCAGTCAATTAGATTCGCAAACAAAGAATTAGTGTTGAAAAAAATGGCTAATATAAGATATAAATGTGAAATTGACACGAATATATATATATATATATATATATATATATAAAGATAGATCATATCATATAATATGGGAAATAAAGAAACATATATAACTTCAATAGATATATAATATATACTTTTATACAAATATAGATAAGAATAGATACATATAAGAAGTAAAGTAAAATTATGTAAGAAATGTACTGGTGGCCAGTACAGTTTCTACCGGTTGCCGGTGAATAGTAGTTTAATAATTTAGAGTTAAAGATTAAGAGGAAATAGTAGCTGGTTTCCAGTTACTCGAATATTGTTGTTTTCATACAATTACGAAGTAGTTGAAGGGAAAGTAATTTTGTTATTTATCAAATTTGTTATTTTTATCATTTTAGTAAATTTCTAATTGTAACCTAAGTATAAGCATTATCTGGAAAATAATCATATAAAAAGGTAATTCAGTAATTAAAAATAAAGTGTATGAGTTTGCAATACACAACCAGGTGCAGGAAACAAGGTACAGGGATGGAGTATTTCAGATTATTATTATTATTATTATTATTATTATTATTATTATTATTATTATTATTATTATTATTATCATCATCATCATCATCATCATTATATCTATTTCAGTTTTTGGGACACTCTTTTTCCTGCCAGACTATCACGGCGTTCCGTAATTACGTGTCCTGCTTTCGAAAACGCCCATTCACTCATTCTCAGGGAACGAAGACATAGTTCGTTTTTCAGACCACATGGCCATTGGATTTACCGACTTAGGAGAAAGGACTGCACTTTCTCAATATCTGCAGCCTTCGGTGATATAGCTGACTTGCAGTTCCCTTAAAGTTCTGCCAATACTTTTTACTTATCCAAGAAGCTAATTGAATTTGTAGTAAAGTACATTTAATAGTATCAGAATGCCATTATTTTATACTCATTTATTTGTTGTTATTTAACCAAAATATATTTTAATATCGCTGTTAATTATATTAAAGCGCATAATGATACTAGTTTGAAATGTGCTACTTTAGATTCATGTAAAGTTATATCAACCAACGCGTTTTTTATTTCCCCCCCCAAATATTTATACAATAATTATTTATATATGTGAATGTGTACTTGATTTGACTTTTTTATAAAAAATAAAATATTTAAAAGAACAGTCCAGTTGGCTGAACGTACACTAATTGAACTGGGTGGTTAAAAACATGAGTTTGCCTTGTAACAGCAGCGCAATGAACTAACTCTTTTGAAGGAATCCTCCAGGAGTGGGGGTGAAAGAGCCTAGCTCGCACCAAAGAGTTGATGGAACCATTACTAGTATTGAATCAAGCAAGCTATACGGCTGTGTAAACATATCGTTGGTTGGCGATAACTACGCCCCCTATATGAAAACGGAAGTAACTGTTTGCTACACTACAAGTAAGAAGCAAACACATTAAGATTCATTTATTTCAGATTAGCAAGCTACGAAAGCCAGCTTACATAATTTAAGATGCTAAAAATTCAGTAAACTTATTCGCTTAAAGATAGAACAATTCTGAATTATATTAATATCTCTATATTTGGCGAATAGAGTTGTGATATCGTCTATTTTGCAACTATACCCACAAAAAAGGCATAAGAATTGCATAAACAATAAATGTAGACTATTGATGTATTACTTCACGTTAAACTTAAAATAATTTATCGACTAGTTATGAACACCGTCAACTTAACTGGTGATTCGTTCTTTTAGTGATTAAGAAGGAATACCGCCATTAGCTGAGGTTATCCTTGCGTCAATGACTAATGGAATGATGGGACATTGAGGCCGATGGTGTAATTCTTAAGATTAACAGTGTGCACGACAACATGGGCAGTATTTAAACTACATAAAGGTGAACAGCAATATTAATTGTCAGTTATTTTACCAAGAAACATGGCTGGATATGCTATGAACGCCATGTAGGGAGATAAATTTATTTTTCGAAACAGGTTCTTCACATTTATTTATTTCTTTCACCTTCCCCTTCCATTTCCCTTCATCTCCTTGCCGTCGTTTTTAAAGTCATATATCATAGCCAGTCCGCATATTTCATCCCAACACCGAGAGAATCTTTTCGTTTCTAGGGTAAATTGGGACATTATGCGAGAACGTTTCATATACACAGTTGCAAGTAATAAGGGGTAGAAAGAAGGAAGAATGGATGTACATGAAAGAGAGAGGGGAGCCGTGCTTGTTAATGATATTTAAGCCACTTTTTAAAATATAATACAGCAATGTCATTTTCTGGGTTTAATTAAAGTAAATTATGAATATATTATATTTACTTTTATTAACGAATCCTGTTGAGATTATTGAACATTAATTCTGCTTAATAACTAAATTGCTGTAAGTTGGGAATTAAAAAATAAATGTAGCTTTAGGTGTATTTGCTTTTTAATTCTCAAATGATACATTACATTTACAAAAATGTTTGGAATAGCTAAACATATTAATGCTAGCACTACAGCAAACTTTCATTTTTTGGGGATTAAATCTACTTCAATATTTTTGATCTTCAAGTATCGTCTTTTCTGTGCAAAAGAATTATGTTTTCTCCATTTTTTTAAATTTTCCGTATGTATCTACACTGCTTTCGTATTTCCTTGTGTAAGAGCTCTATTATTTTATGGATTAATTAGGTTGTCAGAATTATTAAGATATATTAAATATTGTTTGTTATTTTAGTGTTTAGATTGAAAAATTATGAGATAATGAAATTAATTTTGATTGTTTTACACTATTCATTGCGTTTTACTAAACATATTGTTTAAATGTTCTTCATAACCTACTAAAATATAACTGCTACAAACTGCAATTTTTCTACCAGGAAATATACCTTCTAGAAAAATCAGGATAGGTGGAAACTTAACAATAAATAGAACTGAGTACGAAAAATAGGAGCTGAAAAAGCGATGATGACAGATGAATGAATATAACATGTTAAACAAGCATTATATCACTAAAGGAAATTTGAAAGACAGCAACTGGAATTGCAAGCTAATTAAAGAATATAGAGAAGCAGACAAAGAGGAAATTAACGCATATATCTTGACAAGCATTAGAAAAGTATAAAGAACGTTGAAAGCAAAAAAAAAAAAAAAAAAGTTATTCCGTTGCAAGTGCAATATAAATATTAAATATATGCTTCAAATAGCTTCATAGTTGCAAACTAATATTAGAAAAATATTTATTTATATATAATTATTATGAATAAGTGACATGGTGCTTCTTGCCTCGGTCTCCCCGAAACACTTCAGTGCCTCATTCTTACTTTTCAGAGTCTTCAATTAATTAAACAAAAGATGTCTGCTGCTATAGCAATGCATTCCTACGGCATCACCAAACACGCATACGCACACGGACTTGAATTGGCTCAAGTAAGACGTGAACACAACAAGGAAATTGTTAACATTGTTGCAGTCACATTTCTTCATACCTTGATGTTGTTTTGTTTGCCTCCGTCGCCCGAGGACCTTCAACAAGGTTTGTCTTTACAAGGCAGTATGACAACGAAGTTGATCCTTTTCTCTCTCTCTCTCTCCCTTGTTTCATTTTCAATGCCGCATCTTGACTGCCAAAGAATGGATGGATATTAAGAATGTCATAATGTCATAAACAAACCCGTAGCTACCAATATTGCCTATTTTTTTAAAGAAAGATTCTTATAAGGAAAACAGACTGAAAATTTTTACGAATTGAAAATTTCTAGGCAATTGGTTATTTGACATTATCTTATCTTTTGATGTTTATTGTGCATATCTTTTTTTCTATCTGTTCCATTGCTTCTACCTGATTTCTTCTCCCCCCCCCTAAAACGAAGTATCTTTACCAATGATCAATGATGCTTTTCGTACCGATATTAGAGTTCTGTTCTTTATAGCCTACCTTGCGGCGGACTACATAGATTTAGATTGATAATGGAACTACTCCCAAAAAATTATTTTAAGAAACATTATCATTACTAAACTGTTTCTCTAAAATATTATGTATTTTAAATGGAATATATATTCTGATATACTCTTCAAGCATGTTTCCATTTTGTGTGAAAGTTTGCACGCAATTGTATTTATTAAATGCAGATAATATTGTACCAGGTTTTATTTTTATATAGTTTTTCTTTATTCATACATACATTTATATACGGAATGTTCTTTGTTATGCTTACACATTTCCTGAATTGAATCGAATGGGTTTGGTAAAGACACAGGAAGAATTTTAGTAATTCACTCATACTCAAGGACTGGCGGTTTATGCATACACCCCTACATTCTTGAAAAATTAAGGGCTTCTTAACATTGTTTCGAAATAAAGCACCCCGATGTCAGCGGAATTGAACCCCTCAGAAGGGCTGCTTTCAAATGAGGCAGAAACCTTTCCAAAGCGCAAACCACAACACCAGCACATCACACTTGGCACTGCAGAGGAACAATGAAATGAGGTTAAACGGGAGAGAATAAAATTTGTGGAAAGGAGAGATTTATCCCAGCCGGGCCTAAGCGACCAGGAAAACCATGAAAAAATCCAAGGTCAGGATGGTGGCCTCCCAAGGGGTTTGCACCCGGGATCTCCAAACGTTATCGCCTCAGTCATCTTGGCCAAATGGATATTAAATGTTGTCCACATTGTGATAAAACATATGAACAAAAAAATTACTACAACAAATTATTTCGTCCAATAAGGCTCATTGTTACTAAATACAGTGCTTACTTGCTGACAAGTAAAATTAACGTTATTGATTAACAGCTTCTTAAAATATTTAACTATAAAATATAAGCTTTTCTTTTGGTTATATTTTCGAATATTACATTAATTTTACACAGATAGAGAATAGACTTTGTAGTTTTTATTTTTAATTTCGTTTCGAGTCAATTGAAAAGTGTGCATCCATGACGTTCCTGATAGTTTAATGGAAGTCTTTCAGTAAATTAATACCAGAAACAAACCTTAAAATGTATAATTTAAGTACCTGTTTTTATTATATATAGTCAACAGCTATCTAAATGAATCATGAACTAGTTTCATGAAGCAACCGTAGATTTATGAAAACAAAGACGAACCGCTTGTTGACAAAATTGTAAAGTGTAACGAAACGTCATACATTGTCAGCACAAATACTCATCTTAGAACAAGAAATCTAATTTTCATGTTTCAATTACAAATTTTTTTTTTTTTGAGGAAGAGACCAATGGTTTTAAATCATTATTTTTTTTCTACACAACACATCAATTCATTCAGAGTGATACATTTAATCGCCTTGAACTTTTAAACAACGTCGTCACATTGTGCCATCCGTCATACTGTTCAAATTGGAACCCTGCGATTTTCATCTAAAAGTGAAGGCTGTCAGGAGCGTGTGGAAACTGAATGTAAGTTTGTTCCATGATAGCTTACGAAACTATTGTTAGCATAAATATATAGGGAGTATTCTAAGAATTATTTCTGTATTATTTTAATTGAAACTTCTCCATTCATTAACTAGTAGCGTCCATTAAATTCTGATATATGACAAGCAGATCTGTATATTTAATATTTAGCATTATTGTGTAAACTTTTACGGGCTCTAATCATTGCTACATATCCGCATGCAAGGCTGTTTTGAATTAGGCACGTTCCAATCAGGAACATTATATTTTCTCTTTCTGTATCTCGACATCGTTGCACTTTCGCACCCACACAAAGGGCGCAGTTTTATCTCTGTGGTTAAAATCTAAAATAATCAGCAGCCCTGCTGCGCGACCTAGAAAACCACATACATAGGAATTCAAATCACCGGTCAGTAACAAAATACGGGCGGTGCGTGCGTCACGATTCCGACGCTAACACCCGCGCTCTCCTTCCTAACAAGGTGGATATTAACATTGTAATTTTGAAGCCTACTTTACGCTATTTACCTCCAAAGTATTGCATGGGAATTTATAAGACCCCACTTTACTATTAATAAATAAAGATAACATATATTACAATATTTTAGCAATATTATTTGTATGATTAACGGCATTCAAATTTAACGAACAACAATTGCAGCAAAAGTATTATGCAGAGTTTTCATTTAAAAATAGCCAGTTTGTACAATTACTTTTAAAAGTAAATTTAATTTAAACAAAATTAAATAAAATAAAAATGCGCTAACATATATTAAGCGAGAAATTTGAAAAAATGTTAATTATATTGTAGGTTTCAACTCCCCACTCCAGTCTCTCTCAATTTCAAATTTCAAATGACACCACTATCCTATGGTACTTACACATGAAAGAGAACTCAACTCTTATCATACCTTTTGTTTTCTATCGTTAATAGATACCCCGATTGTTGTTATTTCTGTTTAAATTTAGGCAATAAAATACTAAAAACCACTGAACATTATTTCCATTTAGGCAATTGATTCAAAATGGTGTATAAGAACGTAAGCAGGTTAATCGGGGATTCATTAATAAGCCGTAATACTGTAATATAACATTTGTGACATTATTTAAAATTACATTTTTTGTCTTACAACTTATTTACTTATTCTGATCAAATCAATTTTCGAACCCAGGATGTGACTTTACTATCTATCTATTCCTCGTCACCGAACACATTTCTATTAACTTCATTCAGCGTGTGAGTTCCTAGAATCTGGAACCCCCTTCCTCTTGAAGGCAGAGATTGTAGAACATCTTCATCCAGTCTCTCTCTCTCTCTCTCTCTCTCTCTCTCTCTCTCTATATATATATATATATATAATTTGTCTCCATTTTTCTTTATAATTATGTATATTGCACTTTGTATTTCGATAGTTTTAATCATCTGGTAGAGTGGAAGAGAATGGTCCAGAGCCTTAACTCTTGCCATGGTAAATAAATTAATAAACAAACAAACAAACGAACAATGCAAATTTACAGAAAACCTAGCAAATAAAATAAGATAAAGGATTTAACTCTCTTGAAAATAAGTACTCTAAGATAGGAATGATGAAATCTAAAATGTAATCAGCATTGGTTTTTAAACTTCTTCAATATTAAAATTTGCATTTTTTGGTTTAAATTACATTTATTTAAAATTATTTAATTAGGTTGTATTTTGAAAAGGAAGCCCTGTATATTAAAATAGAAAATATATTAAGTTCTAAAGATAAGAGGAAGTATAACACAAGCAATAACATTAAAAAAGCAGCTACCAGAGTTGGATCACACATTTTTATAATTTAACCACATAGAACAACAAAGTGAGAAAACACCATGCCATTACCTCTTGCGGCAGTCACATTGAAACACTTTGTGTCCGTAACTTTACAGTAATCAGTCAGTTCGTGACGTACACAAAGTTGAAATTTAAATATTCTTTACCAATTCCCACAGACTATTTAAATTATATAAATTGTATCATTTTTTAATTTTTTAAACTCACATAAAGATGCTATTGCTATAAAGGAAACAACCGATGACCGCAAGTGATACTGAAAATGTAAGGTTATTTTGAAATTTTGCGTACATTTTTAAGAGAATGTACATCAATAACAATTGCATCATTAGTGATGCTTTTAAGATAGTTGCTGCTGTTCCTCTTGTGAAATCCACAGTACCAGCGAGGATCAAAGTCAACCGGATAGGTCGGCTAGTTAATCTGGATGTTTGTGTGTAACAGTTTCAGTCTGAATGAATGGATGCTATGTATGGTATCCTCGTCATTTGTTAATTGGTAGCGGGGCTGGGTAGATTCGCTGTTTAAGGTAATCAGGAAGTATAGGTACATATAGCAAATAATGCGGCATATACACTTTGCACGGTATCTCAGAAACTTAAAAACCTATTAATATGAAACTTTTATAAGATATTAATAATAAAAATGATCTGTAAATTTTAATTCTCTAATGGACATAAAAAGTTTTGTTAAAACAAAAATAAATCTTATTTCCCAATAACTTAAAATTTTGGCTTAAATGTGCATTTTTATGGATTAGGTAGACCAAACTTGTTGAAAATTGGCACACCATAATGTGTGTAAATGTGAAGTGTGGTAACTAGAAATATTTAAATACCGCTATTAGTTTATAAAAATCAATACCAATAAACTTTTTAAAATATTTTTATTTTTTTTTTCAAAATTTGAAAATTAATTGCTTTTTAAGAAAGTAGCACAAATATATCATTCTAGTTCCCAGGATACCATGTTGTCTGAAGTTTAAACAAAAAAAAATCCAATTTCACTAATAATTTATAAGAAAAATCCAGTATTATGTCCAGTGTTTTCAGCTTTTTAACCATTTTATTTTGGTTTAAAATTTTAAAAAGCTTTTTATGTGCATTTGAGGATTAAAATGTTCAGAATAGCTTTAGTTAAGCTTTCTTAATATTTCTCAAAATTTTCATAATGATAGCCTTAAAACTTTTTGAGATACAATGTAAAATGTATACTGTTGCATTAATTGCTAGATTTACACTTCCTGGTTGCATAGAAGCGTTGTTATGGTTGTAGGATAAATTCAATTTCGATTGATCACAGATGGTTTCATATTCTGTGTATCTGGAGCCAGAAAATTTTATGGTCTCCAGAAACATTAATAAATTGCATATATATACGGCTTAACTGGGAACTATAAACATGTAACTTTATCGCTTATATACGAAATAATTATTATGAAAGTATATTAGGAACGAAATTTATGTAAACATTTGCACCATTTTCTAAAATATGATATTGCACATAAAAGTTTATTCATAAACATAGGTAGCTTTTAATTTATGCCAGAAATAAATCTTAGAACGCATTTGTCTTATTATTTGAATATGAAAAATGTTCACTGAAATACCAAAGACTATGTTCAAAGTTCATGGACTATTTGCGAAAAACATACAGTGAGGTTATTTGAGATACGGGCTAGCAGAACTAGGAGAAGCCAGTCATCAAGTCCGCATAATACATATGAAGGTAGTAGTTTGCAGTTAGTTTGAGGAACACTTTACCAGCGAGCTTTGTGCATTGTGCATTGAATTAATAGTTGCATTACTCGGTTCTTTCACTATGTGTAAATTGTGTGGAATTACCCTTCGTTATATGAATACAATCTTGAAGACGTAGTTTTGATGTACGATGTGTGTGTGTGCGTGTGTTTGTGTGAAAACGGATTCTGGCAGAGAAGTGGTAAGGTGATTCTCAAGAAAATATCCTGGAAATTATATTCCAGGTAGAGAAACTATTAGACAAGTTGTTAAAAACCTAAGAAAGACAAGGGTCCCTCAATAACAAGAAACGAGTTCTGTTCTTACAGAAAATGGTTGATGAAATACAGAACTTTTCTTATGTTAATTCCGGCAATATATTTTTTACGTAATCAAATAATCACAAAGTAGGCTAACAATTGCTCTGGAAAGGGCGATATCATTAAATTAAGTACACGCATTGTGCGGCGAGGCACAACATTGGTCACGTTGAGGGAGTGAGTGAGATATTTTCAGTGTTTCTCCCATTGTGGTGCAGGTATCCACCCTACACAATTACCTGTTTGTTGGTGGAGTGATGATGGGTGCCTTCTAACAATTGTTCTGTCTGCAGTATCAATAGTAGACGAAAAGTATAACCGAATGTTCAAATACTGATGGAAATGTAACAGGTCACGAATATGTGTACATAAAACGAGTCTAAAATGGAAATGAAATTCAGCTCAAGAGTGTTGGAATGCCCTTAATTTTCTCCCCTCTAAGCTACGAACATTTTAGTTGTATATGCTCTAAAGTTCAAATTCTTACTTTCGTGATTAACTAACATATATTGGAGATGTGAGTTCTATCTGGTTCGACATCTGTACACATCCATCATTGGTTTTCATTTCCAAAAACTTTTATGATATCCTATTGCTATTTATTTTTCTGTTGTAAGGATAATTAATTAAAATATTTATCATGTGATCGGCAACCCAAAAACTGCTCTGTGGAGCTTTCCAGTCTCAGTTACCATTATGTTCCTTTTACTCATCCATTTCTGGTGCATTAAATAAACTTTCTCTAACAACTCTCTTCTTCCGATACTTAGAAAAGAAAGTTACCTGCAAGAGTGTCTGAGTTCGTTAAGGCACGTGATCGTGGGCGGGAGGTCTAGGGTTCGATTATCGTTAGGATCATCCTCCCTGATTGAGTTTCCTCCATGGTTTCCTCAGTCCTCTTAAATAGCAAATGCTGGAACGCTTGCTTCCTTACAAAATCACCCTCTCCCAATTTATCATTTTATCTCGTGTATCGTCAGTGTCCACCTACAGTGATGCCTCAGCAGTAAAAACGGAGCTGAACTTTATAAGGCGTAAAACTCCTCGGTAACATTTCCTTCGGAAGAGAAGTAAAACTGTTGAACTACTGCCGTTGAACTACTACAAGTAATAGAATCTCAAGCCGGAAAGAAGAGGCCTCCAAGCAACATTTATCAGCTGTTTCACGCCTTGAATTAAATGGAATGCTAATAGCCCAAGATGTTAAATGACATCCATAAATAAACCAAATATATAAACAAAAATTATCACACAGCAGGTTACTATTAGATTTCCTCTATGTTTATTATTTTGAAAATATTTTTTCATTCCCATTCTATTCAGGGCGTGAAACGGCCAATAAATTTTGCTCAGAGGCCTCTTTTTTTCAGACTTGAGGTCCTTTTTCGTGCCGTCACGACTTTACTTCCCTTCCGAAGGAAGCCATACTTAGAATTGCTAAAATATCATATTACTTAAATATGATATTTCTTCGCAAGAGCTTACAGAAAAGGTAATAAATGTAATTTAGTAAAAATATGTGTTCTTTGTTGATTATAAAGATGTATTTGCGAAAGTCTAGGACTAAACAATACATTTTCATTATCCTTTCTCGCCTGTACCTTATAATCTGTACTAATTGATTCCATTAAAAAGGTCCAACTATTTTAAATATTTTTGTTAATAATATAAATTTAAACAGTATAATAATTTAAAATAAATATTCGCAAAGGAAAGTTCAGAAGAATTCTGCAGATGGTTATGCAGGGACAAATAAGAAAGAAATTAAATAGTACACATCTTTAAGCAAAATCAACGTGATTCTTTTTTATATTCAAGTACTGAACGATTCAACTTTATTGACGTACATGATAAAATAGTCGAACAAGTTTGTAGTTTAAGGTGTATTAATATATTTTTAAACATATATTTAATATAATCGTGTAGTATCAACACATTACAACAAGAAAATAAGGAAAGGAAATAAAAATTTTCATACAATGCCAACATTATTATTGTAATATGAAACTGAAACTTGGACTGTTAAGAGAAATGTATAAGAAAAGAATGTCATAAATTAACACATTAGATAGAAAAGGTGGCTAAAATATAAGAAAACAACGTAATTAAGAAATTAATGTTGAGTTATATTATTATTGTTGTTTGATTTATTTAAGGACGCTCTTTAACATCTCCCGGCCATTGGCATTCCATTCAATTCAGGGAGTTTAAATTGCCGATAAATTTTGTTGAGAAGCCTCTTCTTTCATGCTTAAGGTTCTTTTTTCATGCTAAATCTACAGGGCCCATGCCCTTACTTGCCTTCCAATAAAAACCACATTTAGGATTTTTACGCCCTAAAATTCATGATACTGATCGAATGTGTACCCCTGAACTTGGGTCTACAAGCAAGCATGGTACCCTGGACCACCAGGATCGACTTTAAATTCCGAAAAGAACTTGTGCATTGTATGACAGAAACTGGATTTTCATACACAAGATAATATTCATCTATTTCTTTATCTCAAAATATTTCTAATAATTACCAATTCATATTGCATAACTAACCAAGAACGAACACTTTGAGAAACTTATAATATATTGGGTTACAAAAATTAGGTAATAGCCTATATTTTTATTCTAAATGGAACTTCGTCTTATTCTATACATTCAATATTCTTATTCAAAACACATAGTCATGAAGTTTCATACTTTGTTATTTTTTTATTTAACAGAACTAAATTTTGTTTTGAGTGATTTCTAAAACATAACGTTTACAAACGTTAAACTCATTAAAACTGTTCAAACTGATTTCTTCCTTTGCAGCGCACCTCGAAGGTCGAAAAATAATCATTTTGTGGTAACATGAGTTTATTAGTTACCCATGAAAACCACCAGTGTTTACCGCTTGTACTCACAAGAAAATAACAGTGAAGCCATCTTGGTCTTTAAAATTATTATAAACAACTGAACTTTTGTGTTCGTATGAATAATAGCAAGTTTAAGATTCTATTAAAAATTCGAAAAAAGTAATCTAATCGATCAGAGGTGAAGCCTGCTCGAAATAAAAACAAGTAAACGTTAAAGTTATAAGAACAGTTTATAGTCAACTATTTCATTATTTAAGGTTATAATAAACTTTTATTTATAACTTTTATCATACTATATGTATAATTAAGAACTTTTAATTTAATTTTGCATTATTTTAGTTGCAGTACATAATTGTGCAATTATTGTAATTGCATAATTAATGTTCCGTGCTAAGATTGAGAGTTGATGTAAGCTTTTGATACTCGAATTGAAGAAAAAAATGAATTTGGAATGTGGAAAAACATTTTAACACCAGGCTATTGATTATCTTTAGTAATTGCACGAATGCTGATAATTTTTCGGTAATTTGATGGCGTTACGAATGTTTATCATGACTACAAGCATGCGTTTGAAAGCTCAATTAGATTACCTAAGAAAAGTTATAATCAAGAGGGGGATTTAGTAAGACAATTGCAATGCGAGAACGATGCTTTTTTAATTTATACTTTTAGTGTATTCATTGAAATGATTTGGTTTACCTTTCTGAATCTTTTGATCTTTCTGAAAACATACACTAATTTTATTAGCTTTTATTCCAAGCTAAACCGCGTGGTATCTAAATTAAATAAAATACAACTGAATACTATTATTACAATTATCATTTAGTTCAATTTTTGTATCATTATGTCATATTTCATTGTAATTAGAAATTCTTTTGGAAAGCGTACGAATCGCCAATAGTGAACAAGAAAATACATGAGAGTAGGCTTCACAAGTCCCTAATCGAATCGAAGTAGATATTATAGGAATAAAAGAAAATGAAAGTAGGAGAAAAAACTGTCAGTTATTATTTTTGAGCACCATGCTTTAAAAATATCGATTAAGTTCCATTGTGATTGGTAAATAAGGATTCAATGAGACCATACAATGGCTGAAAGGCTCTCGGGTAAAATTACCACAAGTAATAGTAACGAAAATGCCGATAAATTTACAAACGCAGTGAGTTTTTATTAAAACTATTTCACGAATAAAATAAGAACTTAAATATAATCCCCCTAAACATGGCTTAAAAATCGTAATAATTGTATTATGACTGCTTAACCTTTTCAAGCTATTTTGCAACAGACGAATGCCGATAGAGTAATGCTAATATATAAGAGTCAAATACAGGTTTAAGACTATTTTAATGAATAAATTAAGAATAAAAGTACTCATAATTATTTGAAATTCGAGCACTTTTATTATGCGATTTATCCTGTTAATATCAATGTGCATCACCAAAACGCTTTGAAGAACCCTCCATTTTGTATTATGATTGTCGACAGTCTATAGTTTTGTTGCTATCATCCCCTTCTCACCGCTTGCTAGCAAAATTGGTCAGTGTTGCGTGTTCAGGAATTAAATTGGGGTATAGAGTTGGCTACACTTACCAGAAGACAAGTGCACTTCGCTCGGTAGAGAACTTTGGTAAAAATTTACAATAATTTCAGTGCGATACAGGGCTGTGATTGGTCAAATTTCAAAATTTCGTTTCATTTCATTGGTCAATTTTATGAAAGTGTCACGTAAGTGAAATAGTATAATTCGATTCTCATTGGTGAATGGAGTATGGACTTAAAGACGCTCACACAGAATTATCACTATTTTTAATCTTATATATGTAACATATAATTATATTTCTTACAACTCAAAATATTACAATGTTACCAATATAAATATAATAGAACATAGGCGTATTATCGTGAGCTACCTTAGTTTTAAATTTACATCTCTTTATTATTTCCAGATTTCAATTTTAGATAAAATATTCTTTGAAATGTTTGTCCAAAATGTTAAAATAAAAAGTTGCTCTTTCTATTTGTTCCTTCACTGAACGTATGTCCACGCAGGCATTTCCATGGACTTTTCAACAGATGAAGGTCTCTTGGGTCTAGAAAATGTTATTTAGGATCCAGATAAAACGTCTAAAATGCTATTCTTTATTGAAATGTATCTTGTTGATATATAAAGTTTTTTTTTTTTGCCAACTTATTTTTATTTATGGGCTGTACATTAAATTTAATGTTTAAATATTGTCACTTAAAATGTTTATTTCATACTGCTCAGCAACTTATCACTGCTTTCTGATAATTTTGATAACATTATGACTAATTATATTTTAGTATTTAAATGCCTGACTTTACATTTAAGGGTACTTTCAATACTGAAGATAAACTTAAGATTTAATATAAATGCCTACTTTCATCAATTGGAGATTATAAATTGAATGAAAGATCAGGATATCACAGAATAAACTTAAAAAAAAAACGCTACAACAATAGTAGATAAGTTTAGCTATTTTAAAATATTTTTGGAATCCATTATGGCTTCTTCGACTTCCAATACATCCTTAATGGGAAAAATGTTGTAAATCAATAACAAGTGAATTTTATTCCTTATTCATTAATAAGAAAACCGTCGCTAACACATTATAATAAAACTGCATCGCGTTGTGAGCAATGCTTGATGATGTTTATGCAGGATCGGTGATGCATGCTAGGAACTGGTTCTATAAAGCCTGCGTTATTGACTAATGCGTATCAACCATTTCCTAAAATTTCACAAATGAACAATATAAAAGACACATAGAAAAAGTAAAACCCAACTTGTGCCTGTTCTACATTCAGTTAAAATTATTACATTAATTTTCAGTTAGTATTCTAAAAAGAATAGTGTGGGAATTGGCGTCTACATCTTCAATACATACCAAAAGTCTGTGGAGATCTAAAAAGCATCCTGCAATATTCAAAGTTCTTAACGTGGTCTATAATGAAGTCAAATGTCTTTATACGAGTAGTAACCAGAGGATCAAGAAAGAAGGTATTAGGAAGACCATAAAAAGAGAAATCTAAAGTAGAAGTGTAAAATCATGGCGAAAATACATGTCACTTAACAAGGGAGGAAAAAACAGGAGCAAGACGAGGAAAATATACCTAATATAATGTTTTGGTATTAATGAAATATAATGGTTTTTCATAATATATAGCTTTTATAATGGTCTAAAAATAAAATTAGAAGAATAATTTGAGAATAAAAGCAAAAAAGGAAATGAAAAACATTGTAGAATGTAGAAAGGAAGCATAAGATGCAGTAAACAAAACAAAACAAAACAAAAACACACACAAATAAAAAACTGATTTAAGATAAACAACGGAAAAAAATTATATTACAGCGAAACATATTTGAATGATGTTCTTTCATATTAATTTAAAGGAGAAGTTTTCTCCCAACGGTGTAAGGAAATAACATAATGGACGGGAATAGAGGAGATCCATGTAGTAAAGAAAAAAAAATTTCCAAATGGTAAGCAAAAGGGAAAACAAGTCATATAAAGCCCAAATAGAATCGGAAACAAAATAAGGCATAGAAGAAAAATAATTTTAATAGACATTGAATTATAACATTAAATTCACGCGAGAATGAGCAGAGCAGATTTTCAACAAGGAAATGTGTGTCATCGACATCCTGCTGCCCTTTAAGCTACGAGAGTGGAAGCCGTTGGAGAAGCAGCACGGTTTGGGAGCTTCAGTATTTATTGACTAATATATTTTAGTGATTTTTAAAAGAAAAGGCCATAAAAGTCAGATGTCTGGGGAGGAGCACCCCCGCTGAGCAACGGCAGCTGCTAATAAGAGAGTCCCGACAGATGTGCCCCTCTCGAGCTGCTCAGCTCTCGCTCACATTAGTGTAAGAGTCATCTAACTCCTTGTGGAAATGAGTGCATGTGCTCATACAGATCTGTAAAAGACTCCTGTGGATTGTTGGTGAAATTCATTTTATTTTAAAATTCTTTAATTATACTGGCCTTTTTGTACTCGATTTTTATGTGAAGTAAGCGTCTTGTTTCCCTTGTCTTTTCAATTTCCGAATGGTTTTATACATTATCTGCTTTCATTTTTAAATTTAATTTTGATAATTACAATTACTTGAGTTTATGCAACTAAAATGTGAATGTCTAGCTTCATAATATTTTAGCTACATCCTATAATGCAGCCGTTAATTAATGCAGCTAAGACATACAAAATATACAACTTTTACTTATACAGTTCCCTGCAAAACCTACAGTATATTAGCGTCTGCCAAAGACCAGACAATCTGTCTACATCATATCTGCAATTGTTCCAAGAAGACTTCTATGCATTTTCAAAACTATCAAGGGTTTCAGTTGTCATTTGGAAAGCAACTATACCAGTAAGCAGATCTTTATGTTGCTTTAAATATTTTCCAGAAGGTAAAATCATATTGCAACAGTCAGCAAGCTAATTGAGTGATAACTACTATATTTTAGTGTCATCCAAATTCCTTATTACGTTTGCACAATATAAAATCGCACAAAACATATTTCTTACTGTAATGCGGACGTTCAGTTCCCAAAGAGTTATCGAGTGAAATCAGCAACCATACTTAAGTTATCCAGCATGTCGGAGTGACAAGGGGGACAAATATTTCCTCTGTCAGATGCTGGAACATTTCTTATCTGAATTTGAAAACACAATTCTTGTCTATTGTTGCAGTGTGAGAGTGGGTGATCTCAAGAAATAACTCATACAGTGATCAGTTTAGGCAGATGGGAATTGATTGGTGCTCGTGGAGATTTGACAGATTTTATGTATATTGTATGAAATAATGCTGAATACATTTTAATGAAAATTTAGGTAGGAAAGTTTTAATTTGATTGAATCTAAATTTAAATTTTAAGTTCTTGCCCTAAAATTCATGTGCATCAGCTTCCTTATGTACTTAGTTCTCTGTTAAACATTAAGGAATAAATTTCTGAGATAAGTTACATATATACTTTATTCACAAAATAGTTGCCAGACTCTGTACTATAATTTTAACACAAATACTCAAGAATATGTTAACAAATACCAGTGCCAATCTTTTGGAGAATGAAGATATTTGTAGAGGTATACAAGTATTCATCGCTGGGCTAAGTTTGTGTGCCATCTTACTACGTTAGAAACCTTGCCCTCCTCTCCAATCTTCGAAACCTTCCATCCTACTTTTGCAGCTAGGTAGGGCCATGCTCTCGTACTTGTTTTCTTTATCACTCTACTTGTCGATGCATAGTAGCCGGTTGTTGTCTTTGGTGTAGGTAACTCATTTTGAACTTCGGGCTTGTCCTTGCTTGAGGCTATCGTGGGCTTAGTAAGAAATGGAATTGCATCGTTCTGCTACTATAACCATAAAATGATTCTTTAAAAATTGGTAAATTTGGAGCCTGTCTCATTTTATGTGATGAGAACAGTGACCAAGGTAGGAAAATAATTATTTATTGTAGATATATTTTCTTTACGTTTGTCTTCCAGTAAATTTTCGTTATAATTGAGTGTAGGCTTTTAGCCTGGATTAGTGCTGTTATATTCCATATTTGAAGTGTTTCCACCATGGTTGGGTATTACGGAGAAGATTTGGAAGATAATTTGGCATGTTAAATGTTTGTTTTTTAGAAAGTGGTTATTTTGAATTACTTATATCAGTGCATGTAAAAGTTAAATCATTTCTTCATACTTTCAAGTGGATATTTTGGAATAATGAATATTAGGATAATGCGTACATAAGTTAACTAGAAGAGCAGTAATATTCCGTTTAATTGTTATGTATTTTGTGATTGTTAATTTATATTAACATATTAATTATTATATTTGAGATTTGAATTTATCTGCTATACTTTGTATTTAAAATCAACCATAAAAGAACAATGTTCCATGCCGAGTTCTTTGTCCAGTTGCTTTCTTGTTAAACAACACTCGAAGAAAATTTGTTTTATGGATATAAAGGAATATGGAAAGCATGCCTGAGAAAAAAATTGTAAACGCTAAGTAACTGAAGCAAAATGAAATAAAGATGAAAAACGTAGACCATTTCCACCTCGATTCAACAATGTGCGACTTGAGAATACTAATTCCTGGTGCATGTTTATACCTGTCGAAGCTCCTTTAACGCCCTTAGCTCAGGAAAGAAGTTAAACCAGCGTGAAGGGGTGAAGTGCCCGCCCATTTCTACCCTCTTGGTATGCTTTGTTTACCACAGCACGAAGCGGATGAAAACGTATCTCTGCTACAGCTTGACCATCTCCACCGTCCACCTGGACTTCTCATTTTGGAGCAGTATTTTAAAAACTTCCTAATCCCTTTAAACACCCTCAATAGAAAGTTATTATCTGTGGGATTCTAAACCTCTGCCTTCAAACACCTCAGTCCCTTGTGTGTGACAATGAGTTTACTGTAGCGGCTTGTTAGAACGATCGCCTTTTGTAAAGCGAAGGGTCACTTTGTTGTCTGCTCATTTCCGGACCCTCTGTGTGCTGTGTCGCTTGCAAACACTACACTGCTCATATCTGCACTCATGAAGTTGAGTTGAAAAGAAACGAAAACTAACATTCAATTTGCATGATGTTAAAATTGGGTTTACTGTTATTGTAGCTCTCTGTTTACCTTCTCTTACTTTCTCCTTCATTCTCAATCTTCTTTCTTTCCTTTTTATTTTTCCATTCTTTATATCTTCCGCTCCTTCTGTTCATCTTTCTCTCTCATATAGATATGTTCCTTCCATTTCATTCTCTCTGCTTATGAAAACATCTTCAAAACTCTCTCTCATAATTTGACTACATGCTGTTTAGTATTTTTGAGAAAACGTATTTGTATTTCCGTACAAGAAATAAAAAAACTTTCCTAAGTTTGACTTTAACCTCTTCAAGAGTGTCGCCACTTACTGATCTGATGCTTCTCCGAGGTAGGAATTCCTTTAGGTCATTCCACTGTTTTAGAATTTTATTTATATGGAGAGAAATTAACTTACCCATCACTTGCAAAGTACATTCTTCAGTTATTTAGCTACTGAGCCTAAACGTAGTTACTTTAACAAATTTCTTTATATCAGCCGCAAAGAGGTCCTCTTGCAATTGCTCTACCATCTGATGAGGAACTTTTTCATTAGAGGTGAAATGGCCCCTTTATAGTCTTTTATTATTAGCTCAAAGATGAATTAATCTAAGAGTGGTAGATTAGGGCTGTATAAAGGAGTTCAAGATGTTCACCATTAAACTTAACATGCAGCAAAATTGAAAAAAAAATGAAAAAAAAAAAAGGACTTGTCAATTTTTCATGATTTTCGCACAGAATCAGTAGCCAACATTTCAAAGTAATATGTTTCTCTGTCACCAATTTACACCATTGTTTCTGTTCCAAATTTACGCATGTGTTAAAGAACAGAACGAGAAACGACGTCCGTTATTTTTAACTGGTCTTTTCACTAAAAGCGTAATTTGTTTAGGATTTTGGTTGTCACTTTCAATTATCACTGAATATCTCAGAACATTTTTGTTATTAACATACTCTTCTGACGAATTTAAATGTTATTATGTTCTTTAATTTCTCAACCCATTCATGAACTTATATTTAGCCTAAACGTTATTGCTCAACATTCCACAACATAACTGAGTGGATTTTACACTTAGTATAAAGAATTATATATTTTACTTTGAACTAAATTGCACGGTTAGATATTATGTGAATATATTTTGGTCATTAGTGAGGAGAAATCTTGTTGTTAATTTTAGAAAAAATAATAAATTAATATCTGCTAAATGATATAATAGTGTACATTTCTTTATAGCATGCAGTTATATACAGTTATCTACAGTTACTATTATCAGGAAAGAAAAAAATAACTGCAATGTGTTAGACATCAGAGGGCACATACTTGAGATTCTGTAGGGTTAGCACCTGTTTCACAGCTAACACCATTGAACAAGGGATCTTGCCAGTGGCTGTAAGGAAGCGTGTCCTGGAGATAAACTGTCCATTTTGTGCACAAGTGAATAGCAAAGTTTAGTACAAATAAGACATCCGTCACCTGCCAGCTCCTACTGATAACGGTACACTTCATTCTTCCACCGCCCAACTGTGCACAAAGCACCCCCCAATTAAAGGGGCCACGTGAGCGGTAGCGGGTCACACATTCTTCGGGCTTTGTAAAGACAGCACTAGAAAACATCAGGTGACAACAGGGGGATGTCTTTTAAGACTGTTCGCAAGCAAATTAGCTTTTGATGAATACTCTAGAGGAAAGCTTTGGATCTTAAAACAAGGGAATGATAAGTCGTAGAAAACTTAAAGATTTAATTATTTGGTCTTTATTATTTTAAACGACATTTAATAAACCACTGGAAATAATGCTAAATGTTATACAGTGTGCAGATACTACTAATGTACTAGTATTTAGGTGAACTGGAAGATAAATTAATACAGTCATATCACATTAATCTCAAGTTAGTTTAAAGCAAAGAAATTATCTTTTAGTCTAAATAAAGCAGTGCAATTAAGTTCCTCACCTATAGGATATAAAATAATGGCACATACTTTACATCAAATCAAGGAAATAACTTTCTAGACCTTTATTAGATATTCCATAAACTGGAACCTACATAATAGAATATATTTTGTTATGCCTGCTATACTAAAAGCTGCTGCAGTCAAGGTATAAACATATTTAAATGTATTTGTTGCTGTTTTCATTCCATAATTAAGTGTGGGGATTTTCCTGGGAAGTTTCTCTATATTACAGACATTTTCATTCTGAAAAAAAAAATGAATAAATTAGGGATAAATATCACATCTCATTTGTTACTCTTGAAAAAAAAAATCTTAAAAATCTCACATTTTAACATTGCCATGTTAATTTATATTTTCATCTTTTATGTTTTTACAACTACATAAAATGTAAAATCTTTATGTGTCTTCGTATTATCAAAGGAATATTCTTAATATTTTTAATAATATTGAATGCATTACATACATAAGTAGTGGTTTTCTTTAAATTAAATTTATTTCTATTCTCAGAAAGGATTTATGTAAAAAAAAGATATATACTTATATGACAACTGTGTGAGTATATAATTTAAGCCAAATCAAAATACACTAAAATAAACCTGCAAACTTTCAAACTGCAGCTCGCACCATTAATTTGAGTGCGCACGCTGAATGTGGTAAAACTCAACATTTAATCTACAAAAGTACACATTTCTTTTAAAATATATGTAACTACATATTTGCAAAAAATTTACAAATTCAATTTTAGTTAAATACTTTTTAACAAAATTTCAATTCCGATCTATCATTGCAGGAACAGGAGTGTTTCATTTCATGTGACTCAGTAGTATTGCCTTACACTGAACATTAACATTGATATAAACATCCGAGAGAATGGTGTTTTGATTATTAGAATTGGGATCAGGTACTGGTCTGTTTGTACTTTCAAAGAAGGCATTTTGTGCACATTATCTGCTGCTTCTTTCTAGATAGTGTTAACTTGTTACCTGTGGTTTTATTTTACTTTGGACATTGTTAAACACACTAAAGAAGGATATCTGTGGAAACTACCACTTCATAAAACCAACAATTAATTGCAACTGAGTGATCTCAGCTCAATGTCAGAGCTCTAACATTGTTGGTGATAGAACATATCACCACTTTAGTGCATTACATCTTTGATATGCGCCGACGGTGTCAAGCTGTAGATACAATGATCCGACACCCAAGTAAATGTAGCTTAGCACCAGGTTCATAAACATTTTCTATTAATGGAGACGAAGAGGAACAAGAAAGAATCCAAAGTATTGAATTTCATTTATACTGGCATAAAATAATTCATATTCATTAAATATTTTCTCGTTTTTGTCACGCAATTAAAGTATTTTGCACATAAAATAAGAATTATATGGTAGTATAGAATAGAATAGAATAGAATAGAATAGAATAGTAAGAATAGATAAGGTTTTCGGCACTGATAGGTCTTTTTACCTACTTCCCCCTACTGCTGGTTGGAAGAAATGTGGCAAGGGATACATCGGTTGGCCAGCTCGAGAGGCGATAGGTGGACGTAGGTCAGGCGATAAAGTCGCGAAGTTTTCTTCGTTAACAATTCTGAGAGCCTTTGAGAACTGTCAAATGTTTACTTGCCTAAGGATAGAAGCTCTCTATATGATCGATCGCATCAATAATAATTTAGTTTCAGCCAATACGAATGACAGCTGATGGTTAACGAGAATACCTTGAGAGTAACAATTCCCAGACGCCGACAGGCCAGCGAGAGTCACGATACCGAGGAGGTCTCGAAGCGGAATCCGCTAAATACTAGGACATGAACTTTATCCAGGGCGCAAACCACCGCTACGCCACACGGCACCAGTCCGCCTTGCCTGAGGTTTTCGACCCTATAGCCAGTATTAAGTAATAAAATGAGAGAGCGGAACATTCTTGAAAAGGGAATATCTATTTGCTTAAGTGACCAAGGGAAATCCCGAAAAACACAAGGTCAGGATGTGCGGCACCTAGGAATTTGAACCCGGGATCTCCAGAATGCGAGTTTTAAGTGTACCGTCTTAGCCAACGCCTCTAAATTAACCATCTGACTTGTGAGAAAATAAGTTATGTATTTGTATTCTACCTATATATGTGTGTGACTTATTTTAATTGTATTATAAACATTTATATATAATGTTAATTAGACTTTTTGTTTTCAATATGTAATGACATGCGGCATTTCCCAAGCAGTAAATGCAGATTTCCAGAAGTTTTTTTAAAGAAATCCTTTACATTAAAGTTCATCTTTCGTACATTGATTCAAGAAACTGAACGAAATACAATTATTATTTCTAACCTGGCAAGAAGCAACAGTTCATTTGCTAAAACTCAAAACTCCGGAGTGGCAGTAAATTCTGAAGATATCATATTCAAGTTATTCAAGTTAATGTAAGCTGGTTTAAATGACAGGTTCTTGGAAGTGCCTTTGTCGTTAAGGTTCAGCGTTCCAATGACGCACTAGGCATGCCCTCAACTGCTGAGGGAGGACATTTCCAATTGTTCAAGGTGACAGTCCCTTCCACGAAATCTTCCTCTACAAGTATAAAGTTGTTTTCGATTATTATCATAGATGACAGAAAACATTTCTACATTCTCCGTATTGTTATAAAAAGAGGCTACTTTTGCACGATTTTTTGGTTTTGTAAGTAGAAAAGGAACATCTTAATCCTTAATTGTACTTCGTTTAAGAATGGAACCATTCAAGGAAAACCCGAAAAAATCAACCACCACAAAATGATTTAAAGTAGCCGAAAGCAGTTTTTACGAATATTGTTTTTAAGTATTTTTAACGACGTTCTTTAGACTTCTAAGGTAATTAGTGAGCATATTCATTTCAAAACAACTGCATCTGAGGCTTGCAATTTAAATTTTTACTTGAATCAAGATACTTGACTTATTCATCTTCAATAGTAAGGGCGGAAGCCAGCTCAAAGATAAAAAAATATGGTTATTTCTCTAGTTATCTTTTAAAAGTTACTAAACATTTAAATCATAATCTTAGGACATTACTTTTTAATAAATAAATTTACTCATATTATACTAGGGGAAAACCTTATTTGAAAGTTTGCATTCTCTTTTAAAAGTTACTAAACATTTAAGTCATAATCTTAGGACATTACTTTTTAATAAATGAATTTACTCATATTATACTAGGGGAAAACCTTATTTGAAAGTTTGCATTCTCTTTTAAAAGTTTCTAAACATTTAAGTCATAATCTTAGGACATTACTTTTTAATAAATGAATTTACTCATATTATACTAGGGGAAAACCTTATTTGAAAGTTTGCATTCTCAATGGTCAACCAAGAATGCATTTAAAAATATAGACAAGATCCAGAAAGTTTAGGTCCTTCAAGAAAGACACCGAGACAAGTGAGCCAGACTGAATGACATCAACAGCTACCAAGACAAGCAGATCTCCAAGCAACCATACGCCTGGAACCTTCTTAATTTAAATAACGTATCTAATATTCAAGTGCACTAAATAAATTTTTTAAGCATTGTTAATATTTTCAATAATGTACCTATTATTTATGGATAAAATATTCTCTCTCTCTCTCTCTCTTTTTTTTTTTTTTTTTTTTTTTTTTTTTGCACTCGAGTTATTTTCTATTTAGACAATATTTCATTGCCACTACAAATTCCGGTGGTCACATGTCAAACCCTTATAGATCATCCAAAAACTGGTTTATATTTGCTGATTCCAGGAGCTACAGTTCAAAAGAAATAATGCGCGGTCGGTTTTAACATGATTATGACATATTGTTGTTAGTGGAGTATTGCAATTTAAAAATATATAACTATGTAAAATAGTGATGATAGACCTGTTATTAGAAAATAATTTCATCAGCCTAATATTTTCCAAGACGAATATCCTGATTTAACCGTTTAAAATGCAAGCAATCGTAATATAAAATAATATAAAAAAATAATACTCAAGATATTTCAATTAGAAACTATACATTTTCTAATGAACGATTAAAAAGTGTTTAGCAAAGCAACAGCTATTACAATTTTTTGATACTTTCAACTGGAGCGGAAGTTTTGTTTGGATCTTCATTCTCCTAGAAGAACCCAATGCCACAATTATAGTCACTTCCGTTGTTTGGATGGCTACGAGATTTATCTGTAACTAGGTGAAAAAAGCAGAGGGAATAAGAACGAGTGCTGTTTGGGAAAACGCCTTCGAATTTTTTCTTTTTAACGAAGAAATGAATGCCAAGTAAACATTGCACAACAGTAAATTCTCGAGATTATTTGCGCCATCTTAAAATCATTCCATTCATCGTCTCCAAGACCTTGGAAATTGACGTGAAACATTAAATACAAAATGAAGTAAAACAACACAAATACAAATAGTGTATGAATTATGGTATAGTATACAACATTTAGAGCAAATGTTGAATATATTTCAACATTTTAAAAAATTATGATAATTCCCATGTTCTGTGTTAAGTACAACAGCAAAAGAAAAGAGTTCATGAAATATAAATGAATTATTTTAATTATCGAGTAAGGGGTCTTAATTAAATTTAAAGAATATGACAAAAGTGTAAAACTGTTATATATTTAGAGAAATATAGGAATACCAGGCAAGGCTAGTCTAAACAGATGGAGCAACCAAATTTGGAAACTCTGGGAAAGAACAGTCTTCTGATAATACTGATAAAATATTTATAATCATGTCATAAAAATGAACCAAATTCACATTTCACATACACTATGCTAATGTATATTTGAGACTAAAATGATATTAGCAGACCTAAAAAAAGACAATTCACCATTGAAATCAGTTTTAATGAAATTAGATTTGGTAATCTGATATTAATATTTTATTTAAAAATGAAACAGTCCAAAATGTTATAAAGGACTATTATGGACGATGATAATTTTATGGGGGGGACTATAGCTAACTTGATCAGAAGAAATGTTGGGGAATAAACCAATATACAGAGTACTATAGCGAGGTTATTTGAGTTACGAGCCGGCAGAATGCGGCTGCGTACTGAACTAATCCAGTCGTCAAGGCCTATAATGCATGTGCAGGTAGCAACTTGCATTTAGTGAGGGAGACTGTCGGCGAGTGGTTGTGCATTCATGTGTTACTGAAATGCTTTCATTGTATGTAAATTGTGTGAAATTGCGTTAGTTTTGAAATGATGTTAAAGAATGGATTCTTATATACAATACATGCATGTGAAAACCAATTCTTGCAGAGAATGGTAAGGCAATACGCAAGAAGGTACGCTGGCAATCGTGTTCCAGGTAGAGAAATGGTTCCCCAATTCGTTAAACATTTATGAGAGACATTATCTCTCAATGACGAGGAACGTGTTCCAAACCATCATGCTCTTAACAAAAATTAGATGAAATATAGAAATTTCCTACGCTGCCGGCAATGTGCTTCCGCTGAAAGACATCATTTTCAGCATCTTTTATCATACAAATTGGTGATTATTATCAGTTTTAAATAAATTAATATTTTATTTTTTCAGTAAAAATACAAATACTGAAATAACAGTACATACCTTTTGCCCTGCCACTATATTCCTTTACCGTATTTCTCCAGTAAGCAACCGCACAATTTTAGATTAAATTATTGTATGGAATTGCTTCACGTTAACCCAGTGTAGGACATGAGTTGGAAATGAAGAATCAGATTTGAAAAATGTGGGTCACGGGTGTTTGGAGGAAAACACGGTAACTCAGTTGGTAGAGGGTCAGCCCGGAAGGCTGAAGATCCGCGTTTCGAATCACGGAATACTGGAATTTTTCAAATCTGATTCTTCACTTTTCCTAGTTTATTTTTGTTTATTTTTCTCATCCTGAGTTATCGATACTCTTAAGCCCTTAACATCACATTTGATACAATCAAAGTATTAGATCAATTCAAAGCACGAGTACAAGCTATGAGACACCGCCCGGCAGGTAAACTGAAACGATGAGTGATGGGCGTAAGAGGAGAGGGATGTTTCTAGCTCTTGACCTATTGTATCCCGTCCACCTGTCTGCAGTTCAGTACCAACATAACTTCATTCCATTATTTTGGTGTAGCGCTTAGAAATTCTAATGTCTACTTATAGTGCTTATGTTAGTTCTAGTTGCATTATACAACGGCTCAACTGAGTAAATAGTCACAATATAACCGAATTATTGTGAACTTTGGTACTAAAAACAAAATTCTCTTATCCCATTCTGTTCTGTTCCATTATTTTCTAATATATTCTTAATTATTCTATTATTTTATAAGATAATATAATGTAATCTATTATATTGTAAGGTGTTACGACCTACGATTATTTTATTACGATATCGGAGGAAAAAAGGAATATCTCTTTGTAAAATTTTGGTCCATTCGAAGTATTTTTAAGAATTTTAAGAACTTCTAATATACCCGTAAATTAAATGTAGTTTAGTTAACTATAATTACAATAACTTTTTTTAAATAAGTGTACCTTAAAATAAAGTTTATTATTATTATTATTATTAATGTGTTACTGAGCATTATTTAAAACTTTCATTTGGATGCTACCATTTATTCTATACACTTGAAGACAAGGGAGATTTGCCTGAACCCATAACAGTAGATTTGGCATTAGACAACAGTGTAGAAATACTCAGTAGAGATTTAAGTTTAGCACAATTGTCATTAGGTGGACTAAATATGTGAAAGATTAATAAATTAACTAATATTAAAGTAAATAGCATCGCATTCTTAGATGCAGTGGAAAATAGAAACAAAAGGAGCTATCCTATCTGAATTATCCTAATATGGGGAGAGAAGATCTGACTAGAAGTAGACGGGCTTTTTGCCTGTTCTGCAGGGGACGACTAACAGCAGCAACCGGAAACGGCAGTATCTGAATACGATATTGCCCGTTTGTTGCTTTGTCATTTGCATACAACGGACCCTTAATCTTTGTTGTAAACATCACCATCTGTGGAGCTTGTCTTCAGTTTGGAGATCGAAATACGTGAACTTCCCACATCATTTACAATGATTTATTTGGAACATATGGTTAAATGTATTATTTAACATTATAGTTAAAGAGGCAGAAGTACAAACATATGAAAAATTATGCATCTCATTGATAGTTGAGCCAATATTACTTAAACTTTGATATCACCACAGAGACAGAATCTAGTTGTTTATTCTTCATAGGAATCGAAGATTTTAATTTATATACACATTAAATATTTATAAAATAGCTTTGCTTTTATATTAATCTATCTAAATAATTCATTGTTATACAGGGTGTTCGGGACAAAAACTGTCAATTAGCAAAATGTTTTAGCCAACGAAGTAACATATTTATCCCTTTTGCTGCAAAAGAGAAAGCCTCTAACCAAGTTTATATGGTAGTCAATAAATATCTATGTATCTTGTGTAACTCGGTAGGTGTTCAGTGGTTTACCACCAGCTCTGCACTGGCGCTCCTCTGACGCAAATCAACCAAATCTACTACTGGAGTTCTGCAGACATTGTGTTTATACATAATCGCAGAAAACATCTAAAGGATTTAGTTTGAGGCTTTTGAATGCTATTGCTCCGTCGCGTCCAGAGAAAGCATTGAAACCATTCGATGGGTGGCTCCACATTGGGTGCCAAATGTTGAAGCCATTTAGTGGCTCCCAACAATTAGAGCCTACTTTTGACACCGTTTGTATGTGGCCCCATGTTGGGCGCCAAATTTTGAATCAGTTTAGTTGGCTCCGTCTAAATACCCCAGGTTGGGCACCACTTTTGAGGCGATTTGTTGTCTACATCGAGTGGTCTCACGCTGTGATACCAATTTTCGAATCGGTTTTGGTAGATTAATTTTTGATCGCTTTGGTTTTTTGCCTACTCCTGTTGAAAATAATTTCTCAGGGTGAATTCTGCTATTTTGTTGATTCGTACTCAACAAAAGTGGGAGAGGGGTTCAAATGCGACATTTTATATATATATATATATATATATATATATATATATATACTTTATTATGTTCAAAATCTTTTGCGTTCTGTAGTGTTTTACATATGATAGACTTAGCTATGTCGAATACAAGCTTATCGCGAATCGAACTTAGGCGTGAAACCAAGTTCTTCATATGTCTCGGCGTATATATCACAACTGAGATCCTGTGTGGGAATCAGAATATCAACAAGTGCCTCTCGCCACATGTGAATCTTACAGGTGAGTGCTGCCGCGAGTGAAACTGAAAAATGGTTAACTTATGTATTTGAACTGCCTAACAGAACTGCTTAACTGATGTGCTTCTCATCTGGGTATTAAATTAAAAACTCCCAAAGTGAAGTATCAGAACTGCGAGTCCACGTCGGAAGTAGAGCTATTATCTGCGTCTGGGCTGATTCTGTGAACTGCGTGCTCAGCAACGTCGAACTTGTAATGCATCCTGATAACTGCATGTATCTTGCCGCATATAGATCTTATAACTGCTTGCCTCATCACAACAAACCCTTCCTTATACATTAATTCAAATCAAGAAATCACTGGTTTAATGACGCCAAAGGGGTCACAAAAGCACGTGCAAGTTTCGCGCCTATCTTTAAAAGTTCAAACATACATTTACCATTGGCTGGTTCAAGTTCACTTGCCACACGTGCCTTTCACTCTTTTTGAAAGTTTAAAATATTTTGTTGACATTGGCTAGTTTAAAGACTAACAGTACAAAGTCTGTCGGGGACAAAGCACCAAACGGAATTAGCTTATTAACCCTATAACGGCAGCCCTTTTAAAAGGGGTTTCATACTCGACCCTCGGGTTTCTTCTTATTGTATGGAGTTTTATGACCTTGTTGACTTTCCAAGCTACCGGTACCGAAAATCACCAGAGACTCTCTTTTGTTGACATACAAGCTACATGTTAACATTATGCCGTATTATATACATATGATATCTACATTACTAATTACAATACATGAAATATTATGATAATTTTAGTTTGCAACAAGCACATTATGGTCCATAAGGACCGTTTGAACATAATTCGAGCGATTCCACACATATGCAGCACAAAGTAGTGCAGCTCCATCTTGTTGAAAATATATCCTTCATGCATCTGGGGATAATTAAAAAGAATGAACCAAAATTTTGTTGCACCGTGAAATCAAATACTGATTTATGAGCTGTTTCGTTCAATTTCCCTCACTGCACTAGAATTTTCAGAACCCCGTATCCGGCAGTTACTGCCTTAGAAGCTTGAAATGTGTACTAAGAGGAAACAAAGGAACAAGAAACGTATCATTGTGAAAATATGAGCGAAAATGATTGGATTAAAAATAGCGCTAACACAAATTTAGCACCATTAAATAATTAAACATCTAGAAAAGGTGCGGGTATAAAATCTTGTTGAGTTCTTGTATCTTCTGCAGCAAATACAATGATTAGATTCTGATTTATAAAGCTGTCATTGGTTTTCGTCCGAAACACGCTATATTTAGAAATTTGGAGGTTCCTATATATATATATATATAAAAGAAAAATAAAGGAACACTATTAACAATGTAACAAATTAACAGTAATTATAATAGTACAAAAGGATAAAACGCTAAGAAAAAGTCACACTTGAGATTGCTGTATTTCGGACTCGTGGATTCTTCTATGGCAAGAAGACAAGTGACCAATGTCCGAAATATAGCGATCTCAAGTGTGACTTTTTCTTAGTGTTTTATCCATTTCTACTATTATAATTACTGTTAATTTGTTACATTGTTAATAATGTTACTTTATTTTTATTTTTATTTTATATTTTTTACACCTCTGATGTTGCTTTTAACTTTGCTTGTTAAGTTTAATTTGCTTTGCGGTGTTTTGCTTTTGACTTCTTTACTATTTATCTATTATTCTTTTAATTTTATTTCTTACTTTCTCTGTCTATATATATTGCTAAGCTTCCGTAATCGAGTAGAGTGAAGAATAAAATGCTTCTGAATTTGCAAACACGAGCTCCAGTCTTCAAGCATTGTCTTTTTACATTTCACATTTGGCTAACTTCTCGCCTTCAAACTTTCAAGTAAGTTTTACCCTCCTCATTTTCTTGAATTCGCAAACCTGTTTTAGAATTTTATGTTTACACATTTTTTATAATAACAGTTTTTGTTCTCGTTTGATCAGAATTTTTATTAAGTCGAACAATACAATTTCACAAACAATAACAACTTTTTAATTTTGTTTCATTACACTTTCACTGAGCATCAATGAAGGACTTCCATAAAGGATTATCTCAAGAGACCCACTTCGTTGTGTGTCTATACGAATGATAATATCTTCAAATGCATCCTAAATTTCAGCATGTTCAGATATTGTGTTTTACTACGTAAAACGAATTAATAATACAAAAATATCAGTTATTACTGTTTATTGAAATTGGCTACATACAAGCAAGCAGTATCCCTGTAGGCTGACTCACAACAGCCTGTCACTTGTTTGATGTGTTAAACGTGGAATCTAAGAGTAGGTTTTAATTGTTCCTTGAAATATAGTAACCTTCTCTCTCAACATAGCTATAAAACATCATATAAAGCATGCGGTTTTAATGCAACCTTTAATTACATTTATAATAATGTGATACTTTATATATTTGAGGTTGATTGGGTTTCTACATCTTAGAATTGCTCAATATGTCGTTTTATTAAGGACATATAAATTATTACTGGATGTAATTAACAGTTAATTGCCTTTCACAGGCGCATCGTTTATGTTCTCGATATTAATAACTTTGGAATAAGTTTGCGATAGCAAAAGAAATATGCGCTAGGTAGACTTGTTTCCAAAACAAATAAGCACATAAATAAATGTTATTTTTTGTTGACGTTTTTTTTTTATTTGGTTTATTTATGAACGCTCTTTAACATCTCAGGTCATCAACGTCCCATTCTATTCAGAGCGTGAAACGGCCGACTAATTTTGCTCAGAGGCCTCTTTTTTCAGGCTTGGGGTTCTTTTTCGTGCCGTAAATGTACGACACGGGATCCACGGCTTTACTTCCCTTTCGAAGGAAGCCATACGTAGAATTTTTACGCCCGAAAAAAATTAATCGATCTTGGGTTTAGGAGGCAAGTGTGGTTACCACTACAACACCAGGACTGACATTGAAGTTTCTGAAACACTATTGATAGGACATAATGCAAATATACTACTACTTAGTACCATGTAGTGTGGATTATAGTTTTGTAACATTAAATTTTGATAATAAGAAATAAGTTGTTTTAACTATATTTTATATAAAAATACTGCAGTCAAATTTTTCTAAAAGTATGCATGGTGAAATATTCCATACAACTATGTACACTCTATAAAATAAAAAGAAACATCAACTGAAAAACAACGCTAAAGGCCGTATACTAGTGCATTTAATATATAGAATGCCTGAAACAAATATCTGTAGATACGTCAATGTCAGATTTACAATATTTTGAATCAACATAAAAGGAAATAAAAAATAAAACCTAGGAATCCGATCTGATTGCAGTGTTAATGCTGTTATTTATTACATATTTCGAGGAACCTTTTTGATAGTGAACAGTAGCTTCTAATGATATAATATTAACCAAAATGAAACTGACCATTTTATACACTGATGACATAGCGCCAGTATCTAACTGCGAAAATAATTTGAAAAAAAAAATTCTCACTTGATTACATTGTTATTGATTATAATGTAGGTAATGCGCTTGATGGTATTCTAAGGAAAAGAATGGAAGTAAAATAATAAACAAGTTAATAATTTACAAAATTTAATATACACTATTTATAATGTAAATGTACTTGTCTCCTGGGCTCAAGCTCCCGACTTCGAGTCCCACCATGGTCGATGAATTTTTTCTGGCGTAAATATCCTAAGCCTGGCTTCCTTTGGAAGAGAAATAAAGCAATGAGTCCCATTGTCGTAGATTTACAGCATGTCGAAGAACCTCCAATTTAAAAGAAGAAGCCTCTGAGCAAAGTTAATCGGCTGTTAAATTAAATGGGACGCTGATGACCTAAGACATTGAAGAGCGTCCGTAAATAAAGCAATATATATATATATATATATATATATAAATTAACACTAATAATAAAAGTAGATAGGACATAATGCATATATATATATATATATATATATATATATATGAAAAATAATGTAACACTATTAACAATATGACTAAAATAAGTATAACTAGAAAAGCGGAAAAGGATAAAACCCTTAGAAAAAATACAAATCTGTGACTTTTTCTAAGCGTTTTATCCTTTTCTACTTGTTTATATATAATTTAATAAATGCCACGATGAGGACATATTTTAAAGTAAATTTCAAAATGACACAGTTATAAAATATGCCTATCTTTAGACTATTATTTGGAACTGAAACATGGGCAAAGAAACAAAGTTACAGAAATACACACACAACACACACACACACACACACACACACACACACACACACACACACACACACACACACACACAAAATGAAAGAAATTGCTTTAGAAGTGTAACAGACTATGGAAGATATATTATCCACGCATGCGTATAAAATTTGCAAATTAAAAGTGACACTTGATAACCAGAACACTGCACTGAAGCTGTGCTACATGGAGACAGCCATTTTTAAATCATTCTGTATTCAACCGTAGTTTTGCCTTTATTTTTCATTCAGCACGTGTATATTTATGCAAAAGGAGTGTAAGCGTAACCTTAAATATTCAAGAACATGGGTGCTTCTATGTAAATCAACATTCAAGCAGTAAAACATATGGCAAGTGTTTTCATATCCTCCTTGAAACCCATTTCAAACATTACATCTGTTAACAGGATTGAGTTCTACAGTTGGTCATTTGTCGTAATGTTTTCGCACGTACATATATTGGACGACTTTAAGAATGGGACAAAGGAAGGCTGGCCAGACCCTGGAAAAACGCGCGAGGAATATTATAGGAGGAAATGTCCCGCCATTCTGTCTGCTCTGAGATATGAATGATAAATAAAAGCTGGTATAATTGGGAGCAGTGCCAAAAAGGCGAGGGTATCACAATGGCATTGATTATTATACTGTCGTACTGTTTCGATTCAGAGAAAACAACAAGGGTTTCGAGTGCTGTCACATAAATAAAATGTGTGGATGAAAGGCAATAGGAACGAAACAAAAGTGAATAGAATCGAATGGGTGTGACCTACGTTTGGGAATAAAAAGATCATAACATAAGGTCTGCCTACTTTCCTTTGCGAATGTCAAATCTTGTAACCACACAAAATATGGAGTTTCTGTTTGGTTTATTAAGCCAACTTTCCCAAATATTCCAAGTATATATCGCAGATGTTGGTAGGCCATTTAGAAAGAAGAAGTTATTCTTCATGCAACGTCAACACTTTAACGTCCATTTCTTATAGAAATCCTAATTGGCATTAAGCACTGAAAATAAAGGGCTTATCAGTTATTGCAACATAACATTATAGAAAGTTATAAGTAGAACTTAGATTTCTAAGTAAATAAATATTTTTCTGTTATCGTTTATAATAAATTAAATGGAATTTAAGTTTGAGCATTTATTTAAAACAAAGATTTTAATTATATTTTAAAATATAACGTTCCGACTGGATGAATAAACCTTAATGAAGACGCAGCGCTGTATCATGCAAGTTGCGGTTCTTCCTCGGATTAGAAAATTCACATCGCCAGTGACTGTTCTTCAATTGATAGCAATGGAATAACTAAACCAGCGATTCCAAAACTATGGTCGGGACCCTTAGGGGGAGTGGCGGTAGATAAGGGAAAGTACTTTTATTTAAGAACTAATCCTGTTCGCGTCTGGTTTTATTAAAAATGTTCAAGTAACTATTCCATTATAATTATTTTGATCACTTATACAGCAGGGCAACAATGGCTATTGAGATTGTGAGGTGTCACATTGTTGAAGCGTGCTCGCGAGCTTGCAAATGAATTATTATTATGCAGCGAGGTGAAAGGAGGAATCGCCAATAATTTCATTCTCGAAAAGGGGATTGTGCATGGAAAAAGTTTGGGAATTACTGCATTAACTGTGATGCTGGGATGGAAGTATTCTGTCACAAAAATGTGACAGAGCTCGTTTGTATCGATACGTTACTGAATTCAAAGATATATTCACAACAGATGTCAATTTCGTGTTTTTAAACACGTAAAATAAGCGTTTTCAAATTAGGCAACACTTAAAAGGATATAAATTTAAGCAAGCTAATGGTTCAAAAGCAAACAGCGTTTAAGGAAGCTTTCTGTCTTCTCTATTAAGAATAAGTCTTTTCAAGTTTAATTGGAGACATAGTTTTATCTTCAGTTATAAGAATGAAGGAAAATGTTTATATTTGTCACTTCAGTATACCAGTACATAGTAATGGCGCTGGAATCGACGGTTGTTTTACATCACATTTCCGTTCAGATACACGTCAGGTCAGATTTCAACATTCTGGAATCTGCAGATGTTGACAAGCACCAATATAACTCGAAGTTAAGGCCTTTATGGCTTTAGATTTCTTTGTTTATCATGAGAGCTGTGCTTCATAACCAAGTAGTTTTCTTTTTTAAATAGTGTCCTTAGATGAGACATTTTCCTTGTTTTGAAGAAGGAAATGCCAATCTTAAAATTACTCCATAATGCATTTTTACCAACGCAGTAATTCTATGATGTGATATGGTGTATGAGCGTTGGTGCTTTAATTTGTGCCGATAACCGGAGCATTACCTTGCCAGCTAAGTTACATAATGCATACAGCTCATTGTTTAACAATGCATGAAACTTCATCCAACACCCAGGATTTCAAAATAGTAATGGAATGTTTAGTTTTCAAATTAACATTTCAAATGTGATATCGATACTGAATCACTTTGTTGGCTTCAACACACAGTAGTTCTTTGTAGGAGTTTACTTATATTTGCTTCAGGGTTGTCCAAGGTATAACACCATGAGTCAAACGTAACTCCTGTGTGCAGAATAACTTTATTATGTTCTGCTTGTATTCACGTTTGTGTCAGCATTTGTGGTGATATTGCAATGTTATTGGTAAAATAGGGTACTGTGACTTTGTTTTCAATGGAATAAGTTGTTAAAGTTCATTATTCTAGGAAAACAGTTTTTTTAAAAAAACTTGAACAAAAGAATAAAAAGGATAAGAACTCTTAAGTGCCAAATAGTTTGAATGCCTGATTTCGTGATGTTCTGTATATCTTTGAATTGCGAAATTGCAGTGCAAGAGTCTCAACTTGTCATGGATATACATGAAGGAAAAATTAGGATACCAAAGTCTAGAACATAGAATTGCGCAATATATTTTTGTTTAATTCTTGGTTTTGCTCAATAGTTTCTAATGTAATAATTTGGCAATGACCATATTGCCACACTACCTGACTGAATAGAGTGAAGTATTTTAGAATGTGAGTACATTCGCAAATAATCATTTATCTAGGATTTATTTATTTATTTATTCATAAGTTTTAAGGACATAACTGGAGTGTATAAATAATTTTAATCCACCACTCTACTGGCTTTTCATTTTTCGTTCTAAAAAAAAAAACTTAATAAAATGGAAACAAAGTTAATATGTTGCTTTAAATTTATTTAGAGATCATATTGATTGACTATTAAAATGTGTTCGAGACGTCTTTGCTCTATTGTATGTGTGTATGTGATATCAGACCGGAGCTGCTTTTGTTATACAGGTTTTTAATCACAAGTTGTACAATTAATTGGGGCTTTTTAATGCAAGCTTACTTCCTAGGTACGTAAGTGTTCTCCTCTTTTAGATAAAATAGTAGAATATATGTTGTTGATTTAATTCCGGAAAATATATAAATATTACTGTTTGTAAAGCTTAAATTATTTTAGAAAGAGTCAGTATAAATTTATTTTAGATAATATCAAAATATATTAGCCAGTCATCATTTTTCAGAAATCGGTTCTGTTTTTAACCTCGACTTTGATCTAAACCTATATTTTCATGATATACAATGAAAACTGTCTCAACATTCATCGATAATGAATGACACCATAGATCTAAAACTCAATATAGAATTTGCCTAAAGCTCTTTTGCCATTAAGTTCAAAAGAGCACAGTCTCCTTTTAATTGATAACTAGAGTTTGCATATTTCTCAGTTCCAAGAATTACTTACAATTTATCTTATGGGGAAAAAAGTAACAAAAGTGGGGGGAATGGTCATGTTTAGAATAAATTTTGTTTAATTTAACAATAAAAACACAATTAAACTTAAAAATACCACTGTAACAATTTGCGAGAATATTCGCTTGCTGAATTTTAATGTATTATTTAAAAATAACAAAAATCGTAACGTATTGTTTAAAAATAATTAAACGCCATCCCAATTTCTATCAAATAAACAAAAATGATATAGCTAATACAAATAAATGCTTACATTCACAAATTAAAGTGCAAATGTCACAAGAATATTAAGTATTTCAAGAAGACCAATACTTTTAGGCAATAATGTGTAGCATTGAAGGACAGTTGGTCACCCTTGAATCAGTTTCATGGTCACGCCCCCCTAATGGAAACGCCTAGTGATACAGCTTGTCATATTCTACCATTTGCTACGAGACAATAAATCACTTTCCAAATTTTCATGAGGTGTGATAAATTATGCCTTTGTCATAAGCCCGTAGGCCGACTCAGTACCTCACGAGCGATATAATAACGGAGGGCAAAATACAACAGTCGTAACGGTCTCGTTTTCATCATTCAGAAGTTGGCACGGTGGCGTGCTGCGCAGGGATTGGTCGCTCGGGTTGTCGTCGTTCCTCCCAGCGCCTCCCACGGCAAGTTGTCAAACTAACCTAATTAACATCCATCACTGGTATTAGCATACGTCTCCACGTGAGATGGTTGTAATCAGGCGTTGTTGTTGCTCCAGACTGTTCGCCCTATTGTCAACCTGGAGCCACCAACACTTGGGGGGACAGACACTGCCTAATCTTTCTACTGAGTTGCTGAGATCGATAGCGTTATAGAACTGGGAAAAAAAAAAAAAAAAAAAAAAAAAAGCTTTTAATTGATAAAATTTGTAGCAAGGTGACGATTAATGTCAAAGCCTGACTTATTTTGGGTAATTCCATGGGATTGCATATTTTAAAAAAACTGAAGAGAATATTGAATTTGCAACTTTCTCAATAGTTGACATTTCTTATAAAAAGAAAAACTATTGATTTGACAGTTATTATACTGCACACATATCCAATTTATACATTTCAGTTAATGACTTGAGGTTTTCCCAGTGATTAGAACAGTTGAATCTTCGATTTCATACCAACATGTACTCTAGAGCAAGCGAACGGTTCTGACTCTAGTTTTTACATTGTCGGTTTCATAGGATTGAAATTCTTCTTTTTACATATTAGTGCCAAGTCACACAGGAGTAGCTCATCAACAAATTTTATTTAATTTGCATTCTCCTGATGTCAAACACCTATTTAGTTGCACAACTCATTATAATATATATTTATTTTTCACTTTCCGCAGAATATGAAAATGGTAACTTGCGTACTAATTCCCGCAATAATTGTTTATGGAAGCAGGACTTCTACATTTTTTATGGAATAGTCGCTTATATTTTTATCTCACTATCAGCTCAATTTTGAAAAATGTAATTTGTCTTCTGAGAAGTTTCCGATTCATTTAACACTTTATACTATTGAACTTTCGAAAGATTTCCGGCAACTACTCGTCATCATTAACATTTTCCTCTATACATTTTCTAATTGTTTTTAGGATCGATATTCATATTTTTAAAATTTTTCTACTTTTCTAAATTTTCATCATTTAAAGACTGAAAAATAAAACAGGAAAAAATATAAAAATTACATTCATATTACCATCATTTAAGCTCTTAGTAAGTAGAACATAATTTTCCAAGTTCTTTCTCTGAAGTACCGCTTCCTGCATTCTAATGTTATCTGATTACTTCAATTTTTGAACGTGATAAACTATTTTAAATTCCAAAAAATAAATGCTGAAAAACAGAGTTTTCGTATTTCTTAAGTACTATATGCAAGTTTAAATTTGTCCCACTAACCTCTACCAAAATAGTATATTATTAATAATTTCAATATTTTAAGTAATCTGCTATAAAAATTAGTGACATTTAAAGACAAATGCCAAAAAAGTACAAATACATAGTTCTGAATAGTTGACATGCCAGCAATTTTGATTATTTTCATTGTCTCACTTCTTATAATAATTAATTAATCTGGATATAATTATCATTTGTATAAATTCAGCTTGTGCACAATATTTATGAAGCTTAATATATATAAGATTGAGAAAAGTATAAGAAAAAGATAAAATGGAATATTTAACAAAGAGAAAACGAGCTTTTAAATTGAAATACCTGGAATACCCTGATAAACCAAATTTTCAAGACACATATGTTAGAGAACGTGAAAAATATGTATTTAACCCAAAAAGAAGCAAATGAATTAGAAAAAATCAAGCAATAAAAATACCTAACGAAAAGATTCCGCAAAATGATAAAGAGAAGATTACAAATATACCATAGCCTTCAGAATATGCTAAATCTAAATACTTTAAGTTACAATTTAGTAAATATTCTAATATTCTAATGTAAATAATTTATGTTACCATTAATATATATATTTTTATAAGATGACATTTTAACGTGAAATATGAAAAACGACCAAACTCTCACACACTCTATAGCAGAGATATAATTTTTAAATAGGAAGAGTGAGAAAATTTCATCAAATGTACATAACGTATGTAGTTTCTGATGAATTCTACATCAAGGACTTAGAGTAGTTCTTTTAGAGCTGACTACACTCATTAAAGGAACCACAGATTGAATTAATATAACATAATAAAGCTATTCAGTGAGCTGAATTCTATTCTACCCTGTAGACACAGTTTATACCAAAATCTATCTTCAAGCTCACACATAGTTTAGAAATTAGAAAGAAGTATTTATACTTAGTGCACAATCCAATATTTTCCTCTCTTAAGTTATAATCTTTCTTTATGAAGATGTAGTAACAAAAGAATCACAGTTGAAAAATTCGGGTCACGGTTGGGAGTAGAACCACGGATTTTCACACTTCTGGACTGACGTTCTAACCAACTGAACTACCGCATTCTGCTCTACTGTGAGATATTTATTCCTTAAAAGCCGAATCGTAATGCTACCAGTTCTAGTTTAGAGGTTAATATATAGAAATAGTTCTTTCACACTAGTATGTGTAGAGTATTAGTTGGAAAAGAAAACTCAAGAATCAGATGACAGAGGTGCGTGTTTGCGTGCTTGAGAATGACTCGGTGGCTCATTTGGTTAAACAAGGCTGGAAGGCTGAAGTTTAGTGGTTCGAATCCCAGCAGCGACTGGAATTTTTAAGGCTGGTCCTTCCTTTCCAACTAATTTCCTACATGTGACTACTGTGAAAGAATTATTTCTATATGTAAACTATTGTTTATGGTTGCCTCCCAATTGATCACTTAATATTAAATACAGTCTCATGGTAGATCGTCGCCCTTTGATAAACCATACATTCTTAGCCACCTGACGCTGAAAATGTACAGGGCTATTGAGAGGTTTTTTCTCTCAGATATTTTTTTTTAATTGTGTTTAACGCCAGTTTTACTACTGAGGCACCACAGGCGGTGGACACTGATGATACATGAGATGAAATGATAAATTGGAAAATTATTTTTTTTAAAGGAAAGAAACATTCCAGGGCTAAGTTTAGGGTACCTTCCCGGCACTTGCCATTTATGAGGACTGAAGAAAACCTGGAAAAACTCAGTCAGGGAGGACGGTCCTGGCGGAATTTGAACCCCAGACCTCCCGTTCACGAGCCCAAGCCTTAACGACCTCGGCCACCCTTGGCGATGTCATAAGATGTTGACGATATGTACTATAGTGAGTGAGCTTGACTTAGGAAACTATTTCTTTTACATCTAGACAGCATGGTATTCTGTAATATAACTCTTTCATAAATTTATACGAATGCGTTTCATGATTACTTGTACATTCGGAAGGGAAGTAAAGTCATGGGTCCCGTGTCGTAAATTTACGGTATTAAAAGTACCTTCATCCTGAAAGAAGAGGCCTCTAATCAAAATTTATCGGCGTTTTACGCCCTAAATAGAATGGGACGCTGATTACATGAGATTTTAAGGAGTAAATAAACAAACAAAAAATCAATGTCTTCTGCAGCTAATTCTCTCAGGAATTCTCAGCTAGCAAATCTTATGCTACTTTGGACGTCCTTAAACTACATTGTAATATAAAGAAGAAAATTAGCTAATTTCCCATCATTCTCCATAACTATTTCGTTTTCATTCATGCGTTCTGAACTAATATTTACTAAAATGTAAATTTTTGTTTCGAAATCACTAAAGAAGATATAGTTGCTTGCATTCATTGGACAACGTTTCAGAACACTGCAATGGAGAATAACATTCATCACCCGTATAATGCAGACGATAAATATGCGGGGCCATACTTGCGTTTGAATTGGCCCTGATGTAGTACTTATCGGTGTGGAGCTGAAAGGCCTGTTCTCGCTTGATCTTGTTCTTGCTATCGCTTTGTAGTCACGGCAAGATGCTCTTGCATAGCATGTACTTGGCCTTTTAGCAGAAATATCTGACAAGCGATAAACATAACACAACACGACTTTCCAGCACTTAATTACTTTTTGGAATAAGGAACAACAGAAAATGGATCGACACAGGAAAGAGGCCTTGAGGGAGGGAGAATAAAAAGGAATTTGCTTAAATATAGGTGGGGGCTAAGAAACCATAGAAAGTTAGTGTAGGATTCTCGAGTCGCGTGGCTTCCACGCACATGAATTCTGAGCCTCATAGTTCTCGCAGGTGCCATAAGGTGGCAGGCATATGAACATTTTGTACCAAAGGATATAAAACATTTGTTTTTCCTAACTCTGTTAATTTCAAAAAAAAAAAAAAAAAAAAAAAAAAATTAAATGCTTCCTTCCCTCGCCTAACACACCACTAAGACAAGCTTCTCTCTGCGTAGAATCTACACACTTTAGAGAAAGGAAGAAGAGGGCAGCGAAAAATACAGTTACAGATATGTGCTTCAATACACTCGTTAATTCGGAAGTACACGACGGACAATATTTAAAACAAAAGTTTAAAACATTTTAAATTCCCCTGCTTATACTTTCCATGTCGGCGTTATTTTGTAATACATTAATATGTATTTAATGGCATTGTTTTATATTATTTAGCATTAACGGAGAATTACACCACTGGTGGCCCAAGGTCGTTAAAGCAAGTACTCATGAGCGGGAGGTTTGAGGTTCAATTTCCATCAGGACAGTCCCTCATGATTGAGGTTTATTCCTCAATCCTTAATAATGGTAAATTTCGGGAAAGTACACTAAACTTATGCCTGGAACTTTTCCTTCGTAAAAAAAAATTCCAATTTATCATTTTAACTCATGTATCATCAGTGTCAACACATGTGATATTGCAGCGTAAAAACTAGCGTTAAACATTATTTAAAAATAATAAATATTACTTGAGTATAATATTTTTAATTCTCAGTTTAGGATAAGTTAGTACGAGCCGAGATACGTTAAAGTTATGCTTTATTATTATTATTATTATTATTATTATTATTATTACGTTTAATCATTTATCTTATCTTCTCAGTCCCTCTGCTGCATATTTCGTTAGCAGTGATTTCCACTTTCCTTCCAGCATGCGCCTCTTCCTTCTTCCTTCTCATATTTTTACAGCATTTATCCATTCTTTAAATATGAACACTTCGTTTCTGTATTATAGCTTATAGATTGGTTCCTTAATTGCTTTAAATTTTCTACAACAAAAGCAACAAACCTCCTTAAGAAATACGTTCCGTAAGAGTCAATTCAGATTTTTAGTTTCGTTTTATTTTTCATACTTATGCTAGTGCACGCTGAGGCGTTGTTTCTCTCATGAAATTCCGTTTACTGTAATCATTAACATTCCTGCCTAGCATCAATTGATATTTTAATATCCAAACATTCGCAATTGTGAATTGTTACCACCTGTCATCCAGCAGTCAACTACTTAATCAACATTTATTTTATTCTTATTGATTTTAGTTTCGGATTTGTATATTTGTCTTTCATATACCTATTATCAATTGATCGTCAGAAAATAGATACTATTGCATTTTATGCTTTAATTAACTTCTTTTCTAGTCTGATCATATCGGAATTTTTACAGAAGTTCGTATCTTGATATTCAAGAAGTAGCAAATTCAGTTTAGAAAACCGAGATTAAAGTTGTGAAGTACTGAACGTTTGACTTTATCAGCTTTGAAGGTGATTTCCCCATAGGCTTTGACTTTTCAGATCTACTGCTCTTTAATTTTAATTTTATAATAACAATAATAATTGTTATATTTTTAAAGTATTTTTCAGACAGTGGTTCTTTAGTATGTCTTCATTGACAAGCATACGTATAAGCAAACTATTGCAAGTAATATCACGAGAGGGTCTGAGATAAATTTACGAGCATAGTTCTTTTTTGAATAGTGTTTAACTCCCGTATTTACTACTGAGGCACCACAGGCGGTTTGAAGATAGTGGTTGAACTATATTTGGAAAACTCAGACCCTAGAGTGATATTTATTAGGACTATTTCACGAATAAAATAAGAAATGACTTTCAATATTGCAATGGTTGTAAATTTGTATTATGAATACTTAACCTTTTCAAGTCAGCTAGCAACAGACGAATGTCAATTGTTAGTAATGCCAACAGAGAAGAGTCAAATACGGGTTTAGGACTATTTCATGAATAGAGTAAGAACAAAAGTATATATCTTTGAAATTCGCGGATAGAATATATTAAAAATTGTATGATACTATACTTATGAATGGCTACCCATTCAGAAACCGTGAGACTGAAATGGACGGAAGTTGACTATTACAATCGCTACCGTTCATTTTACTAATACCAACTGAGAAAAACAAAACAGAGAAAACATTTTACCATTATGGTAGCTTAGGTAGATATTGCTACTTAATTTACAAAATGATTTCAGATTGAATATACATAAGTTAGCCTCCTAGCCAAAGTGGTCAGTGATGCGTGCGCAGAAATTGTAGTGGCGGTGTCGAGTTGTCTACACTGACGCGAAGACAAATGCACTTCGCGCAGTAAAGGAATTTGATAAAACTTTACGATAATTTCACTGCGATATCGGGCTGTGATCGGACAAAATTCAAAAGTTTGTTTCATTTCATTGGTCGATTTTATGATGACGTCACATAAGTGAAATATTCTCTATAATACTAATCTTAATGACATATGCATATCTTTGGTATAAAATATCACATACAAATACTTTTATGCGCAAATTCTTACACGCGTTTTTATCCGCTGTATATATTAAAAAGTAAATATTACTTGTTAGTATTTTGTCTATTTTTTTGATTCTACGAGTAGTCGATCTTAATGTTGCTTATTACGGTCACACATACTACCTACTTGGCGTTCTTTGTGGAAACATTTTAATCTTTTTGATTATATTTAATCTTAAATCAACAATAATTTATGCAAATGAAATTATAAAGATACAGTCTATTAAACCTAATACTTATTTCTTCACCAGCAAACATTGTGGCTGTATTAATGGACAAGTTACATGTAAAGAAGGCTAACCTGGAGCTAAATTATATTAACCGCCGTTTCGAAGACCTTAAAAATTTAAAAAAAAAAAAAAAAAAAAAAAAAAAAAAAAAAAAAAAAAAAAAATTCTTTGTTTAATTTTCAAATTCTTACATTACAGTGTCTTATCGAGCGGGATAGCTGAGGCGGTAACGCAAATCGGGAGGTACCGGGTTCAAATCGCTTTAGGGCGGCCATCCTGAACTTGGGAGTTTTCGTTGTTCTGGTCGCTTAGGCACATGCTGTGGATTTCCCGCTCTCCCATTTTTCCTCATTTCATTCCTTTGGTCTGTTAAAGAGTCGAAAGTGCCAGATGGATTGGTACGGTGGCTTGCGCTTTGTAAAAGTTTCCGTCCGGTTTTTGCTTTCTGCAAGGCTTGTTTTCCTTCGGGTGGAGATGTTCTATCTGGAGACAATGTTAGGGACTCTGTCTACACCCGTGCGGATTCTGGCCTTTCGGCGTCTCCCTTACCTCCACTGGGGTTGTAGGTACAAACGGCCAGCCAGCTCTTGAGCAAAGATGAGATACCAATGCCTTCCTCTGTCCTTATCAATCCAACTCAAAATACAACATCGCTCTGGTTTCTAAAAAGAGACTCTAAATTATTTTAGTAAATTAACTTGTAATTTTAACTTCAGAATATATTTTGGTGCTAAATGCAATGACTAAGCACTTTATTAGAGTTTAACTATTTGCAGTTTATGTTTTAGAATCTCATATTTTTAATATGCTCGTCCTAAAAACACTTTAAATTCAAACAATGAAGCAACTTTGTGTGTGCGTGTTTAAATATTTTACTTCTTTTGCCCCTAACTCCCACAGATTTAAAGGCATCTAGTGAGTCATGTTTTAAACGAAATAAATTCACCTATCTATAAAAAAATGTTAATTTCAAACTAAGGCAAAAGAAATAAAACAGAGAATTGCAGCATGAAGCGAAACCTTGGGAAATTTGTAACTCCTCCCATGTTTTAAAAAAAACTGTGAAGTAAAGACAACTCCCCTGCTCCAACGCATCACTTGTTAGCCAGTAATGAAAAATACTGAAGAAGAATGACATGCTCAACCTATCCCACACGGGGAGAAACCTTCGGTCGTCTCCAAACAGCCAATTACATTTCCTGAATTTCAAGCCACATTAAATCACCGTTGAGTGTTTATATATATTTTTTTCGCATTCGCACCTGAGAAACGACCCTTCTAGAACTTAGTGACACCTAGAAACACTTCCCGATGCATCGCGGTGACGTCAACTTTTGCGTTTTATCTTCTTCGTGTTGTAAGGTGGTGGATAGAAAAAAAAGAAGTTTTCTGAGCCTACCTCCCTGAGCATTTTATCTATAGACTTTAAAATAAATAAAATTAAGTAAATATGAGCACCTTAAGGAAAATAGTTATTTAAAAATGAACTAATAAGCTGTGTTAAACATTCCAGAATGTTTTTAAACTGCTCATTGATAACATTTTAATCATTTCACTATTTAGAACACTTAGGAACATGCAGGTGCTAATAAGAGAGCAACGTGAATGCTGTGTTAAACTACGATATTCATTTTAAACTCAAGCAGGAATAGTTACCAATCTAAATATTAACAATAACATATCTGGAACATGCATATACGCAAAAATACAAAAACAATGACTTCTTTGTACAAATGTGTTTTTTTTTTTTTTTAAATGATTTCTTTTCTGGTTAAAATAATACTCACAAATGAATTTTATACACGTTTCTTAGCATTCTAGCAACTATTTTTGTGAGAAGCGTTAGTGAAAAAAATTTAACAAGCTATTCAATTGTGATAGAAGGCTTCCTTGCTGGAATGTTGGACATAAATTTAACGTTGACTCTGCCTGTATAGATAACTCTATTTTGAGTGTGATAGAAAATGTCCAGAGCATATATCTTTGGGGTTGGGCTCTTGATTAGTTGATTGAAGATTTTTACCACCGTTTGGTTAGAAGGGATAAGTTATATCATATTTAGATTCTGGATTAGCTGTAAGCCCGTGGTAATAAAATAAAATTATGATTAAAATAGCTCGGGGATTTACAAGTACTAATGTTCATGTAAACCACCTCGTCGCGTTTTCTTATCAGTCATGTTGTTCCTTTTGGTGAGATTCTAACCTCAACATTTTATATGAGATACAATGGTAAGAAATACAATTATTTCAGCATGCATAGCAATCAGTCGAAAGATAAGTATAGTCACTATTATTCACTAAAACTATAGAAATATTTAGTAAGCAGTTTTATGCGTGCTTTACTCTATATTGTCTGTAATTGCTTATCCGCCTACGGCTATATGTCATGATGTAGCTGAACGTTTTCCAGATTCTTGCAACAGGAATACTTTTAGAGATTTTTCATGTACATTACCCCTGCGTTATTCCCCCTGATTTCCTCCAATAATATTTTACAAATAAATAGCTAAATTAAAAGTATACTCCAGGACCGTTTTAACATTTGAAAGTTGCATTATAAAAGACGATATAAAAGAAAAGGGGGGAAGTGAATTTGATTAAAGCAATCTGGTTAACTTTTGCAGTAACTTTCATAGAGCTTCTTAAAACACCTAAGAAGGAAACTGTAGAGGATAATATCATTACAAGCGTTTAAATATATTTAAACGTTTAATTGTAATTGAACAGAAAGAAAAACCCTCCAATACTCATTCATTTTTTGCAATAACTTAGTAAAATATATCTATTGAATGGTACGCATTTAACAAGAAAAATAATCAATATATACGATGCTAGAGCCATGATAATACCTAACAAGATAAGTGGGAAACACGAAGATATTCTTTGACAGGCAGTATCCATTAATATTCACATTTCTTCTTGTTTTTATGCCGTTGTGTTAAGATGGATACTTTTTAAAACATTAAATTATATTTTTATTAAATGAGAAAATGAAAATACCTAATTATTACACGTTTAAGACAGATGTTATCGGAAGTATAATGGTGTTGAAGAGTCCTTTATATTTAACTTAGTAGTAGGTTAAAATTCTTCTTGTAATATTTTCCACGTTTAAAGTGCAATTATTTGGAAAAATTTGTATTCCACATCAATCTGCATCATGTACAACAACAATACAACAGCAACAGCAACAACAACAACAACATAATAATAATAATAATAATAATAATAATAACAATAATAATAATAATAAATCAATTTATTTCCTAAGATTGTCTTTGTCTTATAATGCTATATTAATATTATTATATATGAAATTAATTTTTTTGTATCATATTTAGCTTTATATATTTAGGTCCTTATTTTCAAATCTTACTCCATATAGACGAAATTTGGTTTAATTATTAGTTAATTCAGGAGATATGAGCAGTGGAGGAATATTTGATATACTGTGAATTTCTCAGTCCTTATAAAATAGTCTATTGAGTAGAATTCAAACAGCCATTGAAACACGAAACATTATAAATAAATTTTAAAATGTAATATAAAATAAGGAAAAAGTGCCACTTAAGTTTTAAGCATACGCCCACATGCGCTCAAAGACATGCTTTATTTGTAACATCATTAAACGTATTATAATGTTCATAATACCGGGAATTTAATATATAGAGAATAATGAGGACGTTTCAACATTTTCCATAGTTTACCACAGTTGTCGTCTAGGCATTGTGTCAAATGCAACCTTTAAACCGAGAAATGCAATGAAGAAAATCTTGCTTCAACAGCTGTTGTTTTAAAATTTATTGTAGCTATCTTTACTAGATTGTGCCCAAGTAAACAGACGTTTTAGTAAATTAAGTAATTTAATTGAATCTACATTACATTTTTATTTAATTGAATATTTAAAGCGTTTCCCATTTTAAATCCTGCAATGACTAATGCACACAAACTCCTTTTGTACATTTTCAGTTATAATAATGCCAATTGTGTATATTTCTCTTACACACAAGGTACGTCCAGAAAGTAAGTGCCGATAACATCTGTACTTGGCCTGGGGGTCGGATCGTGCAGGTGTGAAGGAGTATGTGACCATAATCTGGTGCTTTCGCAGCCTCAGTTGAAGTAATTCATTTTTGAGGAGAAGAGGCACTTCTCATTTCGTCTTTCTCCGGCTGCGAGGTATGTGCTGTAATCAGGTTTTTGCACTCTTAAGAGATTGGGTAAGATGTATGAAACAGACGCCACGAGCAACGGTAGAGTCAGAGAATGGTACAAGCAATTCAATGTGCAAGACGAAGACCCTATTTATGCTAAGAATGGAGGAAAGTTTATGGCAGAACCAATGCTACATAGGAATAGGCCATCAACACTCTTCAGTAATATAACACTTTGCAGACGCTGTGGAGGACGATTCAAAATAGCAGACGTGAAAAGTTGAACATAGGCATCTTCCAGTCTTTGGCGGTAGACTCATTTGACAAGGGCTTACAAAATGAACCGCCACACTATGACAATAGCTTAAACATGGATGCTGCATATTTAAAAAAAAAAAAAAAAAATAGATTCGAGTCAGTATAAATATATCTACTGCAATAAACGTAGTTTTATTCTCATATTTCTGTCTAGTTTTATGACGAATCGGAACTTACATTCTGGCTGCACCTTATTAGAATCTCAATTTTCTATTCTCTCAAAGACTTTCGTTGTGTTGATTTTAACAGTGAAACTGTGTTCGTAACGCTAATGCTTAATACAGTGATTAATTTAATGTTACTATGTTAAATATTATTTTTCAATAAAATTATTTTAAAATATAAGACTTATGTCCAAGAATCTTATATTCTCTTGGAGCTTTAATTAAAATTTTGCGTTACTTTAAAAAAATCTACAAGTGTTCAGGATTCGGATTTCCAAAATATTTAAGTTCACAAAATGGCCAATTGATATTTTGAAATTTAAGAAAATGACAAGGAGGGATACTATTAAATTTTATCTTTTAATTGTAAGCAAAGCGCTTTAAGTTATTATTGGCTTATTAGAGAAAACCCTTTCAAATAAATTGCGCGTAGGTAATAAATGAATCATTTGATAGTTTGCGTATTGCGCTTTTATTGTAACTCTTCGTCCGGTTTTATTATCCTGGACATTTCAAATGTTATCTCAGAGAAAAATCTACATCAGTTTCAAGAGAAGACTCGAAACACTTTAATACTTTAAATTTAAGGCTTTGGTTAGTTGATGGAAGGCCAGGGTGTTTGAAATTCCAAATATCGCCACTCTAAGCAGATGATCCATGTTTCGTTTAATAATTATGATTTAGGATATTTCCTGTCTGGTTCACGCTTCCGATTCTTTTTATTACATATCCGAGCGAAAAAACAACTATAAAAAATAATCGCAATGAAATCAAATTAATATACGAATATAAATAATGTGTTATTCATGACTACATAATTGAGATACAGTAAAGTTTTGTAAATAAATCATAAATTTTTGCATTCCTTATGAACTGGATACATTTTCTCATTTCTTTACAAAAAATGTATATGCCGTACTTGTACTATTATTTCCTTCGTACATAATTACATTTTTAAAATTCTTAATTATTTCTATAATTTACCTGTTACGCATTTACAAATATCTTTGTTTTTTACATAAAGCAGTTGCTTTATTTTTATTCCGAGCATGCTTTACAATTAAAATCTACAACAACGGAGCTAAAAATAAACGATATAAAGTTCTGTGGGCGAGTATATATTCAGAAAAGCCATTACATAAAAGAGTTACAGGCTTGTAAGTATGCAAATGTAAAAGCATACAAGGAAGGTATACCGAATCATGGCAAAATTAACACACCCTTTACGGAGAATATAATGGCGGCAAAGAGGAGCAGGTGGACAAAGGTGGTGCGAAAAAGGAAAGCAGGCCCGTAAATTTGTGGTGTTATTTGGAAACGCTAGAGTTCGCGCCCACATGTCGAATTCAGAATGACAAATAATGTTTAGCTATGCCTTGTCGCTTCCCACGTGTCAGTTCCACTTTCACATAAATCATCCTGCTCTCTTCAGGCCGCGTTCGTATTCCCCGACCGAGCAGAGGAACAAAATAGAGGAAGTGGAGGAGGGTGATGAATATTGTTAGGACTCGTGTGTCGGCTTGGTCTGGAGAAAACGTAAATAAATATTATCATACAAAATTTCATGGTATACACTCTTCAGGGGCAGTGTCATAGGAATAGATATGATCATTGTTCTTTAGTAATTTTATTTACAGCTAATTTACTTAGGTATCATGATTGGTGAATACAAGTAACTTTAATATTGCGATCAGAATCTCTCTAAGCTACCAGAGATTCTTTTTTATTACAGCGTCTCTCAAGGCTGTGCTAAAACCATTTTAAAGGAACACTTTTCAATACTTTTGTTGCAGTTTGCTTCCCTTGTATGTCTATACTTCTCTCTTTCTTTCTTTGAACTCTAATTTCAAAACTTCATAAGCCGCAGCTTAAAACTTTGACTTCGGTTTTAGTCAGAATCAGCGTTTTCTTTTGAGTGTTCACATATTCCAAAGTACTTTATGTAATTATATATATTACATAAAAGATTACGATTTGTGTTCTCATGATGCTGCCCTTTTTGGCTTTATTTCCACTACTAACATATTAATTATACAGAAAACAATTAAAATCCCATGCCATCTGATAAAATCTTCCAGTCATTGAATTCAAGTCGTCATTCGTGGGTAATTAACGTTTTCGTACTTGGCGTTGATCTTTTCAGGGGAGGAAAAAAAAAAAAAGAAAGAAAGAAAAAAAAAGAAAAAAAAAGAAGAATAAAAAAAAAAAGGAAATTAAATTTAACCAAAACTTGAAGATCCGTCCTGCGTTTAACAGCTGCTTTCGGTCTGATGCTCTAGCCCAGCGTTTCTCAAACCATGGTAACCATGGTAAGGTACGCGAACCAGAAGTTACAAGACATTAGAGTGAACATGGTAAAGTCGAACATTTTATCGAGAAGGACGGGGAGAAAATCAAATTCTTATGAATTGTGGTTCTCTTGGTATAGTTGAAAACCACAAATAAAAGAGCTTTATACTGCAAGTTTTTTTCAATGCAAACATTTGTTGAGCACTTTATGGAGTTTGAAAATAAATATTGAACAACTATGAAGAATCCGCAGGCTCATCCATTTCATTAATATAAGTACCAAATAATTTTATTCAATGTTATTATTTAATAATATAGGGATATGCACATTGTACTCTAAAACATAACTTGCTTATAGATCTATAATGTTAACAAAGCATTAATAACCATAAGTTATAAAAAGGAATATGTATCCCCTTCTAGCTATTAATTCTAATAAAATGAAAGGAATAGTAATTAATTCTATTAACACATAAATCAGTGATCGTAGTGGGCATTGCAGCAAATGTTCACAATTACTGTTAATTGTAAACTTGTACCTTGTTGCTGGGTAAATGTTGGCAACAGAAAGAAATCATGTATGTTTCCCCATTTTTTTCATACATTCGTTAACTTTTACTGGCAAGTACACATTATCAAGGCAATATGGTAAATGTTGGTGAATTAATTGAAAATGTTTTTCCTCCAAATGTTAATTGTTTAACCATGGCTCCTTTGTTTCTGAAAATGTGTTTTTGTATTGCTAAAACGTCAATACATATTTATGTAGGCAGTGGTAGCATGTTTAATTGACATCTGATTTGACTTAACACCTTTTAGGTTATGGTAATATGGTACTATACACTGGTGCGAGATTCCAAGTTAATTTTGTTCAAAACAAGAACGAGTCGGTTAAACATTTTTGATAATACTAAGAACAAATTAGAAAACTAACAATCAGTGTGATGGTACATTTTCAGCTTTTATCAAAGACGAAGAGTAATTGTTAACAACTCCTCAAAAATTGTTAAACTGAAAATATATCCAATACATACCTGTTTATTTTGAAATTGTTCACGTTTATCACCAACTAAGCCCAATTCCTATTTTATAATTTGAACGTAATGTATATATATATATATATATATATATATATATGTGTGTGTGTGTGTGTGTGTGTGTGTGTGTGTGTGTGTTAAAATATGAAAACCATGTGTTAAAAATGCATTCGAACAAGGCGAGGTATAGTTCTTTCGCATACTCTTTTAACTTAAAAGTGATCCTCACCTGGGAAAAGTTTGAGAAACCGCCTCTAGAAGTCTGAGAGATCTGGAAGACAACGGTCATACGATACGTAAGCTCAATCCGTATCATCTCACTACAGCAGAGTAACTTCACGCATGCATGCATGAATAGTTTCCAGAGGCATTTTAGGAAAGGATTTGTTGAAAATGACCGCCATCATTGTCCACACATTTTTGAACATTCAAGTTTTGCAAAGAAAATGACTCTGTCATTAGCTGTAGTTTATGTTGAGAAACAGAAACGATCTCAGGCGGATATTAAGTTTCATTTCTTCAGGGTATGTGGGTTTGTTGTCCGGTATTTATTAAATATATTATATCTAATTTGATAACTTAAACCTTGCAGGGAGCAAACAAGGGACGGGTGGGATACGGGATGGGCATCAAAATAAGGAAAAGCTTGGACAAAATTGGACTAGGGTATATTTGGTTTAGGAGAGAGGGCATTACATGAAATAATTGGAAAATAGTTAACAGACGTTTGCGAGTTATAGATAGGAAAAATACTGAGACTCAATGCGCAGAGAAAGTATCGCTTAACCTGCAGGCTCAAATACATCCGGGGTGGGGGAGGGGGATCATCTAGATATCTGTGGTGGAGAAGAAAGGAGTGGTCACGCATGTCTCAGTTTAGGGTCTTGGAATGGAAACAAAACAGTTAATGCTCTCGGGGAAAGAATTTGCCCATCGTGCGGAGAAAGCGATACCTGGAGCCATATTTTGGCATAATGCAGGGAAACGGAGATTTTAAGAAATGAACATTTATCATCGCAATTTTTGAATTCCAATAGAAATTTGATCATCTGCCGGGAAGTGTCGGTGCTTGAGAGATACACACACAATTTGGAAACATTTCTAGAGAAGACCCGACAAAGAAAGTTAATGGCTATAGTGAAGAGGGGGATTTGGAGAGGGGATGTGAGTAAATGGAAGGGGGGCCAAGGAAAAGGGTTCTATTCATGTTTATGTACTTATATACAATCACCCATAGGAAACGTATGGCGTAAGTGTATCGATGTGTCTGTATATTTGTATGTATGCATGTAAGTCTGTATGTATTCAGGTATGTGTTTATGCGTGTGTATATGCATATGTGTATGTCCATTTTTATTGTTACAAGGACGATATTAGCATGTACGACCGTAAGGTCCAAGCGACTTACTTGAATGTATTTTAAAAGTGTGTACAATAAAAAGTCCATTACTGCTATTATTACTAACTTGTAACCTCAACACTGGTATATCGTTGTTAAACTAAACGAGTCAATTCTGGCGGTACGTATGAATTGAAAATAAATACTACTTGTTAAATGTAGAACATAGGTTGATTGATAACACCGTTATCCAATTGATGAATGTTTTCATATAACATTCGTTTGTTAATTAACTCTTAAATTTATGTGACCTAGTTTGTCGAACGTTCACAAACATGTCTATGTCAATCTGGGATCAAATCGTGTGCAATTTTTTAATGTTTATATGGTTCATTAGAGAATAATATAATGATTAATTTATTTGCAATTTTCATTAATCCCGTACAAAGATTGTATTAGAACAGAAAGAAAAAACGTTTAGTGTATTAAATAAAACAAAAATGGAGGGATATGTTGAACAGTTAACGATAAACAAAACTGAGAAACTAAAATAAATAATGCATTATATTTTAATAAAACCAAAAATAATTAAATTCAAACTATATAAAAGTGTTTTACTCCTAATAAGACAATCTCTTGAACAGTGGTTAGAAGAATAAACTTGTATAATTAAGTAAATCTAAGAGGCATGGAAAACCTATGTTTAGTAGATTGCATGAAAAGTAAGTTGTAGAACCTGAGTAAATCCTTGACGTGGATTATTTAACTTTAACAGCAAGCTGTAATATTAAAATTACTTCAATATCGAAAAGGTGCTAGTGAGATGATATTACAGACACACACTAAACTAAAAATAAACGCAAATACGAAAATACACGTTAAACAATAAACACACTAAACAGAGAATGTATGAATAATTGTAGTGTTTTTAGATACTCATTCTCTACGGAAAACAACGGTGTTAGAAAAAAAAATCTAAACAGGGATGAACTTCAAAAATGAAAATAAGAAGGAACACACAGCTAAAACTTTATAAAGCAGAGGCTGCATCTATATTTATATACACGTAGATCAGATGTGTAGATCTAGGCCAAGAAACTTGGTTTCGTTACGAGAGCAGACCAAAAAAGCAATGTAGAAATTAGAAAAGAATTAACAACTTTTGGTAAATGGCCATATCTTGAAGCATAGTTCACTGTTAATGTATTTCAGGAATGTATAAACTTCAGGGCGCCTAAGAGGATTTTAACACACAAAACCCGAGAGGACACGGACACATAGCAACTGTATGTAATGGAAATACCAATAGTAGATGAGACCATAATTGTATCAAGGTAATAACATTTCAACATTTTCAAAGTATCGCTGGAAAGAATACAAACTCCTTCGATCATTTAAAACTGGAGTATGAGTTTACTCCAGTTAATTACTTTCTCCAGCGGCAAGTTTTCAACCAGCTAACCTTCTAGGAGAAACCCAGTCCTTGTACAACTTTTGGTATGTGCCCGGAAAGGATCTAATGAGATGAAATACCAAACACCGGTCTCGCAAAATGCCCCCGAAGTATTCCATGGAAATGTCTTACTGAAATAAACAGCGAAGATGGGCTTCTATTTAGTGATATTTTTGAAGCGGAACGAATCAGCAACTTTGTAATTATTTATTTTGAAAAATATTTTCAAAGACAAATTCTTTTTCGCGTTGGAATGTTGATTTCCTTGCCTCAGCAGGTATAATGAGTCGTAAAGTGAAAATGGCCATGGCCAGTATGCTCTTGATTTACTATGCTACATTTGGTGGAATGTCGACAAATTAGAAGATAAATAAATGTCTACACAGGAGTAAAACGGAATGTTTGTGTTATATATTACTACGTTACTGAGTACGCTAGTAAGTGGAGTTTGTACGTGTTTTCTACATTTAACAAGTTTATAAACTAATTATAAAACTTGTTTTCCTAAAATAACACTACAGGCGTACAATCTTGAATGTAAGAACTTTGTCAGGATCTACCTTCAAAAACAGCACTGCTTTCTCTGTTGCAGAGTAAAATATAATGCATTAGGGACTGCAATGTTCATAAAAATTACTGGTTTGAAAGTTTTGTAGCAGTAAGTCAAACTTTTCCTGAACAGTGATTTTAATGTGCAAAAGATTTATAAATGAAAGTATTAAGAAAGCTAATTATATGATAATTAATAAAAATGAAAGACTTTTAGGACTGTAAGAAAGGGAGGAAATAAATAAAAGATGCAAATAATTATTTATAGAAATAAAAAAATAATGATAGGCATAAAAGTATACAATGTAAGAACAAAAAAGAAAATTTAACCATAAGTAGGTGCTATAATTATATAAATTTATCGGAGAAAGAAAAATTAATATATATAGGGGTGCGAAAAATGTACAAGAATAAAAATAGCGTGCCACTAAGTATTTCCAGAGTGAAAACGGATGACTTAAAACGTATATGAAGGTACCGACATTGTTAGAGATCAACGCTATAGCTGTGTTGCGATGTGGCATATGTTAATAGTCATTATACTCGACCTTCAGTTAATATGATTTACTGAAGTAATTGTCCATATTTGAAGAATAAATTATTTGTTTAAGATAAGCTGTTATGTTTACAGTCCATATGCACATTTGTAACTTTGCAATTAACGCCTATAGCGCCGCAATGTAGCGTCCGAGACAATTTGTTGTATTATTAAGATGTCTATTTGTCGACCTTCTTTCTACTGAAATTGATTTCTTCAGAAAATAAGCATGTCGTCCAAGGTAAGATAGAAGGAGACATGAGGAAATTAGAAGACAGACATGCTAAAGCTCGTGTTATATTATATATGTTATATAATGCAACTGATGGTTTAGAGGAAGCAGAATAGCAAGGCAACGGAGAAAAACTAATAGAATCTAGACACAGGAAGATGTTTGAGCATTGCGAAAACCTGTTCATTATAAGTGCATAATTACATTTTGACGAAAACGATCAACACTTTTAACAATCTCTTGGGTAATTTTATGTTGATATTCAACAAACATGATAAACTTATTGTGTCTTCTTGTATAGCTATATGCGCTATTATTCAGTGACCTCTTTGCTATCCTACATTGTTACCTATAAGGGCATAATCAAATATGTTGTGGGTGGGGATGGAGCTGATAATTACAAATCCGCAAATTGTTATGAACTTTGCGTTTGCCACAGTGAAACCAAAATTGAATTACAAACACCAAATCTATACTGTGATATGCAACCAAAATATTTTGTAAATGTTCATACTGTATCATTCTTTTTTCTTGAGCCTTTGTAATAACTATGTTTAATTTATTTTCTGTAAAATTGTAGTTAAAATGTATCAATCTGTTATATCTTATTGGTTTTTTTATAATTTCTTCCAAAGCGAATATTTATAAAATGTAAAAAACGGTTCAAAACAAGGCATTACTGAACTACACTGCAATAATTTAAAAGCTGTAGACAGGTCTTGAAGAACCAATGTAAGGAAAGAACCTGCGGTCTATCTGTTCAAATTTTAAAATGAAGGCATCATGCATCTAAAGAACCAAGCATTAATGAAGTTTCCATTCGAAACGATATCATACAATAACGGACGTAGGTTGTGGAGCAATCGTGTGATGCTGGTTTCAAATAAGTATCATCATACTTCATCATAAAAAAGTAATATTATTTCATAGGACCCGAACCTAGACCTCAAAAAAACTACAGTCTGACACCTTAATCATTAGACCACATTAGACCTCACAGCCAGGACGATAGCTCTTCTAAACTAAGCAATGTAACTCGATAAATTAGTTAACTGTTGTTCATTGTCATATTATCATATGATTAATGCAAAGCTTTAGATATTTTTATAGCACTAAATCTTAAACACTCTTGATGAGCTATTAAAAATCAAAATTTTCTCGTTCTCCAAGTAGGTATCAAGACATTCTAAGGCAAACGTTTACTCTATTTTGATTTAACACTGACTTAACTTCAACTTCTTAAATTCTGTTATTTTTTTTTTCGTAGTTTCTGTTATTTTTTTTTCCATAGTTGCGCTATCTCAAATTGATCGTCTAAGACCCCCATAATCTACGAAATTTTATTTAACACCGGGTATATAGGTTTAAAATCTTATTATTCAGTAAAATAATTGTGTAGCTCCTAGCCGTACAGTCTAGCCTGTAATAATTTTTTTTTATTTAAATGTATTAGTAATTGAAATATATGAAACATTAATTAATCACAATGCTCATTAATAATATTTGTTATATGAATCTGCGGTGACTTCCTTATTGCCATTAGAGATACTTATACATCCCTTAAATTATTGTGGGAGCATGATATTTTTGAGAGGTGACAGAAATGAACTTTGCTGACCTCTGTCAAACAATTTTAGTCTTGAAAGGAATGAAAGATACGCGTTAATAAATATTGCCTGTTTTACTATCGGTTCTCAAAATTAATTTTGTTACTGTTAATGTTTATTTTGGTGTACTTATCTATTGGCCCAAACAATCACTAAAATAGTTTCTACATTATACTTCTCATTTTAATTTTATTCTTCGACTCGAAGTTGTGCATAGTAAACGATTAGAAAGTTTTTCCATTGCAAAGCGTGTCTTTTGTGTAGGGTAGTCTGAGATATGGATTATCGAAATTGATGAAAATCTAACTTATGCTGAATATACCATGAAAATGACTTTGTAAAGTTACCATAAAATATTAATATTCAAAATTGTAGCATTGTGACTACAACAATGCAAGTGATAATTAAATTAATTTAGATGCAATATTTAAAAACGTTTATGCTCCATGCTTTATAATTAAATATGTTTGTACATATATAAACTCAATCCCCCAGCCCTTTTTCTGTGCACATACATCAGTCACTCTTAAATATGAATTCTTCATCTTTCCTGTCATTTTTACACTTCCTTTCTTTATAATCCTAAGAAGATACTTCGCCGCCGTTCTGCTGCAGTTGACAATTACGTAGAAAGAGAGGAAAAAACAGTTATAAATGAAGAGTTACCAACCTATCATACGGTCTGCGGCCCCGCGTAAACTAAAATACAATTAAGGGGAGTAAGAATAAGCTATAAAATAATAAGTCATAGTAAATAGTATTTATATTAAAATATTTTTTCATATTACCGCGATGCAACAAAAATAGCGCAATATAATATTTTAAAATTATATTATCTGCATCCCGGTTCTTCTGTTGGGTTTCAGCTTCTACAAATTCACAATCAATGTGTTGAGCCCAAGGCTAGTCTACACAGTAACGAAAATTCTATGAAAGACACTACCCCATATCTGTCCTTGACAGTGATTTTAAAAACAACTATTACGCTGACGCAACATCACAGACAGCACACACTTCAAATTATGAACATTTCAGTTAGTCAATGAAAATTAACATATTCGAGTCAGTACACTAATTTTGGGTAGGTTCAGTCCTAAAGCCTAAATGACAGGCTCAGCCCTGAGTTTTTCATATGGGATACATTTGAGTTCATTGCCAGTACTGCTCAAATTAGCAAGTATTTAAACGGCCTTCCTAATGTGATCACAGTGAATTTGTAGTTACTTACCCTTTTCAGGCGTTTACTATAATAATAACGCTACATTTATCAAGAAACTGCAAGGCCTAATAACACAGTGGACTTATTTTCGGATTAGGCAGCATAGGGGACACCTGAATCGGGGAGGAGTCGCCCATGTCTTTTGTTTCTGCTCGCGCACTCTTGCTCGGAGAAGAAATAAAGAAAGGAGGCGTGATTGAAATAATTGTCCCCGGGGCGTTGCAGGGTTTTAAGAATACGTCTTTCAGCTTGTTAGTCATCACTCTTTTAAGAAACGTGCAGGCTACTGAAGTATTCTGTCTTGCCTGGACACGGGCAGTACATCATAATGTACCAGCGCGCGCGCGAACCCTGCTACACCACATTAATAATTATGATTGTAATCTGAAGAACCTACGGCGCTTTGCTCCTCCCACCCTACTTGTCTGCAACGGCGCTGAAAGGTCTTCGAAGATGTATGAACAATGATATCTGCACGGGAGGGAAACGCCATTTAGAAGAAGGCAAAGGTTACTTTGTTAGCATCTGAGGTGTGTATTGGCACAGAATCATTAGAGACTGCGTATGCTAGTTGGTTCAGAGTCGATCGAGACATTTCTAATTTGACATCTGATCAACTTTAAGTGTTGCACATGTGCAGTTATACTTGTTATGGTTGTTAATAACTTTGGTTCTTGATCCAATATGCCTGCTCATTAATAGACACTCTGAACTGTGTAATTAGAAGTCCACTAGACATTTCAGGTACAGTTTCACCAGTTAATGAACCACATAACGGCTTGATTATTATTATTTTTTTTGAATGGTGTTTAATGCCCATTTTTACTACTGAGGCATCACAGGCGATGGACACTGATGATACATAAGATGAAATGATAAATTGGCAAAGGATATTTTTTAAGGAAGGAAGCGTTCCAGGCCTAAGTTTAGGGTACCTCCCCGGTGGGATTCGAACTCCAGACCTCCCACTCACGAGTCCGCGCCTTAACGACCTCGGCCACCCGTGGCGGTGTTTGATTATTACACAAAAATATACAATGTCAATGGTAAATAGGTAGTGCAGAGTAATGTCCTACCAGAAACCATGTTTTGTCTATAGAACAGATTTTTAAAATTATTTTGCATATGCCGTTCTATCCATTAATAGTGAATATTTATAAAGAATATGATATAATAAAACAATTGTTAACATTCAAATTTATTGAAAACTTACAAAGATCGGAAAAATGCAATATTTCAGCTAGTATGGTAATTTGGAATACAAATATTTTCAATTAAAATAAATTTTGAAATAAAGCAATGACATATTACAACTGTGACTGTTATTGTTATATTACTTTTACAAAAACTACATTCTTGTTGTATATTATATAGAAATTGAATTTCACTAATACAAACTCTTATAAAGTAAGAAGAAATTCCATATTGAATATGATATGCAAAAGAGTCGCATTTGTTTGAAGATTATATAGAACTGTTTTAAGACCACATAGTAATTTGTTTTTCTTTCCTGAACTCTTTCTCTGAACTCTTTATGCTAGATAAAGATTAGAGAATATGATTTCCCAAATTGGCAGTTGGGACAACTGACATCAGAAGGCCCCTGAAGAGAAAGATGTTCAGAAAAACTAGCATGAAGTTGGTGAATTTTGTAGAACGACCATTTTTGTCTATAATAGTGACTTTATGTTGTCAATACCCCATTTCAGTCTTACAAGTTTATCACTTACCTTCAATATAGTTCCTTCACCAACACTTTTACACCATTTCTTAACAAAAATAATTTTATTCCATGAGTTATTTCTACCCAAATCCATTAAAGTTACATTAGCCACAATTTTGTTTTCGCCCTATTTCGATAACAAAATCTCATACCAACTTTTTTATTTAGGCGCCAACAAGAAAATATTCTTTCTTTTCATTTGCCCTCTGAGCAGAAAAAAATAGACTTCATAACCACTCAATCATGGTAGGACAATGAGGTCATTCTGCCGTAGGAACGCGTACGATTAAACTTTAACAGCCTTTGTTGATCAACACAAATTGAACGGACTGTTAGGTTTATTGGGAACCTTAAACGTTTTTTTTTGGGGGGGGGGAAGAGGAAGTATTTTGTTATTGAATCTGATCTTTAGTTAAATGTGAAGAACCTATCTAGTTTTATACATTTCTTTTTTTGAATATTGTTTAACGCCCGTGCTTACTATTGAGACATCACAGGCGTTGGACACCGAAGATACACGAGATGAAATGATATATTAGAATAGGATTTTTTAAAGGAAGGAAATGTTCCAGGCCTAAGTTTAGGCTATCTCCCTGGCATTTGCCATTTATGAGGACTGAGAAAACCCTGGAAAAAACCTCAGTTAGGCAGGACAGTACTGGTGGGATTCGAATCTCAGACCTCCCGCTCACGAGTCCTCGCCTTAACGACCTCGGCCACCAGTGGCGGTTTATTCTTTTCTTAAAACTACCAGATGAACAGACCTTTCTGCGTAAGAGTATTCTCTCACCAACAAAACTTCTGGTACTCTCATCGTCATGGAAGACTTTCAATGAATTCTTAAAAGTCCATTTAACTTATTTATGACGTATTTAGCTGTGATAGAAGAACAATGTGACGTTTGGAGAAATGGCAGATTTTTTTTCTGTAGCAACTTGAAGTCTAAAATCAAGAAAAGCCTAAGTGTATTTTGAAGGTATATTACTGAGTGAGTACATAGATACCAAATGCAGCGATATCGTCCATTTGAAAGGAAACGCTAGTATAGTGTCCTCCATTGCTACTCTTTTGGCAGCATAGGAAAGACACATGTATTATGTATATATATGGAATATCATTATTTATTTAATTTCGGATAATAACTATAGCGTTTATCTCCTATTCACCCCATAGTTATTCTAATTGTCAACTTTCAAATTACAAGTTATGAGAACTTTAGCAGCCACTTGTGTACTCAATTGTTGCACTGTTACCCCACAAGTTGAAACTGGATGCACCTTAGAAGCAGGCAGTTGCAACAATCAGGGGAATGCCGATACACCTGCATGAAGTCACAATGCAAGACCCCACGCCTTAAGAATACTTGCAATACCATCCGGAGGTGTTTCCTTAGTCCCCCGGTGTGGAATGAAGTATTGTGGCAGGCTTTCCGCTATTACCAATGTATGAATTGAATACTTACGTAGGTTCTGTTTACCCGTCATGCCCCATTATATTCCTGCCTGGATTCTAAAACATTGATGTCAATAACCCTCGCTGGGGACGACGCCCGTACCGCATTCTGAAAATCCTCACCCCTGTTAAATAGTTCATTAACTCCAAACAACTGTTGACTCACAGGGCACGGCAAGTTTTCTCATGTTTGCACGTTCCACTCCAGACCACCAACGCGATGTAGGGGTAACATTTTGCCCTATGCATCCGGCTGTCACGTTGAGTCACTGCCGGTATAACTAGATCTCCATCTCCATCTTCACTTAACCCTCCCTCAGTCACTGAATAAAGCTGTTCACACAACGCTGTAAGGCTGATGTTGCAAAGAAACGTCTTCTTTTCACCACTTTTACTTTTTATGTATTCTGGGCAATATATATTTTCTTTTATAATATTAGTATTGGAGTTTTGCGTTAATTTAATTAATCTTAACGAGTGTTTATTATAATGACTGTTTCATTCATGTGACGTCAACTTAAAATCGACCCATGAAATGAAACAAAAATTTGAATTTTGACCAATGAGAGCCGGATTATGGAGTGAAGTCATCGAAAAAATTATCAAATCCGTTTTAACACGCGATGTGCATTTGTTTCGTGGTCAGTGTAGGCAACTCTATACTCCACTATATAATTCCTGAACACGCAACAAAAGCATGGACAATCGACAGTCATAACGCAAAATGGACGGTTCTTCAAAGCGTTTTGGTGATGCGTCAAATGTGCAAATTGATTTTATATTTAGGAATTCCAAACGACAGAATACAAAGAAAAATAGAGACACTGTATGTTATCTTTTTTTTTCAGTTGGTATTAGAAAATCAAACGATAACGATTGTATTACTCCACTTTTGTCTATTTCAGTCTCACGGTTTCTGAATAGAATAGATATTCGCAGGTATAACAAGTGTTAATGTTCTGTGCTGAATTTCAAATATATATTACAATTTTGTAAGTCAAGTTTAGAGGAATTATATTTAAATGCTTATTTTATTTGTGAGGGTCTGAGCTTTTCAGATAATTTACTCATTGCGTTCGTGAATTTATCGGTAATCTCATACCCTCTCGTGATATCACTTGTGATAATTATTTCATGAATTAAAGGAACAGTAAATATGAATTTAAGCTAAATTATATTATCCCAAGAAACCAACAGCTTTTACGAATAATATTTGTCATACAATTCCAAAAGAACGATCTCGGTCATTGTTAATGAAAAATTAAAAATAAGAGATACGTTATTTTATTATAACTAATCATTTAAGGATATTATAAAAACTGCAGAAAAAACCATCGAACATTTGAGGTAATAATAATGCTAAGATTATTTATTTTTTAGTTTCTTGCTGTTAATTATACAATATTCTTTTGTCTTGAATGTTTACTATGCGAAATAGTTTGCTTCGTAATTATGTAGTAACCACCGATAATAAACAAAAACCTGCAAGAGTTTCGGTTTTCTCGCTCAGTAAGCGAATCAAAGTAGAGAGGATAGGAATGAAATAATTGAATACAGTAGGGAAAACTATCACCATGTTATTTATTATCGGTTTAATTCGATTCCCATAGATCAATTAAAGTATCAATGATCTATCATTGACTCAAAGACGAAATTATCATGTTAGTGCGACAGGCTTAAACATCATATTGAGCTATTTTATATCTTCTTAGTGATCGAAAGAATCCGACTGTTAATATTCTCCACACGTAACATTAAAATTTACAGACTTACCACTTGATTACACGTTATTGCATTTGTGTAAAAATAGGAACTCAAATGTAAATGATAAATTTGAGATTTAGCTTTTTTCTAGTGTTAAAAATATCTATTGTCAGTTATTTTTATGTAATATTGAGCTTCTTGTGATTATAAAACATTGAAAGAACCCTAATTAATAAAAAACAAATTAAAGAAATCGAGAATCTTATCTGATTTTTTTATTGTTTTATTTGCGGACGCTCTTTAACATCTCAGGTCATCAGCGTCCCATTCAACTCAGGGCGTGAAACGGCCGACAAATTTTGCTCAGAGGCCTCTCTTTCAGGCTTGAGGTTCTTTTTCGTGCCGCAAATGTACGACACGGGACCCACGGCTTTACTTCCCTTCCGAAGGAAGCCATACTTAGGATTTTACGCCCGAAAAAATCTATCGGTCCAGGCCGGGTTCGAACCCGCGTTTTGGGTTTAGGAGGCAAGAATTGTAACAGAATTTTATCTGCACCAATGTCATCTACAAGGGGCATCTCTCGGCCTGATCAACAAAACACAAGTTATAAGAGAAACTTTTTTATTTTTCAACATAGTCATCTTGTAAATCTATACATTTAGTCCAATGACTTTCCACTTTTTAATACCTCAGTATAAAATAAGATTTGTCCAAATGTGAAAAATAAGCGCCTGTCTCATAATTTGACCCCATAATTTGATATGAATCTTCATCTACTCAGTCATTTCTTCAGCTATGAGAACATAGGTAATCTCTGGGAGTCAAATACGGCGGGTATGGCGGATGTGGAAGCACTTGGAAGCAAAGGTCATGTAGTTTTGCAATAACAATTCCAGACGTGTGCGAAGGCACAATATCGGATGAAAGATGAAAGCTGGAGGAAGTCTACGGTTACCACACCATGAGAATCTCAGAAAACCGTAGCCAGGACTTTTACTGCAAATGGAATCGTATTTGCTTTCTTTGATGCACTTTCGCTTGTTGCCTCGCGCTGATTGGATTGCTCTTTCATCTCTGGAGTGTATTGAGGCCATATTTCATCTACTGTTATGGAATATCAGAGAAACTCACTGGAATTTAAACAAGTCTAAACACTCTTGGGAAATGTTCATTTCAATGAGTTTTTGGCCTATTGTTAACAAATGCGGCACGCACCGAGCCGAAAACTTTCTCATACCCAAAATTTCGTATAAAATGTAGTGGACACGCCTTTCGAGTTCTTTACAATGTCAGCCAATTGGTTATCATTGAATACGGCATTGTAAATTTTTGTCACAATTTCGCCGGTCGTAGCAGTTTTGGAACACCCTGAGCGCATGTCATTTAGGATAGATATACAACAACGCTTAAATTGAGCAACCCTTTTTAACCATCGAAGCTCGTTTAATGTGAAATCTAGTTTCTTTTGTATTTATGTTGGAATTAAACTCTTCAAATAAAGTACTTTATCATAGCTCGTATTTTAGTTTTAGTCATTATGTACAAATGTTAACACTAGTTTGTTTACACGATCGTCACAAACAAGTGACTACACTTTCGCGTCAGCAACTGTACAGTGCACCACCTAAAGGATGGTACTTAACAACTGTTGTAATTTGACCACCTTCGGGACATCTCAGAGTCAGGCCAATACTTTTACATGTTTTAGAAGAACTTAAGAACTTAAGAACGTCTTATTACTGGAGGCTCTCAGTTCGAGCATTTTCTGTAAAAATTGAACGTCTTAATTTAATTTTAATTAATATTATATCTTTGTTTATGACATTTGTTGTAATTCATATCGAGTTCCTTGCTTTTAAAATATAATTGCACATTAGCTGTCTAAGTACATTCTTTTGTCTTTGGTACGGTTTTCAATTATTGTTAACATGCATTATTCCAATAGAAAAAATCAAATAAAGAAACCACAAAAAGAGAGCTTGACCGCTTTCATGAACTAGTGACAGCGTTTACGATAACTAATCCGGAGGTTCTGCTTCTAATCCCGATCAGGTCAAGCTGTCAAGGTAAGTTTTATTTTTTCTTTTGAAAAGGTGAATGCAAGGTGGCGCAAACGACCCCGAGTTCATTTGTGCTACCATTAATTCATTTCGTCCCTACAAACTTACATCTGTAGTAGTCAGTCTTTGATCTACAGACGTCGCGAGAATACAATGCAATCAAAGCGACAATATATACAAACATAAAAATATATACTTTGCTTCTGTTTCTCATCACTCTTAATATAACGTCTATTGTAAAGAAACTCGGCTACAGAAGTGCACTAGAAACTAATATTATCTTAATGAAGACGTATTGTTGACGATGAACAGCACTGAAAACATCAGTCATTATTTAGACTAATTTTAAATTAGAATTACGAGTAATATAAGTCAGTAGCGTGCATATCCTTGGAAGATTGTATGTCCCAACATGGAAATTTGAATGCATGTATGTACTATGGATTATCTATCTCAAATGATTTGTCTAATGCCCCTCTATGGAGAGTAAATACATTTTGGTGTTTTTCCTTAATATTCAGTACATTAATGACACACATTAGGACTGTTCGTGGTATGGTATAACAAAGATGAAACAGCAGGCCACGTTTTTCATGTTCGTTGCAGCTAGTAGATCCAATCCATTTCCATGTCGGTTGTTTATGTATTATCGGCGGCCATACATAACACTGACTGCATCGCCAAAACGTGTCCCCATTTCATCCATACCTACAATGGTTAAACTTATTAGTAAAGGATCCTAAACAGACCTTCGACCTAATCCTCGCAGTTTATAAACAGTTGACAAGAAAGCGCTCTCGGTTTATTCGCGATGCTCTAATTCCAAGGGATGCCAACAATTAAATGCTCAAGAAATAAATTTTAGACAAGAACCCTCTGTTGCCAATAGTGACATTGATCAGGTTAACTTTTTCCTGGTGTTGGCCAGAATGCAGAGAAGCGCGATCAAACATGAACACTCTGGAGATAATTATACGAGCTTGTATGCTCAATGAATTTACACTGAGAAACAAAACAGTTTCAGCGGTGAGGAAAATATACCAGACCTTCAGTGCTGATTTTGTAAATAAACGGATGGTGCAAAAATGGTTCGCGAAGTTCTAGAAAGGTGACGAGTCCTTCAAGAAAAGCCATGAATAGGAAGCCCAATCACAGCTTAGCTTTCTCAATTGAGGTGAACGACTAATGAGGACGTGGAACAGAAATTCAACGTCAGTGCAGAAACTACACAGCTCTATCTCCACCTGCTGGGAAAAATGTATAAACTCTGTCGCTGGCTTCCACACGAGTTGACAATGACTCAGAAGGTACGAGCTGGTGTCTGTTTTGCATCAATGTAAGGATCCCTTTCTTGATAGGCTGCTGACATTTCAGCTGGTTGGGGATGAAGTTTCTGCAAAAACTGAAAACACAGCTAACCAAAAGGCTTGTTTGGTGCATTACGCATAGTGAACTGCCGTCAGTCGGCCAAAATAACAGCACCGTTATAGGGACGGCTCCATGAAAAGCTGAAAATCAAGAAGCCTGCAGTCGTGAATTGAAATTATTCTAGCGCAATCTTACAAATAATGCAAGCTTTTTGCAACCTCCATCGGACTCTGTGTATTCTGAGCAAAAATGATACCACTGAAGAATTTGAAATACAAATATCGAATCAGACTTGAAAAATTCCTGTCACGGCCGGGATTCGAAACATGGATCTTCAGCCTTCCAAGCTGATGCTCTACCAACTGACCTACCGTATTCCTCCAAACTCGAACCACGAATCTCGTGCTATAAACCGGGGAGATCTCCGTAAGATTTCTCTACTATGGAATATTTACTCCTTATATGAGATGTCTCATAAGGCTACGAGTGCTTATGACCCAGGCACTAACTATATAAAGCTTTACTTATATAGAGAAATTGTTTCTTGAATCGGACTTGAAACATCTGGATCCTGGCCGAGATTCTAACCAAGGAGAGAGGTCCGTGCTTGGAAGAGATTTTGATTTATTTATGGACGTTCTTTAACATCTCAGGTCATCAGCGTCTTGGAAGAGAATACGGTGGCTCAGTTATAGGGCGTCATCCTAGAAGGCTGTAGATGCGTGGTTTGAATCCAGGCCGTGGCTCAAATTCTTCAACTTATGTACTACACACGGCAAGCTTCAAAGAAAAATTGCTATGTTTATACTGAAGAACTGAAACCAACCCAATGCCTGTTCACAGATCACAATTATATTTACGCAGTTCTTAAGGTTCTGCATTAAAATAAATTGTAAATAATTCTTAGGATAATAGAGGAATTTTATATATACTTTACAGTTATTAAAATTCACAGTAATGCTTTCCAATGTATTTTAAAAATACAGAACAGATAGCAACAAGCATTTCATAATTGTGAAATGATGGAACATACCTAATATTATTTATGATTTAATCAAATAAACTCATACCTATTTAAACCAGTGCCTTTCTTCGTTCATATTTGCTAAACTATTATTATTAACAATGCTCTGCTTCATTTCACTGTTATGCTTCTTCTTCTTCTTCTTCTTCTTCTTCTTCTTCTTCTTCAGTATTACTTACCAATTTGTATGCATTCCTCTGATTTCTAGAACATTTCTATAACATAAACTTTTTATGTGCAATATTTTTTTTTCTCTCCTCGGAAGATGAATTTTACATTATCAGAGAATAGATAACTCTCGATATTGTTGCATGTTAAGTTAATAGTCATAATTGTTTAAATTTATCAAAATATATTACAGAAATAAAAGTCTAATAATAACACGTATTCTTAGGCCTTGCTTTTACATTTCTGATTTAAAATTATTCAAACTTACAAGGTATTCTTTTCTCTACAATGGTTTTATTCGAATTGATCACAATCTAGTAGTAGTAGTAGTAGTAGTAGTAGTAGTAGTAGTAGTAGTAGTAGTAGTAGTAGTAGTAGTAGTAGTAGTAGTAGTAGTAGTAGTAGTAGTAGTAGCAGCAGCAGCAGCAGCAGCAGCAGCAGCAGAAGATTTATTTTTATATTTGTAACAAAATATCTAAAGCATCCATGTCGCAAGGGTCCTGGGACAGAACCTTGCTTTCTCAGTAAACTAGGAAATACATGAAATTGCACAAACCAATATTTAACTCTTTAGAGACAAACAATATATATAATGAAATAAACAAATAATTGAAAAATAAAAAGTAATATAAAATTAAATACATAAACAAAATAAACAAAAGTAAAATAACTGACACTCCCTCACATATATGTACAAATAATTCCAAAAAATATTGTAACTCATGTTTCCCTACTCCCTACCTACCTTCCCGGTTGTCTGTCTCTTCCGATCTGAGCTCTCTCACATTGTTTAAACGTTCATTTAATCCCTCCTCCTCCTTCCTATCTGCTAGTATAACCCAGCATTGCCACAGCCCTCTCGCCCCATTAACAAACTAGGCCGGTAGGTATCTCTTTCTTCAGTCCTGCATTTCCTTGCAGTATGCCAGAATATGTTCCCACGATTGTTTCTCCGCACATTTAGGGCCGATTCTCGTACCCTCTCTGAATGTTACTTTAGTCATCCTCCATGTGCATAGCCTAAACCAAGCCAGCCCGTTATTGCAGAGTTTGGCCCCATTTCGACGTAACTCTCCATCCTTAAGTATATCGGTTACCTCACTGTATTTTCTGTTATCTTTAAACTTAGATCGCAGATATGCAGAACTCCCAAAGTGATGACCCTTTCATAGTTCTAGTAAATACTCTTCATACTTTCAAAGAAGAAAAACTATACACTGATATATCGTAAATCCTTCAAGATCTCAACATATTTTCCTGGAAACAAAACCTCAGTATTTAGTTTTTATTTCTAACCGCTCATCAACAGAACGGCTGCACAATTTTATCAACAAAGATGATGGCAAGCGTCCTTAATTTTAATTTTTCAGGTATAATTTTATTTGTTTATTTACTGCACCGTTAGTTAATTTTATGTTACTTCATCCTAGTTAAAAAGATAATGAAAGAGAATAGTGAATGAGTTAAGAAATACTTTGAAGAGGCGTGAACCAATTGGCGGTGAACAGCCGCGGATACAGTTTACGGTAGTGCAAGATCTTGCTTGACATGACATGGATCTGTCTTGTATTGAAAGGGCGGGGCAAATGTTCATTGTTCGATTGCCTACGTATTGCGGTTGCCTGGGAACAAAAGGAAAAAACCGTACTCGAGTAACCTGACTTGGAGGTTCAATTCCATTCATTACTTAACGGCATAGCCGCTAACGAGAGACCTTCTTGGCTCAGTATGTGGGAAGATCTAGTAGGCAGTCGTCAAGAAAGAATAGGACTGATGCATTCGCCGGATGTATTTTTAAATATTCGTTTTAAATTAATTGTTGTCATTCTTCATGAGGATCTGGAATTGAATTTCGATATTATTGGATATTTTCATAATCTAGGCTGAACCTATGTTTTAAAATGAATACGGGATAAGGAATAACTGTCATCAAAATATTCTTTTTCTTGGTTTTGCAATGTAAGAGTGTCTTAAATTGGTTTATCCATGATTTCCTTTTCTTAGTTTTCATGAGGTACTTTATATTTCCCCTTATGAACTGGATAATCATCATGTAATAGACATTTTTTCTGCTTCCATGTACTGATAAATCATCTTTGTATTGAATTATTATTTATTATAAGGCTCTTCTAATATCTTAATCATCTATCTTTTGTATCCAATGTTTTAGAACCCAATTACAACATCTGAGAATATTTGAGTTTATTATCTCTTCATTTTTCTGAACCTAGATTTCATTAATATGTACAATTGTAGAAAAGTGATATACGGAAGGTTGTGTGCGATCTATGGTGGCTTATTTAAACAACTTTTACTTATGAAAAACCATGCAATGGTTACCTCGAGCGTAAGCTATCCCTCTGTAAAAAGCAGTTTTTACTGCAGCAAGCTGTGCGAAGTACAGCGGTGTTCATTTTATTCTTCTCCTGCCACGCTTACCAGAGAGGTTCACAGTTCGCGGTCTTCGGCTTCCATGGCCCTTTCCAATAACAGAAATCCACAGAAATCCATTGACAATGCACCAGTTGATTTAACAGCGATCGCTAAAAGTGATGAAATTTATTCCTTTAAAAGTGACAAGTTGAAGCAAAAGTGTGGCTTGAAGTCTTATCCTTATGTAGTCATATAGCTTTTTAAATCCAGGTTGATAATTATATTAACAGTTGCAACAGATTCCCAGTTTAAATCAAATGACCCTCCCTGTTGCTGAATTTTCATCAGAAACAACCGCCTTAACCTTCCGAATTATGTCTAGGGTACGGCTAGTGGCTGGTCGTGGATTTGCCTGTTTCTTGCCTTCTAGAATAGTTCTTATTCTGGACATATCTGTTTTTTTTAAGCACACATGAAATACCTTTCTTGGGGGTGGTTAAACCACGCCTCTTACATTTTTTAATGATCTCGGAATAAGAGTATTTTATGCAGGAAAGGTCCTACTCAGAACAATTCTATTTTCTAGCGTCATTCCAAGTGATAGGTAGCTATCGCTTACACTGCCAAAGTTACATTCGCTTCCATAGGTTTTAGTGTTGCGTTACTGTGAAATTCCAAATTTGTTATTAGATGCAAAAAACCACTTCGTATTTTTTTCAGTTTGTATTAGTTTCATTTCGCATTGTAATCTTATCTTTTTAAGGACACACTCTAATTTTCTTCTGTGAATAAATTACTTGTAAATTCTCTTATCAAATATTAACATTGTAATAATAATAATAATAATAATAATAATAATCTTATGTTTAGTTTCTTTTTGGTTATAAATAGGTACATTGACCATCAAAAACATTTATTGGCGTTGTGATCATTTTGAGGATATGGAAGCTAAATTGAACACTTAGAATACACTTAGGACACTTTCCCAGAATTGCTTATGACATTCTTTTAGAAGACATATTAAATTTACTTTTTCACACTTTAATGATGTATTTTAATATATGTCATTTTAGTGCTCTATAGTTTTTATTTCTTATTTTCATAATTGATTTTGTATTGTTATTTCTTGTCAAAATCATTTGGTTAAGGCAACCTCGGTCCTATTTTGTAGTAATTTTTTATTTGAGGTTCTTTTAAATTTATTTCTCAAAGTTACCTAGTTGAAGTAAACAAGTACTAAACTCTAAACATTGATTATTTTCTGTAATACAACGAGTGCTGATAATATTTTCGGTAAATTAACTGAGTTTAAAACAATTGTTTGCTGCCATGATAGTTACCGAAGGCCTTGAAACAATTATCTAAGACAACAACCATGCTTTTGATAGCGCAATTTAATTGCCTGAGAAAAATTATAAGCAAGAAGGAGATTCATTAAGAAAATTGCACTGCGAGAACCATGTACTTTTTTTTTTTTGTGCTTTTAGTGTAAACATTGAAGTGATTTGGTTTTCCTGTTTGATCTTTCTGAAAACATACTGTAATTTTATTATTAAAAATGAACGTAGGAGAAAAATACTATAAGTTTTTAATTTTTGAGGTCTTGCTTTAAAACTATCGATTAAATTCCATTCTGGTTGGTGCATAAGCAATCAATGAGAGTGTACATTGGCTGAAAAGCGCTTGCATGCAATTATCATTACAGTTTTTCAGTATTATGAATATCATTAGAATTGTTTAAATTAATTGTGAAAGAAGATTAGCCTCGTGAGCCAGATATATGAGAGAGTGATAGATTCATAAAAATACCCAAGGTAGTAAGACATTCTAACCTACAACCTATCTCCAAGTATTTCTACCGTCTGTTTGCTCGTCCCATTGTCTGTTCAGTCAGGCCGCCCCTGCACACCGAACTCGGTGTCAGGTGTTAATCGCAGCTTCTCCGGTCTAACCTGGGAGATGAGATTTTACCCCAAATTACTATGATTCGCGTCTTTTGCATATAATGAGACAGCGCGGGAGCCATTTTCGGGAGGTACTCCGAATTGCAGTGTGGGAAAGTAGCGCACAAGTCGTGTCCACGCTAACAACTGCCTCCCTCATAGCGCTTTGCTGTTAGATGCGATAGCATGCTCTTTTTAGTGGCGTAGTGACTAGAGCAATCCCGCCAGAAATGAATAAAAAATGCATTATATTGTTAAACATGTTAAGCTTAAATTCCATGTTTTCTGCAATAGATATTTAGGATGTTTATGAAGAGGTGGCTCAGAGAACAACGCTTGGAACACGCATTCTGGAGGTACCGGGTTTAAATCTCTTGGATTGGCCATCCTGACCTCGGGTGTTTTCGTGGTTCTTTTTGGTCACATAGGCGAATGCTGATATGGAACTTTCTTTTCTACTAAATTTTTGCTGTCACATTTCACCTCAATTTATTCAGAGGTTCTGTTTCAAGATTGAAAGTGCAAGGCGATATGGGCTGATGCTATGTGCGGCGTGACGGTGGCTTGCGCGTTGGAATAGCTTGTTCTGCGGCGTCTGATATTTAAGCGGCATTTCTGAATGGCCCGAACTCTTTTGAGGGAGGCTCCGCAGGAATAGTTATTCATAGGTAGGTAATTTTCAGGACATTCGGTTTTTAGGCGGTCTGTCTTATCCAACGTCTACCTGAAAACAACGGTGGGGACCCCCGTTCTACCTCCGTGTCTCACCACCCCTGAATTCTGGCCCGCTCACCTCATCCCCTCCCCCCTCCTCCTGGAGATGTTCCCATTGAGGGTACAGTTACAAACGGCCTGAGCATGGCTTAAGTACCCATAATTTTTATGTCTATTCCTATCAATCCAAATCCATCCAATCCAACCGTGTGCAATCAAAATAACGCCATTACAATCTATAGCGTCTTGAAACTTTTGGAGTGCATGAATTCTTGCTCATGCAACTCGACTATTTTAATATAACTGGCAGTGTTCTCTATATCTTGAATCTTGATCATTTCCTTAGCTCTTAGTCTTAGATTTTGCTCCTGATAGTCGTGCCATATATGCTCCTCGAACTGTTTTTTCTGATATCTCCCAGAATATTTCCGTATATCAGCGACAATATTTTGGTGCTATACAACAGCAATAAGAGCATACGATTGTTCATATCTCTAGGTAGTTCATCAGGATTAATTTTAGCTGATATAAAATATAGTCCCTTAAGTAAATGCCATTATGCGATACCGGGTTGAATTGATAGAATTGAACATATCTTCTGAAAGCCTTCGATATTGAATTTGTTGACTAGGATAACATAATTATTCGGATAGTTCACGGGCAATCCTCCCAAATATGTGTAGATATTAATTTACCTCTGTAATTTGTGGCAAAAATATTTTATTCTTGTCGCCATACTACTTTGATTAATCACGAAAAGCATTGTAATGCTGAGATTTCTTTGTATTTTTGTTTATTTTAAACTTGGAAAGGATACTGTAGCTGACAGCAGATTGTGAAATCTCTGCCGCCTTCAACTAAGATGAAGGTCCTGTCGGTGCCTTACTCTATCAATAATAAGAGAATTCTCACAAAAAATAAAATAAAGGCAACGTTAAAATTGTATGACGATCTAACTGATTCACTTCATTATTCTAAGAGGTATTAATAGGCTGTGAGTAGAGTTTTCTTTTCTTTGATGCATTAGATGCATTGTTAGCTTTATATATTTAGGTTATAGCAAAAACCTGGGTAATCCTGTCATAATAGTATAGCATGTACTAGTAAAAAAGAAATGTTCTCTTAGTATTGTTACTACAAATATGCTTTTCGGATTATGTGGAATCCCCTTGTAACTCTTACATTCATCTAGTAAAAAACCACAATGATTCTTAATGGAATAGCTTTCAGCGCGTCTTAAATATATCCATAATGTCACAACCATAATATAAACTCAATATTTAACGAATAATGTGCCAGAGAGATTTAGACACCGATTAATGCCATTTAAAGGCAAACGTTTCTAAAATTTCATTACGATCTATAACACGTTTGTTAGCTTCTGCTTTCTCTTGCCCAAGGGAGATAACCCGCTGATCTCAAGTGCAACATGCAGTTGCCTCGGTCGATGACTGGCCCCCACTGGTGCCTCCGTTTCTCATGCTTACACTCGAACTAGCAGCTAATGATTGGTTTAATATCTACAGATATTTTACTACTCTGTTCGTAATTTTTGAGAGAATTATTTAGAAGGAGCAACTTTCCATCTTATATTTATTAATTCAGCTAATTTTCAAATACCGTAATAAATAGCCATGCGTTTTAAACTTATTCTTCAAAACTTTCAGTGTGAACAGCAGTTTTACACGAGGATTCTTAACTTCTCTTAAAAATGTTCTGTGACTTTCCGTTCAGATAACATGTGTGTCTTTAACCCAACAACAAGATTTTGTTGTATAATTCACCATCAATTGAATTCTTAACACTTCCTTTATCGGATGGAGATCTAGTGATCTCCAGAGATTGCAGTTGCTGCATGTGACGACTGCTCTATAACACGTTGACAGTAAAGTGGTCATGCATTACTGGTGTACGATCTCTTGGAAAATGTTTTGTGATATCTATTCTTCTTTGGCTAGGCTTTTGATTTCAATAAATATTTAACATACAGGGTGGCGCAAAAGTAACCACACAACTATTGAATTTCATTAACTGTACCGTACGTATGATTTAGTTTGGTAATACTCTCAATGGAAAGAGTGGGAAACAGGAAATGAATCGTCAGTAAAAGTTAAAAATGTTAACGAATGAGGAAAGAATTTTTGCTGTAAAATCGGTTACCCACGAAGTTTAAGTGCTGTACTGAAGGAGTGGAGAGAATTTTTCGAGTTAGGTCCACCATCACGAAGGTTGTTTACATTGTAATTAACAAATTTGAAATTGAAGGTTCTGTTTTGAATGCACCTCATAGAGGGCAACCTGGGATAGCACGGGCTGAGGAAAATGAACTCAATGTCTGTCACAAGTAGTCCAAAGGAGCTCACAAGAGGATTAGCGGTAGAATTTCCTGCAATTCACGTAGCCAATCAAAAGGATATTGCATTAGCAAGAGTTTTGAGTGTACATCCCACCTCTGACACACGGTTTGTTGGAAACATTTTTTTGAGATTATGCTAGATCAGTATCGACATGACCCCAGTTTCTTTCAAAAACATTGTGTGGTCGGATGAGGTCACTTTTAAATTATCGGGACATGTAAATCGACAAATGTACTTATTGGTACACGAAAAACCATCATTATGATTTGGAGCAATCTCTAAATCAACCCGGTCTGAATGTGTGGGGTGCAATTTTGGCACATGGTGTAATTGGGCCGCACTTTATGGACGGAAATCTCGACGGTGACAAATGCTTGGCTCTGCTTCAAGAGGCTATGCTAAGAATCATCCAGCATTTGAACAACTTTGATCAACTCTACTTCAGCATGATGTAGCTCCTGCACATTATGTTACAGTTGTTCGGATGTACATTGATAACGTTTTCAATAGAAGAGTGCTAGGACGTCGTGCAGAAATTGACTTCCCACCACAATCCCTTGAACGTACCCAATGGTTTTTTCCTTTGGGAGTATGATTAAAGACGAAGTGTATGGCAGGAAATCACAAACTAAGCACAAGAGCTGATTGTTTACATTGAGGGTGCCTTCCACAATCTAGACAACAACATTTGGCTGTGTTTACATAATGTCAAAAATTTTTAAATTGTGTTTAACACCCGTTTTACTACTGAGGCACCACAGGCGGAGAACACTGATGATACATGATATGAAATGATATATTGCCGGGTACCTCCCCGGCATTTGCCATTTATGAGGACTGAAGAAAATCTGGAAAAAAGCCTCAGTCAGGAAGAACGGTCCTAGCGGGATTTGAACCCCAGACCTCCCATTCACAAGTCCGCGCCTTAACGACCTCGACCACCCGTGGCGGTTTGTGTCAGAGTGTTCCAGGTGGACTCTAACGATGCATTAATGCAGAAGAGAAACAGTTTGAAGATAAAAAAGAAAGTTACTTTTGAACATAAAAAGTGTAATCTTTTGTTAACTGAAATTCAATAAGTATGTAGTTACTTTTGCGCCACCCTGTATACGCTTTGAGCTACATGCAAAATAGGGGCTAGCATATTTGACCGCAAGATAAAACTTTTTAATCATCAAAAGAATATCTCATAATATTGCTTAGCGCTTATTTGTAAATGAATTGAAATAATGACAATTTGATTATAAATAAAAATAAAATAAAAACAAATAATGACATTATTACGTAGTTCAAGAAGAACAGTAACATTTGATCTCCTTGGTAGATATTGAGGTTCGTTTTCTGAATTACTGACATACATAATTCCATCATTCTCTTAAAGCGTGTATAAATATTTTCCCTCCCGTTGCGTTGTATAGCGATAAACAAAACAGAAATACATACACACTGGTGCTGTCTCTATCAGTTCTTTCCTTTACTTAACGGTTCGAGATTAAATTACAAACCATATCGAAGTCCTGACCTGCAGATGTTTAGGCAGCTGTTTCAGCAACTAATTTACCGTGATTTTCAATTGCGCAAGTAATCTGAGGAACACAAAGATGGAAAGATAATTACCATGAACAGCATATGCTGGGGCAATGTTTGCAGAAGCAAGTCGGAAGGCAAGCTGTGCGTATAATACTCAGAGGAAATAATTGGCTGATCTGAAATTGTAAGGGCAAGAAGGTTAATTTTGACAACACGTACTGGGTGGTCCAGAAACTGCTCTCGTCCTCCTGGTATAATAAACCATAGCAATGGAATTAAAGCGGAAAAATATGTACAGGGGTATACACTCTGTTCATTTGCATCTCTGTTTTCTAAGGTCATTCAATGGCATAACTACCTTTTGGGATATCATCTAAATTGCATTACTCTTTCTATAGATCCTCAGTACGTTTCCCCACCACTTTCAACATTATTGTTAGTCCTTCCATTACTCACAGTGACTTAATATAATGAGATTCGGAACTGAATATACAAATAGGATAGTCATTAGTTTCATTTAACACAATGCTCTTTCGAGTATGCGAAAAAAAGCGCACATTTAATTTCCGTTTAAGGCAAAATATTGTTTTAATTAATTACTCGAAATGCTGCAACAAAGTCACTCTTTATTTAAACTCTATCGCTAGTGTTGAATATTCCTTTAATTGCTTTTGTTGTTTGACATTAGTGGATTTTCTGTTTTATGATATAAATGTAAAAAAAATTGACAATTAAATACCTGAGTTAGGATCCTTTACACTGATATACTTTTGATAGCTGGGGGCTGTAATTCTTGAAAATATCTCTAAATATTTTTAATACCACGATGTTCGTTAACTGAATTCAAACATTTATAATGCAAGTAAAACAATTTCTGATGAGACCAGAATAGAATGAAATGTTTTAATCAATCACAAATCAAAAAAGTTAAGCAACTTAACGAAAAATATGTCTAAAATATTTATTATTTTTATAAGCTGTAAACTTAATACAGGCTGCAAAAGTATTCTTAATGTGATGTCATACTTCCAACCAGCGCGATATGAAATTAGATCTTAAATCCAGTTTCCTGTTTGCTTCTGTATCATGTTTCATTTTAAATATAGTTGGATGGAATCTAACTAAGTAAATCAATAAAAAGTAATTATACCTCTGAGGGAGCAAATGTCCATGTGACACAATTTAAGAAGTCTAAAGAGCTGGTTAGGTTAGATTAAAAGTAAGTTGATAATAGCGTTTGTATATTGTCTAGCATTATATTGAATAGAATTATATGCTCCCAATCTTTAATTTTTATCCACGTTTTCTATTTTATGTAATACCACACCAGGGGTTCAAATTAAGTGTAGTATTTTGATAGTTTAATATCCTATAAATTGATGTTCTCTTGGAGAAAATAGTTTTATAGTCTTATATCTACTTAATGAAGCTACACCACACTCTCTACTAGTAGTTAAATTTCTTTAATATATATAATTATATATACAGCTTGTTTCTTTTAAGTATATATTTTGATTTTTATGTAAATTATGCAATTTTGTTGAAATACTTCATATTGGTATTATCATCGGTTGAAAAATATTTCCTTATTTGTCCTCCAACTCTTATATATAGCACTTCTGTGTGAAGATATGTCTATCTTACAGTTACAGACAGTTTGTACTGTCCTCGTATGATTTAACTTGATCACTATTATTGGTTAAGTTGAGCATATATTTTTTACATCAGTACTCAATATTTTACGTAATACTTTCCAAAGAATGATTTTAATTTATTTACTATTCTTCAAAACATAATATTCCCATGATTATATCATATGAATTTCTGCGTAACACTTGCTTTTTATACAGTAAGAAAAATAGATTCTCATAGTAGTTAAGCAGCGATTTCTAAGTATTTATTCCACGGCCTATAAACCACAAACAAATTGATGCTGCAAGAGAATATAGATTACAAAATTGCTGTTTCTTAAGAAAGAAAGAAATATTATCAAGAAATAATACATAAACTATATATCAATAAATAATTCTTTGGTATAAATTAAGCTAGTAATGCCAGTACCTTAAAACATTAAAAAAAAAAAAAAAAAAAAAATGGCAAAAAATATAGAGCAGAAGCGAAGCGTATTGTAGTATTTAGAAATTTAGGACACTGAGGTATATCTTGGTTAATTATTTATAGTTTCCTAAAGCTGAATGACAAAGAACTGGTCAATAATCGATATAAGAAAGTAATGACAAAGGTGGACAAAAGTCAACTATAAAAAACCGTGTGAATTGCTGTGGAACACGTTAAGATCGTAATGGACACCCTTTCTTTAGACTATTTTACACCCGAGACATATTTGGACAGCAGTTCGTGACCGAGAATTTCTTAACACGCCGAGGAATTAATGCGAAAACGGAATGCTGCATTTTTATTCCGAAAATTAAAGATAAGCGTTCTGCGGGGAGAAGGGCGAGAGCAGTAAATGAAGGCAAACCACGTTTTTACGCTTAGTGATTGTCTATTTGTAATTCGACTTTCGTCGTGATGATATAGTTGGTGCCCTCTCATTCCGACTACAGTCGAGAACGGTGTAGCCTTGTCAGTTGGTTGTTACCTTTTTCTGCTTTTATTTTACTGAATCCCGAGATTACTGATGCAGATACATCACACGTTAGATGAAAATCGACTTTACATATAAGGAAAATTTAAGAAAATTATAAATTCAATCTACAAAGTGTTAGAGCTTGTGTAATTGTACGTTTTTAACTTACAGAATACATCCACGGCATGTTATAAAAGTAGAGTAAAACAGGTGAGCCAACTACATATGTTTAGTACTTACATTAATATATACACTTGTCAAAACGATAAAACTGAAAAACTTAATGATAAATAAAAAATATAACCACAGCCTTGCATTGTAAGAGGAAGATTAATCACACTTGGCAGCAGAAATTAAAATATAAAATTTCTGGCAAAATGCCCTTCAAGTAGAAACATGCAAGTAAACAGGTCAGCTGCTATCAAAACTATAAATGCTGCCATTTATTTTATATATACATTTGTAAGCTAAAGCAAGTGATTAAGTGGGCAAGAAAATGTTTTTCTTTCATATAAGTACTGAGTATGTTAATAAATTTTACAACACTAATGTACTCAAATCTCTTCTCAGATAAATGTACATTTTTATTCTTTGACTTTATTAGAATTAGATATTACTTACATATAGATATTTATTTTTATCATGGAAATATTCACATTGAGAACTTGCTGACATACAGGTATGAAAATGAAAGAAATGCTGCAAGGGCTTATGATTTATATATTTTGTATGACGCCTCATAGTTTGCAGGAAATGGGTGTCTGTCACGATTGAAATGGTGCAAAAAGAAAGCTCAGAACCCCTGTTTTCGTTGAAGAAGGGATAGATCTCGTAGTGAGCAACTGTACTTCAGCGCTCAAAAGAAGGTCAACAGGATAAGTTGTTCACACATCTATTATGGAGAGTTATATGAACACAGCTTCTACTCACATAATGATTGAAATTTCTAACCATTTCAGTCTTCGAATGTTTAAATACTGTTTTACGCAAATCTTCACTACTGAGGCGTCGCGGGCGATGGACACTATGATACATGAGTGTTAACTTGGGAAATAATTTTATTTGGGCAGGAAGAATTTTTCTAAGCCTAAGTATAGGGTACCTCCATAGCATTTATTACTGATAATACTTGAGAAAAAACAGGGAGGATGTGCTGGTGGGAATCGAACCCCAGACAGTCCATTCAGAATTTCGTGCCTTAGCGAACTCGTCCATACGTGTCGGTGCAATCTTAGAATGAACTTATGTATATGGTATATTAAAGTTTCACATTTTGAAAGTATAACCTGTTTTCTGATGGACATACTTTGCATTTAACAGCAGGAGTAGCCGTAGTTATCGGGTCATTCACTTGGCAAACATTACATCTTTGTTGTACTGGGGTATTCCAAGTGATATCTCTATCAAATGTGGTGGCAACATGACGGTGCGCTTGTGCATTCAAGGTTTTGATGGTCGCTTTTCGTCCTTAGAAAGATGTCCACCTAAGTGACAACGATTATAATATAGTGATATAAAACAGGAACTTGTAACAAGGATCATAATTGAAGCCATGACTTCCATAATCACATAAGTCCAGTGTAACAGATTTTGAGTAAGTAAATAAAACGTAATATCACTTTAAAACTACAATTAGGAAATTAATTAAACTATACTTAGTTACAATATCAGAAAATATTAAAACAACGACTACAACTATTTTGCCCGTAATATATTCATGAAAATGCAGAACTTGTGTTGTTACGAAACTCATTCTTGTTAAAGATTAATTTCAGATACTAAAAATTTGATGTGGAAGAACAATATACTCACTTTGCGTGGAACATCTTTGTAAATAAAATGGTTATTTGGCGTAAATTCATTTTTTAATTTCTCAATAATATCATACAAGAAACAACATGCTTTGATTTGTACATCTCTTCTCTTAGTCAGCGTTCCACCCTGTGCATTTTGAATCCTCAATGTTTGGGGCCTATCCTAACCATACTGTGTAGAAATATTTGAAAATCAGACAAAAATAGGGAAATGTATTTTATCTATGCCTTTAGAAGTTTTCAGGTAAATTTCATTTATGTAACCTCTCTCCAGGCTAGTTTCATGAAACTTAGTTTTCCTTTTGATTATGAACTTTTCTCTGTTTTGATGTTTGATCTACGCTGAATGTTTTGTGAGATGTTACTCTCCGTTTTCTTGCTTTTTAGCATCGGGAAGGGGTTCCTTAACTTAAGAAAAATGTCTTAAAATTGTGTCTTATTCAGTTGTACTTTAGGAATAGGATGTATAGTTTATTGAAATTATAGCTTTATTTGAGGATTGAATAGATAATTTAGGATCAGGTGAATGACTTGGGTTCCAAATATTCTTTGAGGATCTGGTGGCCAGCATTTTGGGGCCCTAGTCTTTTTTGACTATCAGAAAGCGTTTGATTTGAGCTTGAATATTCTTTGAGTATCATGTGGAACAACTTATCTCCTCTTTATGCATTAGGTACATAATTTATCAGGGCCTGAAGTCTTTAACAAAGATAGATAGCTTCCTGACTTTGAATTGGCACTACTGATATTTGTTCCGTTTATGACAGTTTGGGAGAGTATGTAAATTACATCTTATTGCAATCTTGTTCATGCACCATGGAACATAATTTGAAGAAGGTATCTCTTTTGTGTTTATTTTAATTAGTAATTACCAAATAGATCGAAGAATCAGTGAAAATTGCTGCAACTAATAATATCAGTGCTAGCTTTCCTTAAGTTTCTAAATACACATCTTTCGATTAGTCCTAGTTATTTTGAGAAATCTCATTTAAACAGAACTCAAATCATATTGTCAATTTTTTCAGCAGAAGAATGTAATTATTTTGTATTATTAATATCCATCTTACTTTACATTTTCCTGTACACATTTATTACCTTATTTACCTTGCTACGAATGTCTCTTGAAGACGCATTCAATGACCAAGTGAAAGTGATATTCTTATGTAAGCACATTACTCATAGTGAACTTTGGCCTTGCCCTCTCCAGACTATTGCCGAAGTGAATCTTTTCAGAAGCGTTTGAAAGTTGAAATCGCGAAAGGTCATTAATCGTAGTTATAGCAACTACCGGTCTAAATTGTTTGGACATTTGTAAAAATAAACTTTTTAATTTAAAACTATTGTAACTGCCATCTTAACTTGTTGCTTTAGAGACTCGCATGCTAAGGAAAATCAGCTACAGTTATTGAAATGCTTCAATTTTGCCACTTTTATATTTAAATAAATATACTGTAGTTATTATTAAAACATTTAATTTTTTTATCCTGAGCTATCTTCATTATACAGAATATCTCTGTAAACTAATGATTATTTTTTACTTTATATTTCCTATTTTATTTCCTTTTATCTCTTATGAATTACTTCATCTGCTGAATTGAGGAATTAAATGGCCTTACCATTTAGTTATACTTTTATTTAAAGAGATGTGGTTTTCTCATCACGTCTTCAATGTTGCAGTGGTAGAGTTTTTTAAAACTATGGGAAACTGCAATGCACTCAAGCTGTTTCATAACACGGTACTATAATAGCACTTCTTGCAATATCGTGTCCGCTACAACAGTAACTTTCCGTGATTTTACCCCGGGCAAGAATAATTCAGAAACACAATATCTACTGTCTGGTGGTGTAACATTCGGCTCGGAAAGAAATAGCAGTGTTTTTTGCAGTGTTGCACTGGTTACTAGCATCCAGAATATCTTATAACAAGAGAATGGATTTTAAGGTGTAAAATTATGCTTGGAAAGGGGAAAGAAAAGTTTTGAAAATATACACAAAACGGTTAAAAAGAGAAATGTACTGATAAAATGTCTTTTTCGGGCTTAAACCAGTTACATTAATATTGTTTATTAAACACTGTAGCCAATAACATAAAGTAATCAATATTTAGGAAGTAAAGGTGACATTTACCGAATTCAACCGGTTTGTTACACTGGATTACGCACATTTCTGGATTTCGAACATAAGTCGCAACGCTTTGAGTTCAGGAATTGCTCGCTCAATATCAACTGAAAGGGAGCATAATTATTTGGTAAGGACACAGAAACAGATTTCAATGGAGGTTGCAAAGGCTTCCATATCCGAATAGTTTCTCAAAATGAATCCAAGTTTGTCTTTGGCAAATCCGTCAGGTTGTCCTTTACAGTTGTCAACTTTTTCCAGTGTTCCTCCTACTACATACTTTCTTCTTCTGAACCACATCAGGCAAATACCGATAGCCATGACTGCTAAAAGTTCCAACAGTAGATTTTTGCCGTTTATAATTGTTGGGCAAATTTGATGGCTGTTACTTATGTTCAATATACAACATATATGAAGATTTTAATTATTTCGGAGTTTTCGCACATAACTTGCCTAAGTACCCCAGATGATTATGGTAATTGGTAGCAAAGTTGATTTGGAGCCTTTATAAGAATCTTCTTCAGAGCAGCAAAGATGTCGTTTACCCTATTGTATTTCTCCCTGACTCTTTCATAAACCATGTCATACATGTTGCATGCTTGAGATTGGGTTACATCGCCTTCAGTTGTTGGATAACCGAAACCATGTAGCAGCTTGATCAATCATCAAAAGCCTTACATTTTTTCTATTGCATGTTGTCCGGCCACAGCTTCATGCAGGAATCATTGAATGATTGCAATACTGTGCAATCTCTAGTAAGCATATCTCAGCATGGGTTTTACCTTTACCAAATAATGAAAACACCGGTACATTCAAATATGTATCTTTACAGCGAATCAATAATTTTATCTATCGTCAATCCCATTTCATGTTAGCGGATCACTTCGAAAACATTCTCAAAAATTGACTTTGTGTAATTTTTTCTCAAGATCCTCCTATCCAATACTGACCTTTGCGTTGTGACAGGTCCTCACAACCACACGTGCCCGCGAGTGAATGTATTTATATAGCAAATAGTAACAATTATTAAATGTTATATGGTCTATAGTAACAAGCAGGAACATTTCATATATCATAAAAGTGTATTCATGCTACCTGGACAATATAACTCCTTGACGAGAGGGATGAAACTGGCTATTGTAATCTTTTGTGCTCTCACTAACTGATAATGGCTAGAGCATTGGGTATCTCTACTGTGACAAACTAAGTGTAAGCAGGTGTCGGAGATGCTCTGAAATTCGTTAAAGTAGAAAGAGAACAGGTGTTGGCGATGACGTCATTACATCCAATGATGATGAGCTCCCCTATGAAAAGTCAAAGAGTTAATGTATTTAAAGTGAGCGTGTTTTGGAGCAAAAGATCTCACCAATAATATTCGAATATTTTGGAGGCTCAGAATCCATGGACGCTAATATATGGACACTGCGGGTTCTCAGGGCCATGTGGGGGAACTTTGAATTTAGTATATAAAGGGAAATAACTTTGCAAACGAGGACATCTCATTCAGACAGTAGGGGTCGTCGCAGTCCCAGACATCTTCATCTTCTTCGTCAGAACCTACAGTAGCAAACAGGACAGTAAGAAAAGAACTATATTTTAGTAAATGTGTTACATCTTAAAATTAATTCCTTAAGTTATGACTTTCTTATTTTAATAAAGCTCATATTCCCCTTTTTACATCAGGAAAATTGGATAAATTGTACTTTTCAAATGACAAATTGAGAATGTTGTCTCGAAAACTCAATCTGTATTTCAAAAAGGCCAATCCTTTGCAATGTTTATAATTCTTATTAATGAAATAACTGTAAAGGTTGGAGAATATATTTCAACATTTATGTCCGTTTGATTTTAGAGACCGCCACAGGTGGCCGAGATCGTTAAGGCGCAGAATCGTGAGTGGAAGGTCTGGGGTTCGAATCCAACCAGGACGGTCCTCCCTGACTGGGTTTTTTTCTAGGTTTTCCTCAGTCCTCATAACTGGCAAATGCCGGGGAGGTACCCTAAATTAGGCCTGGAACGTTTCCTTCCTTAAAAATATCCTTTCCCAATTTATTATTTTATCTCATGTATCATCAGTGTCACCACCTGTGGTGCCTCAGTAGTAAAAACGGGTGTTAAACACCACTAAAAAAATTGGTTTTAAAGAAACTCTTGCTAAAGTGAACAGGAAAAAAAAAAAAAGTGGAATATAATGAAACACACTAGTACATCGTAACATTAGTAATTGTAATACGAAGATTTTCATAGTGTTTTTCTTAGCACGAGATACATCTGTGGGAAATTAATAGCCTTAAAAAATAAAACATTATGTTTCATATAAAAGCGTGTTTCATTTTATTCGGTAATTTTTATGGTGTAATGATACACAAAACATATTGAACATTTATAGAATGGAGTGCACGACTTTCTTCTGTGGGCTGGAAAAATTCCCATACAGTTTTGGAAACAAGATACCAACAACAGTTTAGCATTAAGATATGGTCTGGATTAATTGGTCACACATTAATCAGTTCTTTTATATCACCTGGAATATGGACAGGGGTATCATATGCAGATCATGTTAATGTTTTATTGGAAGAAATGCCACTACACTGAATTCGTCATTTGTGGTTCATGCATGATGGTGCATCCTCTCATTTATCTCAGGCTACTTGAGCGATTCTAGGACAGGAATTCCAAAATAAATGGATAGGTCGCAAAGTATAAACATATTAGCCTGCTCATTCTCCTAACATCAATTTCATTGGACTTTAATTGCATATAGGGTCATTTAAAGACTATTGTGCATTCCAAACATAATATTAATAATACGAAAATTCCTCGTCAGCTCATTGAACTACTCATAGGATGTCAGTGGATACTCTATTCCGGAAATATGGGAGGAAGAAAGACAGTCAATAAGCGACCTTGGAAGCCTGTGTTAGAAATTATTTTGAATATTTCCTGTAGAACTTTAGTTAAAAAGTAGTGAGCGACTAAAAACTAAGGGAAATTAACTATATGATTATAATGACATTTTGTTTGTTTTAACTTTCTCTATCAAATTCAGGTTTTTCACATTCCAAATGTCGGTCCTGGTGGTGTAGTGGTTACCATACTTGCCTCCTACACCCAAGAACGCGGGTTCGAACCCGGCCAGGACCGATGGATTTTTTTCCAGCGTAAAAATCCTAAATATGGCTTCCTTCGGAAGGGAAGTAAAGCCGTGGGTCCCATGTCGTACATTTACGGCACGAAAAAGAACCTCAAGCCTGAAAGAGAGGTTTCTGAGCAAAATTTGTCGGCCGTTTCACGCCCTGAGTTGAATGGGACCTGATGACCTTAGATGTTAAAGAGTGCCCACAAATAAATCAATCAAAAAAAAAAAAAACATTCCACACAGAAAATAAAACAATATCACAAAAGGGACACGAACATTAGCGTAAATATATATAAATAAAGGGGTGACACCAAGGCACTTCCTTTCACCAGTACTAGATAGTAGTAGTAGTAGTAGTAGTAATGACTTTTATTGTTACAGTTTTAAAATACACAGAAGTATAATTGTCGTATGGGCCTTACGGCCGTACATACTAATACACTCTTGTATTAGGCAAAATATACTTACATACACCTATACATACATACATACATACATACATACATACATACATCGATATACTTAAATCACACATTTTCTATGAATAATTTTGATATACATATATACCAATAGGAATAGAACCCATACCCCTCAGTCTCCCTTCCCTTAACATACCCTCCTCCCCAGCTCTCCTCTCGTCTTTATTGCCATTAACCTTCTTCTTCAAAACCATATATATATATATATATATATATATATATACAATATAAATAAAAGTAAAAATAAAGTAACACTATTAACAATGTAACAAAAAAAACAGTGACTTGTCTTCTTGCCATAGAAGAACGAAACGAGTTCGAAATATAGCAATTTCAAATGTGACTTTATCTTAGTGTTTTATCCTTTTTTAATTTTATAATTACTAATATATATATATATATATGACGTTTTGAAGAAGAAGGTTAATGGCAATAGAGCAGAGAGGGGATATATATAGTATAAAAGTAAAAGAAAAATAAAGTAACACTAATAATTATGTAATAAATTAACAGTAATTATAATAGTAGAAAAGGATAAAACACTACGAAAAAGTTACACTCGAGATCGCTATATTTTGGACTCGTGGAGTCCTTTTATGGCAAGAAGACAAATGATACCCATACCCCTCAGCCTCCCTTCCCTTAACATACCTTGCTCCCAGCTCCCCTCTCTTCTCTATTGCCATTAACCTTCTTCTTCAAAACATCATATATATATAATGTATATATACAATATAAATAAAAATAAAAATAAAGTAACACTATTAACAATGTAACAAAAAAAAAACAGTGACTTGTCTTCTTGGCATAGAAGGACTCCACGAGTCCGAAATATAGCGATTTCAAGTGTGACTTTTTCTTAGTGTTTATCCTTTGTTACTATTAGAATTATTTGAATTTGTTACATTGTATATTGACGATGCCGTAAAATGCCAGAAGGAGCTAGAAATAATTCTAAAAATTAACAACACGGTTTACATTTACTTTTATTTGTGAGTAATGACAACATTTAAATTAAATAACATAAGTGAGGAATACATTTGGTATATTGCAGGAATAAAAATTACACTCTTGGAATTTAAATTATTAGAAACATTAATAGCAATAATTATTGTAAGAGAACACTTCTTTGTATTATTTTAATTATTTAGGCTGCTATATTATATACCTAAAATAAATTTCATAATTTGCACTATGTATGTGGTACAATAAAAATATGATTAAGAACAGAAAAGACCAAATTAAAATTTTACAAAACAATGGTAGTACCCTTATCATTATACGGTTTAGAATTTTAATCATTAAATACGAATAATGAAAGTAGAAAAAAATCTTTGAAATAAACGCTTAAGAAGTATTCTGGGATATACTCTGTAATATGAGAAAAGAAATTGTGATACTACTTATAAGCTTAATATACTCAAATTTACAGAAAAAAATTAATCCAGGGTTAGCTTTAAAGTACATAAAGTAATGAGAAGAATAAAAACGATTCAAAAATATTAAATTGACTGGAACAAACCTCACTCAGCTTAATCCTTGAAGTTTTTGATAATACATATGATGAAACTGAGATCATTCAACTAGTTGTTAGGTATGTTTAAAGAAGAAACATTTAATTAATAAGCTGAAATTGTACAAAACACCGCCTTGCCATTAACCTCCTTAGTTGAATAAAGATTAATTGAAAACACACTTTTAACTGAAATAAAAATACTTCTGCATAAACTTAAGTATCTGTGTAAACAGCTTCATACAATTTTTCTTCACTTTTCAAAAAACGATTTTATACTCTTGCTAAGATATAATACCTTGTAAGGCTTAGAACTATCTTACTTCCACATTTTATTATAATATTTAACATTTAAAAATATCATCAAAATCGACAAGCTCTTTTTATAAAATAAGTTCATTTAAAATTGCTCGTTTGTGTGACAGAGAAGTTAATTTCTCTAGTGCAAGATTTCTTTTACTTATCTTCTAAATGAAAATCTCAACCTCGTCTAATGATTGAGCATCAGTCTTATGATTCATTCATTCGTTAGGTTTCAAAGCATTTCTTTTCAGAATTTCATTAATATCTTCCTGTACAACAATAAGTTAACAAAGATTATTCTTGCCAGTTTTGATTTTTTTGTATCTCGCCTACCTCTGGTTCCTTGTTAATTTACCCGTTTTTAACGATTCAGTTACGCCCATCTTTGATTACATTAAATTCCCTATGTATTTTTTGTACAGACTATAAAAAAAAACTATCACGATATATTCTTAATGGCTGTTATTATACTTTCCTGCCACTTCTTACTGAATTGATGGCTTTTTCTCGTTTGTAGATTTAAAAACCCATTCTTGTATAAAGTGCCACATTCTCTCAATTATGCATAAATAGTGGGCCCGGAATGCAAGTGAAGATGGTTCAGAGTATTTGAGCAGAAAGTATTTTAAACCTTTTTCTGCATTCTTCATTGATTTATCTATGAAGATTGAATTGAAAATACAATGAGATTATTTCAGTTACTGCCAGCAGAGTTTGGTGCCATACTAGAAGAAGTCAGTTATCAAGGTTGTATACTCAGGTACAGGTAAACCGCCACGGGTGGCCGAGGTCGTTAAGGCATGGACTCGTGAGCGGAAGGTCTGCGGTTCGAATCCCGCCAGGACCGTCCTCCCTGACTGGGGTTTTTTCCAGGTTTTCCGCAGTCTTCATAACTGGCAAATGCCGGGGAGGTACCTAAACTTAGGCCTGGAACGCTTCCTTCCTTAAAAAAAAAAAAAAAAATCCTTTCCCAATATATCATTTCATTTCATATATCATCAGTGTCCACCGCCTGTGGTGCCTCAGTAGTAAAAACGGGCGTTAAACACTACTCAAAAAAAAAAAAAAAAAAGGTACAGGTATTGCTGTAGTTATTTTGAAAGAGATTGTCATCGAGTGGTTCTACATTCATGTGTTACTCTTTCATTATGTATAAATTGTGTGATAATTGTTCTTTATTATTTATGCTGCTACATAAACCTAGTCTTGTAGAGAAGTGGTAAAACTATCCTGGCAGTCATGTTCCATATACAAAACAGACAAATCAAATATCCTCACTGAATATATGTCTATATGCACAACATTATTAGGTATACTTAAAGTTAAAAGTATTTTATTTAAACTTAATCTTCAGTCAAGCTTAACTCTAAAAAAGCACAGCTTCATTTAAATGTATGAGCAAGATTTCAAATTGCCAATGACTGTTCCAAAACACAGAAGCTCTTAAAATATCAAAATTCGGCACATTAAACAAATCAAAATGTGACCGAATGCCGACTCTGTCCCATTGAAAATAACACCACCTGTCCTCGCTCTACCTGCACACGAAGGCAAGTACGAATTGCAGAGGAAGGGGGAGATGAAAGTGATGGAATGCTTCGGGAGCGTCGTAAATCCCTGCATCGGTGTTGTGGCGGTATGCAGACGGATATCCTCTACTGCTAAACGCTTGCTGGCAGTCGAACAACACCCAACTTGCCGACCACGTCGATCTATCGATTCATCGAAACACGTGACGAGCGAGATGCATAACTAACTACACCCCTCTAATCCTAGGTTTCAGGAATCTCATAAATTTTGTATCTTCCAAGAACATCTCGACAGGCAGCAAGCGAGGAAGAACGCAGGAAACGAAGTAAAGCACCGAGAAATAAATTCCCCTATGATAAAGGTCTTAATTTATTGTTGCCACGCTGTTGATTATTACGTAAAGGAGCGTAGATTGTAGACCGATTTTATAGGTTAGATGTCAGCACATGTCTTACGGTAATCTTATTGTTGAATTTAAAGCGCTGTCTTGAAACATGAGAACGGCGGATTGTTTACGTGCCTCGAGATGGAGGTGGCTGGATATGTGCAAAATGTATACATCCGCAAGTCTCGACAGTTTCTCGGACAAGTCGATAGTTATCCCATCGATACATGTCGAAACTTTCATATGATCTCCAGTTCAGGGCCTAATTTTCTCATAAAGTGTAATGTTCGCACGGAACATATTTTGAAACCTGTATTTTAGCTGTTAAATTGGGTGGAAAGAGGCATTTCAAGGGAGAGCACTGAGCTTTCTTATGCTTCTCTTAAACTAGTGTAAGGTGCTAACTTTTGTACTCTTATTGAGATAAAGCTACTCAGCAGTTTAATGTAAATAAGCATCTATTATTTATGAGTGAATGTAGCATAACTTCTTGACGTTTAAGTTTTTCTCCGAAATACAATTCTCTAAATATAGTTTCGTTCAAATTAATGGCACAGGAATTTAGATACTATTTAAGACCTAGAATAGCTGTTCCCATTCAGTATTACTGGAAATTATGTTTTAAGAGCTCTAAAGCTTCATTAAAAGGGGCTACATTACAGCTTTCATTATAAAAAATTAAAATATCTCATATAAAAATAGAAACATACTCTTTCATGAGTTACAGTACTGCAGTATTTTCATTTCAGACATTCCCCATTTGTTTAACTACATATTTAACATGAATTAAATTTTTAAAAAATCGTGTATTTAGATCTTGAGGGATTTAAAACCCATTATCCCCAGGCCCCCGCTTTGAACTTTTAAATAGCTTCACTAAATTTTTATACTTAAGTTATAAAGATTATATAGTAGTTATCGCATCTTTTATTAATTTTATATTTTCCTGGCAACTTAAATTGTTATTATTAGTTATTTTATGCGATGTTATATTCTACAAGAAAGAACGGAATGTAAACGGATAATCAGCAATCCCAAAATAGAATGCGTCACTATAATATTATTAATTTTAATTTTATCCAAAATTATTTTTTGTTCTAGAGCTAACTCACATATTATAAGCTCAAAATTCAAACAGCAATAATAACATCAGCGGTTGCCAGGCAAGGATAGAAAACAGGATATGTAATAACAATTGTATTCTTTTTAAACTTTATGCTCCAAAGTGTAAGGATGCCATTCGAAATTTTAAAATAGGAATGACTGTGGCGATTTCTATTTGATTGCTTTTTTAATTTAGACGAAATAAAAAATAAGCAATTTAGTTAGTTGTATGATGGAAAGAATATATTTTAGGTAAATTTAAATTTATTAATATTACAGTAAACAGCCTATTTCGGCACTCCTGACTTCTTATAGGCTTTTGAAACACTTTATTACCAACACAAAAGCATTACATTAAATTCTTAGTAGTTCTTATACTATTGTTCTGTTTAAACTCAAACAGCAATAACAACAGCTTGGGTTACCAGCTAATGACAGAAAACCAAAACAAAACATATAACAATTGAATCCTTTTAAAACTTTAAGCATCAAAAGGAAAGGATGACATTTGAAATTTCAAAATAGAAGTGGTTGCAGATGAGGGGGTGAAACTTAAAATTTAATCAAATCAGTTTTCAACTGCTCTGTCAATATCTGAATTTACTTGTTTATATTTATATTTGTTAAATGAAATTAAATCAAAACTGGATTGTTTTGAAATAAAAACGCTATATAAGACTTGATTGAACGTAAATAGAAGCAACTTTTATATTTAGGTTATTGTGTATTCCAAGTTAAGTATTTTTTATGTTCAAACGTTGCAGAGATAACAGTTTCAAATATTATTAAATGTTATTCTCATGTTTGTTCACGAATATGACACTTTTGATTCCAAAGCATTATGAAGGATATGGTGGAATAATTTTTAAACAAGATTTCATTAGATTTTTGAGTAAAATATAAAGATATAAAAAGTATAAAATTGCTAATTATTGATCTATGTAATTTTATAATGGTATTTAAATGCAATATGATTTTAAATACTAATTACTGCAAAAGTAAACGAACTTTATCTTTATGTGCATTGCTAACTATTGAATTCGTACGCATTTCGTCTCCGATGGCTTTGCATTGCATTTTTAAAATACACAAGTGGAAGAACTAATCAATTATTGCGACATTTTAATAGTACTGTAACATTATATTTGTCCTTTCAGAGCTAGCGAATAAAAGCATAGTGTCATCACCAGGTAATTCAAATGCAGAGGCATGTGCTCGAAACGAAAGTCCACTTGTGCCGCTTTTGCATGTGTAGCCTTGGAAAGAAAACCTCAGAAAACAATCAAGAGCTAGGAGGTGCAGTAATTTCATACGCAACCCTGAAATAATCAAGGCAAGCTCTTTGTTATTAAGGACAATGCGAAAAGCCTCGCTTCTAATTCATCCAAATCAGTTTCGTTTTCAACCGCCATGACCCATGCTTACCGAAAGTTACAGGGCGCATTATTTGATTCAAGCGAAGGATAGTCGAGTCCTGGAAGGTTTTCACAGTCATCACTACTGAAAATGGGATGGGTAACTGGAAAAGAAAAAAAAATATTGTTTCAACAGATTACTGGAAATATGGCAGGGACTTGTTTGCACAATTATTCTCTGCATTAAACACTTTGGGTCATATTGAATAAATAGTCCTCAAACTCCCTTATAATAGATGATCCTAATAGCATCAATAAAAGTTATACTCCATCCTTCAGATCAATATAAATAATTCTTACAAGAGTTAAACTCTCTCAGAAATTAAATTTTTATTCTTTTTGGTGTCGAAAATGTTCTTGGTGTTAAGATATTGATAGGAATTGTACACAGTAATGACAATAGAACAGTGAGTTGTTGAAAACATTAGTTGTAGCTTAAATTTTAACAATGCTTTCAATATATTCCCAATTGAAATGTTATAATGCGATGTTGATGTGATTATTCACTGAGCACTCAGTGCTTCATCTATGTGAAGAACACCGCACATCACTCTTATTGTTACAACAGTAATCTATCCATCAAACCCGAAATGTTTATGTCGATCAGACTTCAACTGGCATCATTTTACAAGTAGATTTCATCTGAGAAGCCCGTCGGTCCTGGTGGTTGTAGTGGTTACCATACTTGCCTCCTAAACCCAAGATCGCGGGTTCGAACCCGGCCAGGACCGATGGATTCGGGCGTAAAATCCTAAGTATGGCTTCCTTCGGAAGGAAAGTAAAGCCGTGGGTCCCATGCCGTACATTTACGGCACGAAAAGAACCTCAAGCCTGAAAGAAGAGGCCTCTGAGCAAAATTTGTCGACCGTTTCACGCCCTGAATTGAATGGGACGCTGATGACCTGAGCTGTTAAAGAGCGTCCATAAATAAATCAATAAAAAAATCGGAGAAGCCCTAATCAGTAATATTGTTACTATAAAACAGCTTAGTTATTAATTTATGCTTTCAGAAAGGTGCTAAAATATTAATCCTAGCAGAGTTTTAACATATAATTCCAGAAATATATACAATACCTTCTATATATATGAAAGAGTATGTGGGGGGATAGTCTATGCATGTGTATGCATGTGCATGGACGAATAATCGGCTCTGCCCTTACAGACAGCGGCTATCCTATGGCTTCAGTGCTGAACGGCAGCGGAAAAATCCGAATTCTACGGAATGCTGAAGCGATACATAGCGATGTACAAATCTTAAGGTGTAGCGTATGTATCAACCTTGGTAGTATAAAGGTACAATAAATGCAGGAGGAGAGAATAAAGCGGTTTCGAGTCAAAAAAAACAAACAAACAAAACAAACAAAACAAAACAGAAAAAAAAGCAACAGTGCGCTTAAAATTAACTATGTAGCTTAAACGTTAATCACATTCCGCTTTAGTTGCTATACAGCTAAGTGCATTTGGAAGTTAACGATATAACATGTAAATAAAATAAGAACGACACAGGAAAAGTATGTGCTTTTAAGCCTGAAAGTTATGTTTTATTATATACATATGTGCATCTTCAGTTTTTTTTTTTTTTTTTTTTTTTTTTTTTTTTTACATTTTCTGCTCTAGCGCTCTATAATAACCTTCACAACTTCAACCTGCTGAGGAATTCGCTGCGTTTACTCAGCTTCAGCAGGATGAACTTATGTATTTAGTTCCTGTGTTTCTCTTAATTCACTGAAATTGCTTTAAATTATGCTATATTTTTACTGTTTGTTGCTTATTTCTAATGTGTAAATCATCTATAAAAGTAATAAATCTATTGGTAATAAAATATGTATAAATCAATAGATATGAGTTGAGACTGTTGCAAAAATGGTAGAAGAAGTTACAGAAGCAATTGGTCTGTCATCAGTTCTATATTTTTACAACGCATGTTATTTTTACTTGATCTTAATTTCAAAAATTGAATTTTAGAGTAATTTTTTGAAACAAGAATGTAATAAGAAATACAAATAAAATAAAGGAAATAGAATATATGTATTTTCAATGTAATTGGAATGTAATAAGGAAAATGTTATAGAAACCCAGTGGGAAAAACATTTATAATAGTAAATATTTATAGAAAAAAATAACGCATAGCTAACTCATTAAATTATTAGTTCCAGGCGTTCTATTCCCCCACATTTTCTTAACTTTTATTGCTCTTTACACATTCTTCTGCATAATTATTTATATTTCTTTATCCCTGTTGAGCTCGACGTGGTAAATAATTTGTCGCCGCCGGTTCTGCGGTTTTTACCTCGTGTTGTTTGTATTTCGCCGCTAGTTTGTTGTGTACAAACCGTACAACCAGTAGAGATCATTATTATAGCCAGAGTACAACCAGCTGTCCCAGCACGCTCCTGTAACCGCAACAGTGTTTGCCGAAAGGGAATATAATAATTCCGTTCTGAGCAACATTGTCTTTAAAAAAAGGCAAAGGATTAAAAAGTGCATTCCAAGCAACAATAGTGAAGCCGCCAGACACCTATGAGCTCTTACAAACAGCAGCGCGATAACATATAAGCAGCGATAATTTCCGTTCCGTTATTTATATTCTTTGCTTTTATCACACTTTGCACAGTCATATTCGCTTTGATAGTTCATTATTTCCCCTTTCTTGTTACTTAAACAGAACTCACCGTTACTGTCAAACATACACGATGGTGAACCCGATAACTGGGTTTGCTCATAGCAGGTATCATAAAGGAAATGAGACGTTAGCAAGAACACTACAGCTATACCACAGTACTAATAAAAGGGCATAGCTTAGAGGAAATTATTATTATTATTATTATTATTATTATTATTATTATTATTATTATTATTATTATTATTATTAGGTTTATTTACGGGCGCTCTTTAACATCTCAGGTCATCAGCGTCTCATTCTATTCAGGGAGTGAAACGGCCGACAAATTTTGCTCAGAGGCTTCTTCTTTCAGGCTTGAGGTTCTTTATCGTGCCGTAAATGTACGACACGGGACCCACGGATTTACATCCCTTCCAAAGTAAGCCATACTTAGGATTTTTACTCCCGAAAACATCCATCGATCCTGGCCGGGTTTTAACCTGTGATCTTGGGTTTAGGAGGCAAGTATGGTTATCACTACACCTCCAGGACCGATTACTTAGAGGAAAGAGCATTGTATTAACTCTAAGCACAATGAAATTAATATTGCTACTTTTGACATGGTAATGAGAAGACCAGCTTCCATTGTCTTAGGGAAAGCTAAGTCTCCGACCTCCAGTTAGTGCCAACCTACTTTTGCAATACTCTGTAAACGCACTAACCTCTTTCGTTAGAGAGTGGAAATTGTAGTATCATACAATTATTTTTTTCCTTACTTAATTATAACAATTTGCTAATTTTGAACCTACTAATGATTATAAAGTGGATATCTCGCGGGTGTTACATTCCTGCCTTAGGTACATGAAGGAAGCATGTGAAAGGTGCGATCATAAGTTTCTGACCTGATCTTTTTTGGGTGGGTGATAAGATAAATGCACAGGTTTCGTTGAAACGGTGATGTTTCTTTCACACACCCACATTCAGCAATTTCGTTGATTTATCTCCCAAGATCCTCTTAATCAAATTTCCGGACTTTTTCAACATTTTCACGGATGATGCTCGTTCTATCAGAAACGCTCTTCTAACTTTCGAAGCATTCTGTATCACTCGAGATATTACATCATCGCTGTAAGGTTGCCGAAGTATGTTTAATGTCTCTATAATCGATTTCCCGTGCCTGCACATGATAACAAAAATACCGATTGCACTACTCCCAATGCAAATAATGTTCGTCACACTGCTAATTCAAGATTACAGATCCCTGGCCTGCGCGCGAAACTTGTCGATACCACCTTCTATGTACATTTATTAATTCTTATGTGCATATTGAGTATATTTATATTTTGTAAGTTAATTTGGTGGTTTCAAAAAGCGCCAATCTCAATAACTGCATACTTAAATAGATAGGTGACGGTGGTTAATGGAGTTTGAACAACTTCCGGTCTAAGTGCTACCCCACACACTTAAATAACTTTTTTTAAATAAAAATATATCAATTTAGTTGTTAAGGGCAATATTTAAAACAATGATGATTACATTTTATGTTTACCCCCTCAACTCTGACCATCCTACTTTAAAATTGCAAATGCTACCTTTGATACTGAATTTTTAAAGAGAGTTCAATTGTTTTAATATCTTTTGTTTTCTAAAGTGTTCGTGAGGTGCTGTTATGTGTTAGAATTTATCCAGAACAAATCTACAAAAGCATTTAATGTAATAGTTGTGTTTTGAAATAAGGTGTTTCAAAACCTTACAAGAAAGAACGGAAAGTAAACGATTAGTCAGGCTTTATTCCTACACCTAAGTAACATTTTTATTCTTTTCAAAAGCAATCGACATTACCAGTAATCCAGGATACCATGTAAAATAGAAAACAAAAGATGCACACCATTAAAGTCTATATAAAATGTAAGTATCATTAAGAAGGGGTGCATTTGATGTTTCTGAAAATTTAGGCTGGGGCAAAGGAGGGTTAAACCTAAAATATAGCTAGCATTGGTTGTAAACTTCCTCCTCAATTTCTACATTTGTGTGAGTTTTTAGAATTAACTCTATTTTAAATAGGTAATTGTTCACACTGGTATATTTTGAAATGGAAAAATAGTATAACATCTGGATTTACATTTGACTGAATTTTTTTTCTGAAAAAAACGCAGGGTTTTGAATGTTTCTCTTATAAATAACTATTAGTTAATGAAAAATCTGTTAATATACAAAAAGAGATAAAGTTAACAATAATACAAAAACATTTTCAAACTTTCAATTGAAGAAATTACTGACAAACGATGCTGGCGTACGAATTTTTATTTGAGGGGATTTTCAAGAAATTATTCTGTTAGGCTAATTTAAAGAACAGGTAAATCTATGACAAGCATATTGTGCAGCGTTGTTGGATCATTTGAAAGCAAAACTGAAAGATAAACGGTTAATATTGAGGACACAAACGTACTCTTTTAAAAGCATTACATGCCCTTCCACGCATTGAAATTATGACGGCTGAAGTGCTCTGAATGGGCTTCGAATTGCTTCCTCTGTTCCGCTTAGCGACTTTTTTCTGTTCTCAAACTTACAGCTTTCGCTTGGTGGGAAGGCATTTTCGTCGAATGAGAATGTTATACACTCCGTCTACGGCTATTTTCAGAGTTTTTGAAAGACTTTTTTTTCCTGGCGAAATGGAAAAACTGAAAAACAGCTCGAGAAAAGAGAAATAAGATTAATATTTTCAAACTATGTATTTAACTTCCTTTTTTATCACCGAAATCTCCTATTATATGTGTGTGTAATGTTTTTAATATGAATACATAATATTGTAATGTAACATTTGAAGAAACAGGTTTCCTTTTATGTTGCTCGTAGTCTTAAACCTCAAAGAGTAATGATGCAATGACAAGGAGTTGTATAAACATTTAAGACTTTGTCATCAGAGGTTAAGAGTACCTTATACCATCTGTCAGTGTGTTTTCGAAGACTCCTTATACCACATACAGCGTGCACAGACCTTAGGCGATGAGAATTTGCAAGCACGTTCTGAATTTACAAACAAGGTGTGTCAACAGGTGAAATAAGACGGCTTTTTAAGGAAATGGCTCTTCACAGACGAAGCGACTTTTCGTGTTAGTGGAAGAGGAGTGGGCGAAAGAAATTTCGCACATCTACTAGAAGCTTATAAGGTCAAGTCCAGAAATTAACGGATGGTGTGGAATGAATTTCTATAAAGTACATGGGCAGCTTTCAAGAACAAGTATGGCCATGGAGGACCAATAGTTCGGTCTGCATACTTGCCATATATAACGTCTAACTGCTTTCCTAAGAATTTTCATTTTTTCGAAAACGATTATTTTCTGGAACAATAAGAACACACATGAAAAAAGCCATAAATATTTAATCTTTCGAGATGTTATAACCAATTTCGGAAGAACTATAACCTATTTACGAAGAATTACACATTATGAGTTGTGTAGAGTTTGCAAGGCGAGTATATAACGTTCTACTTCCAGAAATTTACTGTTTTACAAATTTTGTATGCATTTTATAACAGTTGTAACAATAGTGCAATATTAACTGAATATAAACTGCAAAACGTGTCTCAAAGATTCTACTTTCATAAGAGCTATTTAAAGTGATTATTCAGGACGTGTACACAGGAATTTCTCATTGTTACTATGCTGTTCTAATGCAACTAAACTTGACCAGCTAATTCAAACGTTTCGCAGTCCAGTTCAGTTCGTCGCTTCATTTCTACTTTGTTCTGAACTTAAGTGGCATACACTAGATTTCTGGTTGGAGTTCAGGTGATTAATGTCCTGTGATTCGGCTGGTCAACCAAATAGTTTTCGATAATCTGTCCATTTCTTTGGATAACCAAATAAGATATTCCCATGCATAAAAGCTGAAATGTGCAGGAGCTCTACAATGCATGTACTTCGGAAAGATTTGTATAGCTCGATGGACATCGCTGTTGATGTTTTGTTGAATTATTCTTTGGCCTAACAGTGTAAGATATGCAGTTTGTAATATCTTATCAACAAAAGTATTTATGAATGAGCTTTGTATTGTTATATGGTAGCTTGGAGAATTTCTAGAATGATAACTCGGGTATTATCTCGCTTTTGACCTAAGATTTTACAGAGACCGAACCCATGTACTAGAAGATGACGAATGCTATAATTCTCTTGCCCCGTCCACATCTGTAAATGTCTCATTATGCTGAGATCCTCTGTTGGAAATATCCAATTTTATTGCTTTAGCTGAAATAGCTAACCTGCTGCTTTGCCGTACATGAGGGGCTTATCCACATGCCTTTTTGAAGGGGTAAGGGGTAAGATGATGGAAGACACCGGGCGGCCAGAATTCACAGTTAGTGAGGCACGACTATCATAAGATTCCCTAAAAATTATTTCAAGTAGAGCACTCCGAGACTGGCGGAACCCATTCCCCTGAGCTCCTCAGAAGGGAAGACTTTACACAAGAAAATTTACAAAGTACAAGTTACCGCACACAGCACCAGCCCTCTTAGCTCAGTCCTTTCGACCCTGTAATAAAACCAATGGAATGAAATGGAAGAGCGTAAAATTTATGGAAAGGCATTCTCATAAGCGACCAGAGGGAACCAGGATAAAAACCTAAGATCAGGATGACTGGCCAAAAGGGATTTGAACCTAAAATCTCCCGGATCGAGCCTCCCGTTTGGTCTAATGACGAAGGGGTAAATCCCACGACTGACGCCCCAATTTGTTTATGCTCAGAAATAGTCAAATATATATTGTGGCATAGCACTGAAACCCAATCATAATCATTAAGTAAACATCTGACAAAGTAATAACAGGCAAATATTTGTCTTTCATAAAGCTATAATTATTTTCTTTCAACAAAGTCGAGAAACCGTAATAACAGAAAAATAGTTGCAGATACAGCATTGGTGGTACGTATATCTTCGTGTGTGGGGCTTCCTAACCGCTACAGCACTATGCAGGGAATGCTAATTCACTGTATGATCTCTATTAGAGCTGGAGTCCTGAGGTACGAGATGAAAGAGAAGACCGGCCAACCGCATTACCTGACCGTGAAACAAAGACCCGACCGGCTAATACTTCCAGTAGCTCTCTCATCCCACATACAGCCCGGGGCGACCAACCCAATCTGCTCAGGTATCTTCAGCAAGATTCAATGCAACGGGTGGAGTTCTTTAGCGCCACAAACACTTTTTTTTACCATGTTTCTTTGGGGCTAGATCCTTTTAAAATGTTTTCAGCTTAATTAAAAGCGTTTGCTTCTGAATTGATACACCAAATAGTTTTTTAATTTTTTTCAGGCTTCCTACTAGAAAAAAATTACAATAATGCAATAGACTTTATTATATTATTATATGTTTGTCCTCTTGTATATAGATTATTTTATTCAACCATTTATCCTGAAAATATGTAGCAAAATAGAGACTTTTCAAGAATTTTATGTGCATTTCTAAGATTGAGGTAGAATTTATGAGCTCCCACCCCCAACTAAATTATGAGTTATTATGTTAATTAATTTATGTAACTTCCTTATTATAGTCATGGGTATAATATCATTTCTATCTTCTGTATATGTATTGAAATGTTGTGTATTATGTGATGATCTCATTAGTGTGGGAAACACTACCTATTTTCTGTTCTTGACTGAAAAACGGAACGAAGAAACTTATTGCACATTATAAACGTTATTTGTATAGGTGACCCAAGCAAAACCGTACCAATATTTCATGGAGAAATTCTAAAGCATGGTCCGTGGAGAAGATGTATACTGTTTGAAAGTTTTGCTGTTATTATATTAGGCAAGGATAGACGTAATAAAACATTTGACAACTACGGGGGTGAAAGACAAGATAATAACCTCTCGAAGGGAGATCCTGTTTCATTTAACATGTGAGAGATGCGGGTGATGAAAAAATCACGTAGTGCATATAATACAGCAGAAAAGGAGCGGAGGGATTATTTACTTGTACGACAGGAATATTTGTGAGTTCACTGCACGTTGTTCCCCTTAGTTGACTTCATTTTTAATACGCTTGTCTATTCTTAGAAGGTCTAATTTTAGTAACTGCCGTATAAAATATATTATTTAAAGGAAGACTGTTCTAACTCATATATTGCTACCGTGTACCGAACACCTGAGAATCATAAATGCATTCAACGATCACACAAAGGACAACATTGAAATATCCTAGTTAAACATTAGTAACCATAAACATACTAATTAATAAAATTAAAACGAATTTCAATCATCAGATAGACAAATGGTCTGAAATACTGGCAATCTGCATCCTTTATAAGCAAAAACCAGGACAAGTTGGCGTTCAATACAGACTCGTATTACTCGCAATTCATATCAAAGTGCTCTTTATTTTCGATGCAGAATCCTGTCTATGCGAGTAGGTGCTAAATATGACCACATTGGAATGAACAATGTGGTCCTCATGATCCGAAATAGGAGGCCTAATCCTTTTGAATAATGATGATTATATATTATTATTTAGTTTTTATGCAGTTTACACAATGGGATTCCTCAACCACCTAGATTTCCTTTTAAACAGGTGAGTACATCACTCTAGTGAAGCTTAAATCATTTATGAACTAGCGGGAAAATTGTATTATGGAATAACCTGTGAAACCGTTCAACTGATCCGCCCCCACTAAAATATAACTATCATGTATATTATGCAGCCCTATCATCATAAATTGGCACTGAAATTAATAATATAAATATTATGTTTGTGTCATAAGCAGTAACTAGAACGTAGCAGCATCATAAAAGCTTTTGAAAGTTTTTATGGCGGTCGCGTCCATGGCCTCATTGTTGAGTTTTAAAGGGATAAGCTTTCTTTTGCAGGGAAATAAGGACATTTAAACCGTCCGCGGGAGGGGGGCACTGACCCCTACCGACTTGTGGTCCGTTAGCTCTTTAAAGTATCCAATGATAATATGTCTTAAATACATTCAAATATACGAATGAAGTGTGAGGCAGGTAAAATTGAATCAGCCAATGAAAAAGTTTGTTTGAACTTTTAAAGAAAGGTGCGAGGATACGCGTGGCTTTTCGCCCTCTCTTAGCCAATGATTTTCAATTCGAATTTGATACATAAGAAACTCGAATTGGCCTTCGCCCCGCTGGGGAAGGCAGTTCTCAGTTTCACTCAGTACACACTGGAGTTCTCAGTTTACGCAGGTTACTCAGTTAATCAGATTACGCAGACCTAAGCAAGCAGTTCTTAGTCGAGAGTATACAAAAGCAGTACTTGGCACATGACAGTACTCAGTTCGGGGTCAAGCCAGGCACTTAGTACTCAATTTTGTGTATTCAGTTGACTTACTCTGCTCAGTTCATTTCAATTCGACTCAGTTAAGCAGTTCGCAGTATTGATCTGAACGTTTTACATTCGGCAACTAAGCTTATATACAAAAAGGTCCAGTCTACCAAACACGAAAACACCAAAGTACGCAATAGAATTTGGACATAATAAACTACGCAATTTATTACACATACGAGGAAAGGTCCATAAGTTTCCGGCCTAGCCATTTTCTAGGTATGGTAAAGACAAAAACAATATTTCACTTTTCAATATAGTTACCCTTTATTGTAATACACTTCTCACATCTTTAACATTTCAATTCCCCCCCCCCAAATAGTCAGACGTCTTGTGTGCAAAATGGGCATAAACAGCATCCATCACTTCGTCACACTTAAACTTCCTTCCTCAAAGATGATCCTTCTTGAGTTTTGAGAACAGGAAATGGTCACTGGGAGCTAGATCAGGACTGTAGGATGGATGGTCGATCTCCTTGAAGCGACATTTCTTTACAGCTTCCTTTACAACAAGAACTGTGTACACAGTGCGTTGTTGTGAAGAAGGCGCACATCACCACTCAGCTTTACTTGCCTTTTCTCTATGATGGAAGCACGTAGTATGTAAGCCAGCACAGTACTCTTCATTTACTGTGGTGTTTTTCTCCTTGAAGTCAATGCAGAGATTTCTTCACAGTCTCAAAAGATATTGGTCATGATCTTTTTGGTTTATTGAGTGACCTTGGCCTTTAGAGGCGGTGCTTCGGCAGGTGTACGTCACTCCATTGATTCTCTTTTGGACAAGAAATCATAGTGAGGATCATAGTTCCATCTCCTGTAACAATGGTTTGCAGAACGTCTCTCTCGTTGCCTGGTAGAGCTCCAAAAATGCCTGACAATAGATGACTCTTTGCTGCTTTTGGACTGAGGAAAGAAGTCTATGCACCCATCTGCACTAACCTTATTCATGTTTAAGTGTTCATGAGTAATTCGAAAGACTGATGTTTTAGAAAGGCCCAACGTTGCTGCTATTTCTGTAATTTTGAGCCGCCGAAATCTATCCTTCCACAAGAGTGAAGTTTTTAGCAGGGAGCAACTCCTAGGGTCGACGTGCACACTTTTCGTCTTCAATGCTTTTTCGACCCATTCGAAAAAGTTTGATCAAACATGGGGTGGCGGATGCTTCCCCACATATATCGTCCAATCACTGTTTAATTTCATTTCGAGTAAGTCCTTCTTTTGTGAAGAACTTAGTAACAGCACAGCTGAAAACTCCATTTTGTACATGCCGCAATCTTCTACACATCCATCTTTATCAACTATGTCTGACCAACAGAACATCGCATAGCAGAAGTTACAGCTGCAATTATTTACTTAACAGATAAGATATGACACCAGATAAGGGCTTTGTGAAGACGATAAGGATTTATGGCGAGGCCGGAAACTTATGGACCCTCGTATATATTATGTCGCATCACGTACTCATTTAAACCTTTAAATTCCACTCCCGGTCCTGTTGAGCCCCACTCAACGAAAGAGTGGAACCACCCTGAGATATTGTTGCCATTGAAGCGTCGGCAACAACACCGAGGCGGTTCACAATCAATCCAGAAATTTGGTTCACCAATAATGTCTACAACAGCAACAACAACTTCAAGTTCACAAATTGAATATACTGGACATTTTTAGATATAAGCTTGGTTGCTGTATATGAAACCTTCAGTCCAATACTGCAAACTGCTTAACTGAATCGAATTGAAATGAACTGACAGAGTAAGTGGACTGAATACGCAAAACAGAGTACTGGGTGCTTGGCTTGACCCCGAACTGAGTACTGCCAAGTGCCAAGTACTGCTTTTGTGGCGTGGCTGCCATACTAAACTGCTTCATACATTAGCTCACGTACAACATAGTCAGCTCCCGAAACCGCTTCACCTGTTAATACACCTAACACACGATATCTCTGCAACCAGCCTACGTCACACAACCTGATGTGGTTTCGCTACTATCTGCCGATACATTGACCTTTATGACATCTGCTGAAACACCATGTAAACTGCATATTGCATTCTAGTGAGCTATTTGAATGCCTATCACTTTAAAAATAGCTAATTTCATAAACTAAACTGGCATAAACTTTCACTCAAGCGCGTAACTACTAATGGTTTCTTAGGAAAAATAGCTATTACAGTAGCAGGTTGTGCGCAGGTGCAGGATGCTCTCTATCTGTCTCGTTGAACAACCTTTTCTAGTGCGAGGTCTATTAACTAATCCCTAGCCCAACAGCCCCGGAGGGTCAAAGCTTACCGCACATCGCTGTATTCTCTGTCTCCGCCTTGCGACATCATGAACAAAAAGCAGTATTTCAGAGGGGACATGTTTCACGACTAAGCACACAGCACCCTGCGCCATTGCCATTGTTGATCAGGAGCCGCTACTTCTTCATAAGGCAACTCTCATTTGACACCACGAAGCTGGGTGGACCCCATTCCAGACCTTCCTAACTTGCACACTTTCTAAGCAGGTACCGGGAATCGAACCCGGGACTTCCCAATCAGCAAGGAGGTGATCGCCTGTTACTAGCATGAATGAATGAATGAATGAATAGTGTTTTAACGCCCATTTTTGCTACAGAGGCACCACAGGTGATGGACACTGGTGATACATGAGACGAAATGATATGCTGGGAAAGTATATGTTTTTGTTTAAGGAAGGAAACGTTCAGGCCTAAGTTTAGCGTACCTCCCCGGCATTTTCCAATTATGAGGACTGAGGAAAACCTGGAAAAAACCTCAGTCATAGGGACGGTTCTAGTGGGATTGGAACTTGAGACCTCCCGCTCACGAGTCCGCGCCTTAACGATCTCGGCCACCCGCGGCGGTACTGTTACTAGTGAATATTATATTTTGCATAGATGTAAGCTAAGAAAAAATAGGGAAATCTGTTTAGAGTTTTGTGCTAAAAGAATATAAACAGCTACCGCTCATGAGCAAAGGAAGATATTAAAAAGGAGAAATTTCTCTTAAATTATATTTTTAGGACTCCTAAGGAAAAAAAGATAAGAAACAAAGCAAAGTGGAAAGAATTAATGCGCTCTGAAGAACCTATAAAATTAATCGTAATATATAAAGAGGGAGAAAAAAAGATAGCAAATAAAACAAGTGTGCAAAAACAAACTTTAAAGTTTTGTTATGGCAATAACTTGTGGCACTCTACAATAGATTAGTGTCTTTCACAATTTATGTATTTTTCACTGAGACAGAGGCACTGTTTGACCGATTATATGGTACACTATGAAGTTCAGAATGATAGAATTTATAACTATTCAAAACTCTTTAATTATAGTTGTGGGTTGCTTTCCCGAAAAAAATACAATTTCATCCAACTAATTTCATTCCGCTATAAGAGTTTTAATTATAGTGTCAGTATTTCTGTTTTTTAAGATATTGTGATCTCTCAAAAACAAATTATTCTTCTAGGTTTTTAAGTTCAAAATTGAGGAATATTAATGCACTTTTAGTAATTTAGTAACAATATTTATTGGTACTAAGGAAATGCAAAGCGTAAACTAAAGAGCTGTATGGAAAAGTTAAATGTTAGCCAGATTAATTCCTATACCAGTAGCAGAATTTGTATTTGTACTATAGCCAATTCGGAAGAAAAATAATGGCTGGTAAACGTAGAAGTTATTTTCATGGAGAAAAGACAAAAATTAATGAGTAAAGCTTGTGAATTTTGTAGAAATATCTAGAATTCATATACGTTCGGGCTGTTATCTTCCTCATATCTAGCAAAATATCAAACACATATATGAATCATTTTCAGCGTATGACACATTTTTTTTACCACCACAGGTGGCTGAGGTCGTTAAGGCGCGGACTCGTGAGCGGGAGGTCTGGGGTTCGAATCCCGCCAGGACCGTCCTCCCTAACTGGATTTTTTTTTACAGGTTTTCCTCAGTCCTCATAAATGGCAAATGCCGGGAAGGTACCCCAAAATTAGGCCTGGAACGTTTCCCTCCTTAAAAAAGAATCCTTTCCCAATTTATCATTTTACCTCATGTAGGATCATCAGTGTCCACCTGCTATTAAATGCAAGTAGTTACCATCGGTTTTCATCATTATCATGGTTTATCTTCGTTATTCTGATCCCTTTTTGCACGGATTCCTTTTTGCCAGATTTGCTTTGCTCACAGGTAAACATGTAAATATAGTCACAAACTTTGCAAGAAAACTGGCTTCTTGTAGGCGTTTAGAGTCTTAGAAATAGATTTTAAGTCGGTCCTGGTGGTGTAGTGGTAACCATACTTGCTTTCTAAACCCAAGATCGCGCGTTCAAACCCCCCCAAGATCGATGACTTTTTTCGGGCGTAAACATCCTAAATATGGCTTCCTTCGTAAGGGAAGTAAAGCCGTGGATCTCTTGTCGTACATTTACGGCCCGAAAAAGAACCCCAAGCCTGAAAAAAGAGACCTCTGAGCAAAATATATCGGCCGTTTCACGCCCTGAATTAAATGGGATGCTGATGACCTGAGATGTTAAAGAGCGTCCGTAAACAAAACAAATAGACAGTGGATTTTAACTTCTCTTTTTGGTACAGAAGCACTCTCTGACTGCTTCTCACCAACTTATTGCCCATTAGATATCATGCAACTGTTCTTTCTGTAATAGGCTGATGCAGTACTATCGATGAAGTTTGCTGAATTAACCGGAAATCACATAATTTATGTGTGCGGCTTTATCAACTGTTATTAATGATTTTAGCACGACCAACATTTTCCCAAACTTATTTTCTGAAGTGATAGCCAGCGGAATAAGAACCACATTTTTGGGGGGGGGGACACTTCTGCCCTCATGTCCCTCCGCCCATGTGTAGTTCTTCCCAAACACTACCGGAAGGGCGTCTAAGTCATCAGAAGAACAAAAAGACGTCCTTGACAACAAATTCGCACGGAATGGACGTGTGACTTTGTAGACAGAGAAGTTGAACGAAGGTCAAACGAGAGCATTGTATTGAGTTCAGTCCGATTGAGAAATCGCGTAGTATGTAGGTACCTTGTTGTTACTACAATATGACACGACGGACTGTTCCGTGCTATATTTTACCGCGTTGTATTGTTGAGGGAACAGATGACTCACGGCATGCGTGGGAAGAGTAACGTGGGCACCGCTTGTCTCGGATTCTAGAATATTAAACAAGTGGTTCTGGTTAGAAGTGTAGCCCACTTTAAGTCCGTTCGTTCCTGAACTGTTAGTGCCCGGGGATCCCGTCTCTTAAGGTGTACTTTAAAGTGAGGTCAGGTCACAGGTATCGGTTCCACCAATTTTCTAAGACCGTTTTTCAAGCATCTAATTACTTCCTCCTTCCGACCTTTGACCTAATAACTTATAATCATAATTTATAATGTTTAGGAGGTACTTAAGGGGCTTTTATTTACCCTCTGGGAGAGATTTTTAGTGTTATTAACCTTCTACCTTCCAACATAAGGTATTTAAAATTCCTTTTGGTTGTCCCTAGGCTTAAATACATCCATCTAAATATGTCAATTTCAGTTTTTTTTATCATTTTTAACATAATGTGACGCTAATATATTGCTACAATTCCGAACCTGGAGGACCACTAAGTTTTAATCATGGTTTTAATTACTAAACAAATTACTAATTACATAAACCTTTTTTGAAAGAAAATGATTTGAAAACCTGGATTAGAAAGAACGAGGAATATTGCTTTAATGCATGATGATAGACTTTTAAAATGGGTGTTATAAGCTTATACAGAGCTTTTATTTCAAAAGTTGATAGTCTAAATAACTGCTTACTTAGAATAAATATAATTAAACAAAATAAGCAATAATCCCTGTAACTATTGAAGAGTAATTTTAAAAACAATGTTGACTATATCTTACATGTTATCCCTTCATCCTTGTCACTCCCCTTGTTAATTTCAAATGGCACCTCTACCTGATATTTAAATTGTAAACAATGTTAATCTGTTAATTATATTTTCATTCTTATCATTGTGTGACAACCTGATTTGTTATTATTCTGAATTTAGACACAATGAAAATTGTCAGTTTGCTGCAGGATTAAAACAAGTTTATTTTGGATTATAGAGTTAAAGACTGACAGAGATGACGCACATGAAAAAACAGCTAAACCATTGTATCACATACAGTATAAACAAGCGTAATATCTAAGTTTATATGCAGGATGGGACATTTAAGGTATCGCGGCCATTTTACTCCGAAATGAAGGGGAAAGTCAAAAAATGCTTTAGACAAAATTTGAAGTGTTCTTAGGGGAACATATAGCGATTTTAACTTGTCCTTGAAATGCCATTCTCAAGGTCATTCAAGATTCCCCCCCCCCAAATGGTGATGTATTTTTCCCCCCGGTAATGGAAATAGCATTCAATTTTCAGTGTAAAGGTTCTGATACATCTATCAGCTAGGGTTTTTTGAATAGTGTTTAACGCCGGTTTTTACTACTGAGGCACCACAGGCGGTGAACACTAATTATACATGAGATAAATTGATACATTGGGAAAGGATTTATTTTTAAGGAAGGAAACGTTCCAGGCCTAAGTTTAGGGTATCTCCCCGGCATTTGCCAGTTATGAGGACTGAGTAAAACCTGGAAAAAACCTCAGCCAGGGAGGACGGTCCTGGCGGGATTCGAATTCCAGATCTGCCACTTACGAGTCCGCGCCTTAACGACCTAGGCCACCCGTGGCGGTTCAGCTAGGGGTGATAGATGTATTAGAATATGACAATGTGAACACAATATCAAGTTCACATTATAAACAATTTCAATTCAGTAAATGCTCGAAAGTATGACCATTAACTTCGATGCATTTTCGAAAACGTGCTTCAAAAGACCGATGAACACGTCTCAACATTTCTTCGCTGATTCTGGCACAGACATTCCTAATTTTTTGACGTAGTTTACCAGGTGTAGTTGGTACGTCTTCATAAACTTTTACCTTTAATGTATACGCGACATTATAAATGCCTCAACCTGTATGTATATTATAGTTAAGTGAATAGGTCACCAGCTAAGTATAAGAGGCCCTCTGCCCAGTCTTTTCCCATTAATTAATTAATTCATTCATTCAGTTATATTTGTTAAATACCAAAATACGGGTATCACAATAGATACCCGATAGTCTTTGTAGCTTTATTATGGAAAGATGCGAACCACAATAACATAAATCCAGGCAGCCAGGCAACGATAGAGAGAAAAAGATGCGATATCAATTGAATTCTCTTTAAAGTGTAAGTATCATAAAGTAGTGGTACCATTTGAATTTTTGGGTATGAAAGTTAAACTCTAGCGGATTTTGTTTAACCTTAATTTATATTATATAGGTAACTATCAAACTGGAAAGTTTTAAAACAAAGGCTTTATATAAAGAACAAGAATATTATAACTGAAATAGAAAAGACATGCATTATATTGAAAATGGTATTGAAAGGAGTGCTGAGGTGAAAATAAAAACAGGGAAGCCTAACAAACAATAGATGGATAGTGTAGGAAGGTGTATGACAGGTGAGAGATTGATGAAATAGGACATAGGAGACTGAGGTAAATGGGAGGGTACGTTTTTGGGCGGGAGAATGAACAATATGCTATAGAAATCCTAAATGGAACAGTATTATTACTTTAACATGCAGTGGGATGAATATGCAAGGCTATATCTATAAACGAAAAGACAAGTTTCTATTAATATAATGTATAAGATCCAGCGCAAGTGACGATAACTCTCAACTATTATATGAATTTTTTTCTAATACAAGAGAAAATTAAAGATAATATCTGATTAACTGAATACTCGAACAACTAATTTTTTTAATAAAACCTTAGTAACTTTGATTAAATACCGGTGGTTACCCATTAGGAGGGTAATTCATAGTCTTGTGGATGCCTGCATACAGAGCTATCTTCTACAGCAGTGTTAAGTTAAGTTTTCCACTCTGTACATTTGTAAGGAAGACTCTAGTAACAAGACCGTATATAATTTTTCTATTGTGAATTAATAGATGATACCAGTGTAAGAGTTTAGTTTAATTCATTGAATAAAATCTAAATAACATATAAAAAGTTAGAAAAAATATTTAAGTCTATCTGTATAATTAGCAATTGTACCTGTATGTTAGTGGCTCTGAATACTTATAGGTTGTAGTGGAGTGTTAGAAAACTAATTAGAAAATATTTCATTTGCACATTGACTCTAACTTTCTTCTCTTTGTCAAAGACTGAACTTTCCTTACAGATATGCTGAATAAGCACAACTTTTAAACTTACCTAAACAACAGGAGAGGATGGAGACAGTAGAACAGTGCGATTTAACAGTTTGAAGTCCATGGTTCTACTAACTCGCCCTTAGTCTTACGAGAGACAGTGCGTTGTTATTAAACGAAATCATCACCGCTATGTTTATTACACGTCTTTCTCCAACCAGGGCGCCTCTGTGCATCATTTTCAACATTTGCTCGTTTATTTTTCAGCGTTGCCAATCGTTATATATTTTTTTACCTTTATCGCCATGTTCGATCAATTGGAACTTGTGAATTGGAGTAAAAAAAAGGATAAATATAAAAAAAAAAAACCGCAACAAAACACTGTGTCCTCCGTTACTAGCATTGGCCCAAAGTTAGGTTTAGGTTATGGTGTGTATATGTATGAATTGATCAGGGATTCTATTTCTGCCAATTTTTGCCCTGTTGTATTTTTTTGGTCGCACGTTCCAGTGTTATCTGTTATCCAGTGCATTTCTTGCTGCTGGTTCAACCATAACGCCACCACAATGCGCCGCCATATATTCTTCTTGATCGATTTCAGCTATAAAAGTGCACGTAATTTTTGGTGGTGGTAGATGCATTAATATCTTTCGACCCATGCACTTCAAATATTCACTGTTCTGTTATTTTAAGTATGTTTAAAACTACTGCAATATGGAAAATTTACCCAAAGTTTTTGTTCGCATAATTAGGAGATATTTTAATATGATTTAATATTTTTTATTCTATTCATATATGTGTTCTAAATTTATCACGAAAATATGTAAAAATGTGTCTTAAATAATTTAATGTTGCAAACAATAATAAAGGAGTGATCACCTCCGAGGTTTAGTGGTAGCGTTTGCAACTACTGATCCGGTGGTCCTGGATTCGAATCCCGATCAGATAAAGCTGTCTGTTAAGGTTTTATCCGGAGTTTTTCCTTGCTCTAATAACGTGATAGCTTTCCGAGCTCATTTGCGCCATTATTAATTCATTACATTTCATATATCCCTACAGACTTACACCTACAGTATTCAGACCACGATATACAGAAGTCGCGAGAAGCCCAATGATGTCAAAGTGGCATTAAAAAAATTAAAAAATAAAATTGCCAATAGTAAGAGAAGAAGCTCATAATATTAAGATAAAGGGCAAAAGTATATTAACATTTAAATATTTAGAACATGACATTGCATAGCCCAAGTTTATCAACATTATTCAGAAAATTACTCTGAAACAACATTATGACATAAACTTATTGTGTAATGATATTGCAGTTAATCATCTTATATCTTATTAGATTTTCAGTAATGAGCGTTATATTTCCTTTCAGTCATTGTTTTATAAATTAATTCAACTTCCTGTCAAATTCACAGACTCTATAGTAAAGGGGAAGTTACAGGCTGCTCAGGTCTTCTACACAATAAACCAATAATTAAAAATATATTATATTAGCTTTGCATGTGTGTACATAAATGATCTAAATCCACTCGTTTCAAAGCGAAACTCTTAGATTCTAAGCTTTGCTAACTGCCTCTATCAACTTCCCCTGTATTTGGACAGTTAATGGAAATCTATTCCTAAGATAAGGCTGATCTACTTTGGTGTCAAAGATTGGCATTGTTCAAAGACACGCGTTTTCTTATATTCCTTATGTTTGAAGTGCATTTCCTAAAATCGGGTGAGATCTCCGAAACAGAACAATCATGTAAAGCGCAAATTAAGGCATTTCTAAACAATTTAGATATAGTAAACGGATTATTATTCATTATGGGATATTTGGTTCTTCCGGTTTTATTAGTCGTATATACATCATTCAGTTATTTTGAATTCGACCTTTACTGAAATGCAAACTTGATATTAAAATGAAAAATCAGTTATTATATTAATCTGCTAATAGCTGCACATTATTTGTTTATTCTGTTGTGACAGAAATTGCATTTTGTAACTATCAACATGAAAACAGTTAATGATTCTTCATATATGAACTTCGTTATATTTGACTGATTCATTGATTAGATATCGTAATACATTTTTATTTTGTTATTATTCCTGCTTTCATAAGATTTTGATGAAAAAAAATGTTTTTAATCACGGATGTCCCAAATTCATTTAAGGCTTTTCAATACCCTCTCCTGTTTTTACGTTTTCATTTGTCTCTTTCGAATGATTTAGCGTTCAGGCTGATTCTTGCTCTCTTCATAACTTTTTTCCTCTTCCACCTTATTGTGGTATTTGCTGGAGCCATGATTACAGAAAATGTTAATATCTTATCGCTTTGAAAATAAAATTGTATAATAAGTACACTTGCGTATTTACTGTCATCTAGTCGGTCCTGGTGGTGTAGTGGTAACCATACTGACCTTCTAAACCCAAGGTCGCGGGTTCAAACCCGGCCAGAATCGATGGATTTTTTCGGGCGTAAAAATCCTAAGTATGGCTTCCTTCGGAAGGGAAGTAAAGCCGTGGGTCCCGTGTTGTACATTTACGGCACAAAAAAGAACCTCAAACCTGGAAGAAGAGGCCTCTGAGCAAAATTTGTCGACCGTCCCACGTCCTGAATTGAATGGGACGCTCATGACCTTATTTGTTAAAGAGCGTCCATATCAACAACCAGTCATTTTAGACGTGGAGTTGATCATAAAGTAGTCTTTTATTTCTTGAGTTTGGAATTGTGATAACACAATATTTTCAGCTGTTATGATTTTGATTTTTTCTTTTATTTAATCTTTATTCTCTTTGGACTAAAATTTAGTTTGCCTTTTAAGATAACTTTAAATATAGTGTGTTTTTGCACCAAAAGTCCAAAACAGCCTTGGAGCCAGATGAGTGATGCTACGAAGGTTTGCTGACTACAGTAAGAGTTGCACGCATATAGAAAAGGAAAGTGAAAGGAAAAGATAACGTCATCCGGTCGTTGATAACTAAAGAAAGGAATGTTCAAAATAGTTTATTAATGGGAAAGAAGGAAAAGAAAGAATTTCAAAGGAAAAGATTGCCACTTGAGACAGCAAAGGGACAAAAATACAACTAGAACTTATGTAAGTTGAACATTTCTTTTATATATTATCATTTAGATAATGTTTATATAAATATTTTATCTAATTAATGTTATTTCTAATTTTTTAATTCGTACAATTTTTAATTTTCGAAAAGGATATCTTCTGATTAATAATCCTTGCGGTTGTTTTTATTAACTATAATTTATTGTAAATTAAACTCCAGGTTTTAGACTCTATAATGTTGATTATCAGCCATAACTTTATGCAGAACGCTTCGTTTTCTCAAAAAAATCAATCTGGCAACTTCTTGATTGATTTATTTAAACGATATAATTTATAGTCCAATAAAAAACATATAATTTTGCAAAACATTAACTGATTTTTTTTTGTATATCTATCGTCTTGATTATATTACAAGATTTTCTTTGCTAATTTGCTTTGGTTGGGCATCCCATTACTCCCAGCAAAATATTAAAATACTTTGTTTGGTTACTATTCCAGTAGAAGGAAGATAAGTGTTTAATGGCTTAATAAAGGCTGGTTATTATCCGTAAAGCAGGCTCGCAACATTGATCTGAGACTATTTTCAACATGAACAGATATTTGCAGCAGTCCTGAGCAGAGACGCCGGCGCGCAACGTCAGACATATTGGGCGTATTCATAACTTCATTGTTTCTTAACTGTTTCAAAAGCACAGCATTTACATATAATATAGATACATACAGTTTAGAGGCAGGACAGCTGCACGAAAATGTTCCATATGTCCTTATTTATGATCTCTGACAGAACGAGCACGATACCTCCTACCTTTCATCGCCATGTCAATTTAATACTTTAGGTATTTAATTTGTTAATTTAGAATTCTCCGTTGTCTTTATAAGGACGGTTTTATAAATGTATTTGGTAGCTGTCAAAACGAATGCGTTATTTATCAAGTAAGTAGATGCAGAAAAAAGCTGAGCAGACGCAAGCTTCTTTTATATGACCTTCCTCAAAACCTAAGTGTAACATATACTGGCGATGACATAATGCAAATTTGCTTACATCAGATTATTTAAACCTCTCATAAATATTTCCATGAACGTCTTTATTTTCTCCATTCCGGTAACTCGACATAATGCAAGGAAGTGCTTCCTTGTACCCAAGAACTCTTCGGGTGTTCCTATCTCTACAATCTTTCCGACTATACATTACAGTTGTTTACAGTAATATAATTTATGGAAATATACAATGCGAAGTCAAAAGTTTCTTGACGCGTGTTCTCGCGATTGAAATCCCGCAAACTTAGCGAACCTCGCCCCGCAAGCAATAAATGGAAATTGTGTACACTGTTAGTGCATTATAAGTTCAACATTTGCATAAAGAAACTGTATATTACAAGATTTTGAGATAATTATTGTAAATTTTTGATTGACCGGCACGGAGGAGAAATTCAATAGTTTAGGCACACCAGAGCCTTTTGTACCTACGACCCCCAATGGGAGAATCTCCGAGAGGAAGGAATGAGACGAGAGAGCCGGGGGTATACACGGGATCCGTTACATTGTCTCCAGATGGAGCATCCCAACGCCGGCGAAATCCCCTACAAGAAATCAGAGCCTCTCTGAAAGGCTGCTTCCACACTAGATGCCATGACAGAAATCTTTCCCAGGCCTCCGCTACACCGCACCCAACACCAACCCTTCTTGCTTACGATTCTACAGTCAGAACCAAATTAAATTAGCTTAAATGGCAGAGGAAACATTCGTGGAAAGGAAATATCCTAAGCAACAAGTACAAACACAAAAAAAAAAACCCTGATAACCGACTCTAAGGACTTTGAATCTGAGACCGAATCTGAGACCACCCGAATGGGAGTCCTAAGCTTTACTGCTTCAGCTATCCTCCCCAGTATTAGGTATTTTATTTTCAGTTTGTTCCATTCAGTAATCAGAATCGATTAGTTTATTTTGCTCACGTTCCTGGTATTGTTCTTTATCATGCTTAGCTAGCCAACAGTCATCGTGCATGAAGCATGTACAGATTCCTGAGTTGAATTGTGGTTTTGTTCAGACATTGATTAATGGTTACTGTATGGTAAGAATGGGGGAGAAACTTGACCTTTTTAAGCTGCTTAGCTTCTTTACTGAAGATTGCCCTTACGGTCAGTTGGTGAGCTAAACATGTACTGACGTTTCTCTTTCACCTTCCTTCAGTTACAGGGAGGAATTTGTGTATTAATCACATAAAAAGAGTGCAAATATGGATCATAACTAACATTTCCTAAATACTGGCAAGAATCTTGAAAAAATATTGATCCATATTGGTCAGAGGTGTGTGCTAACTGCACTAAGAGCTGAAGACTTCGGTTTACCTTACAGCTATCAGGGGGTGTGACATTTTGCTATCAGTCCAATGTCGCGCCGAGGCTACTGCACCTAAAGATGCACGTGTGTTAGGTGTTCCGGAACGCGGTATAGGTGGCAGCATTGTCATTCGCAGTCCCGCCAGGTGACCATGACAGAGCAAATACATATATTCAAGAGGAACCTCCTCCCAAGTGACAGCAGCCTTGTAAACCTTTTGTACTTGCTTCTGGTTTGTGCAAATCCACCTCCCTATAGCCGTTTCACATCAGACTGCATTGCTGAAGGCGTTCATACCATATCCTAAAACGACATATAGTAGAAATTAACATAGGTAATATGGGAATAGTACATTAGTAGGATACACATTAGAAATACACATTAGTTAGCTTTGATTGATTTATTTATTTATGGACGCTCTTTAACATCTCAGGTCATCAGCGTCCCATTCAATTCAGGGCGTGAAACGGCCGACAAATTTTGCTCAGAGGCCTCTCTTTCAGGCTTGAGGTTCTTTTTCGTGCCGTAAATGTACGACACGGGACCCACGGCTTTACTTCCCTTCCGAAGGAAGCCATACTTAGGATTTTTACGCTCGAAAAAATCCATCGGTCCTGGCCGGGTTTGAACCCGCGTTCTTGGGTGTAGGAGGCAAGTATGGTAACCACTACACAGGACCGACACATTAGTTAGCGCCTTTGTGGTTATCGTTATGATGGATTCCTTTAGTTACTGAGGATTCCGGCATTATTGAACATTTTTCAGATTTTTAACAGAGACCTTCTGAGATTCATGTAATTGCATGAGCCAATGTGCTGCAATCTTTTCACAAGCACACAGTAGTTGATATGATGCTTCATCTGGTTTGTTATATCTCCTATTACAAGTTGAAACAACTTCCTTGTCAATCTTGCAGAGTTGATAGTGGCCCGTTAGTAGTCTCCCATCGAACTTGACTATTTGAAGCAGTTCCCAAATCTTGTATTGTGTGAAATGTTTCATGAAAGTCTACTGTGATTTCTAGTGCTCTTTGTGTTTCTTACAAGTCCACTCCTGTATGTATTCGTAGAACTCATCGACCCTTCTTAGTGAAGCCTCTGTCTTTCGCTGCTGACACATATTCAATTTCATCGTGTGTGGTGTGTGCTCAGATGGTGCCATCGAGTTTCTTGGCATTTCTAGATCAGCTATATCGCCTCAATACCTTTTAAAGCTTCTTTAGCGACATTACATTTGAGAAGAAGTACTAAAATACTTTTCTGTTACTGCTACTAGAATTAAACTTCTCTCTCTCTCTCTCTCTCTCTCTCTCTCTCTCTCTCTCTCTCTCTCTCTCTCTCTCTCTCTTGTGGAGGATGCCACAGTAAACTTTTTTTTTTTGAGTACATCACTCCTTATTTCACTCTTTATTTCTTGCTCTTGCAGAAATTAGCCCCTCATTCAATTACATGTCGGCATACATGAACAGATAATAATCAGAAACAAATAATAATACAACTGTTCTATCCTGCAGGTTGGGTGTTAGTTCTGCGTTCGAATTACGCCCACAGATATTGGCCTTCTCATTGTCATACAAATTGGCGGTCTCTCAGAAGTTTTCCATAGCACCCTAGGAGGTGTTTTTTGCTAAAAAATGTAATGAATAAAAAAACTAAATAAAGTTGTTCTGAAGTAGATTGACGGTCTGCAGCCACCATCAGTGTAAGAGAAGACACATTGTCAGCTTATGATGGGACCGGCTGGCGGGCGCCCAATGCTACGTGATGCAATGAGTCGGTTCTGATATTAATTCCGTTTTGTGGGGAGGCTGTGGGCGGTACTGTAATCGGTAGCTACTGTGCTTCTCTGATGAAGCAATCCTCAACCAAAAAGTGGCTCAAGGCACATGTGAACTCATGCAGCAAAAGCAGGTATCATGGAGGTTAAAGGTTGCCAGGTTGATCAAGAGAAGATTCCTCGCTAGAGATTATGCTGAAGAGCTTTAACAGATCGGAAAAAAAAATATTTTAGCATTCTTTCATAACTCTGTTTACTAAGACCGTTTCAGAATTAGTTAAATACTTTTCGTTGTAAAATACTTTTTTAGACCAAAATTATAACCAGTTTTGGTCTTAGTCAAATCATTTATAAAGCACTACATTCTGACACTAATTGCATTGCATACAATTATACCAGTAACAATTCCGTTATTAAATTGTTACTATAATGTTTATTATTGGAAAGTTCAATTTTCTGATTAATTTTCATATAGGTATTTAATAAGGACTTTATTGAATACATTCATCTTATGTATATTAAGATTTTAAGAAAGAATATTTATTTACATCAATTTTACTATAATACGTTATATTTATAGGATGCCTAAGATATATTATAGAAAGAACTATCAAGAGTCTTTATAATAAATACCTAGTTATGTGTATAACTTCATTAATATGTAAATTAATAATAAATATCTATTATATATCTATTATTATAGGTATGTATAATCAGATAAACAAATATAATCAATTAAATCCTTATTATATTAAAATATATGTATTTAAGCCAATTAAAATATTACTTATATTTTATACTGAATTCTATTTAAAATGTTTAAAAATTGAATCTAGTATAAAAGATGTGATATTCACGAACGATTCTTGTCAGTGTTTTTTTTTCCCCTTTAGAATTGAAAATTTAAACAAGGATATTTGAGGAAATGATGTTTTAGGCATTTTACTTATATTTTTGTTGTTCAGTATGAATTTGTTCTAATATTTATTTATTTTTGAAAAAGGTTGTTTTAGTCAATTAGATAGTTTAGATTGAATTAAAATATACTTCAATGTCCATAGAATCATAAGGTTTCGGTATGGAAGAGATCACCCTCTCTTGTGTTATTGTTATCATTAAATTATTGTGATCAACTGAATATTTTGTCACTATTTTATTAAATATTTGTTTTATTTACGGATGCTCTTTAACATCTCAGGCCATCAGGATCTCATTCAAATCAGGGCGTGAAACGGCCGACAAATTTAGCTCAGAGGCCTATTTTTTCAGGCTTGAGGTTCTTTAATGTACGATACGGACATACGGCTTTACCTCCCTTCAGCAGGAAGCCATACTTATGATTTTTACGCCCGAATAAATCCATCGGTCCTGGCCGGAATCGAACCCGCGATCTTGGTTTGGGAGGGAAGTATGGTTATCACTCCACCACCAGGGTCGACACGATTTTTATTAAGAAAACAATTATTTTATTACTGAAAACAAAATCAATTATTCATATTCATTGCAAAATTCATAATCCATAATTGAATGAATTCACTTTTCAAATGTGAATTCCACCATGATAAAAACCTTAAAGTAACTGAAAGGGGAAAGTTTGAAAGCGTTTGAAAGCTTACTTTACACTGTTTGCCAATAACAATAAATCCTTCTGTTCTTTTACCTCAAAACGTTCACTAGATGTGTGAGTTGGGGATCATGAAAAACTACTGCAAAAATGTTTTGATTTCCTTAATTCTAGTAGTTGTTGTTATGAGCTTTTTCAGAAAAACGTACATGCATATTTAAAAATAGAAAATGAAAAGAGAGCTGATTTACCTTTCTTAAAGTTTTTTTTTTTTTTTTTTTTTTTTTTTATTTTTCCCCCAGAAAGAGAAATAAATCGTTAGTCACCGGGTATTTTATAAAAAAAATTACTTTCAGTAAATTTCAGGTAATGTAAGCTGGGATATTGGACAACTTTATCTCTTATGCAATTTTTGGGGTGAACTTTATGAAGAATTTTTAAAAGTAAAACAATGTCACTTATGTCTTTTATTCAATGTTATGAACTTGTATTGTAGAAACTATTACCAGAATTTTTTATCAAACTTCCAGCATGTTGAAATTTCCTTACACATTTCGCACATTACGATGCGTTGATATGTATAAATAAAAAGGCATAATTAAACAAGGTAAATGAATTCATGTAAAAAGTAACTGGAATCGGATAATGAAACTCAAAAAAAAAAAAAAAAAAAAAAAAAGTAAATTTTATTCTCATTCCCGGTCCCTTCTGACGTAAATACTTATACAATGCAACTTGGGGCTAAACAATGAAATAAAATTAGCTAGCTGTCATAACAAACTGATTATTATTATCCTACTAAAATCTTAAGTTCCATGATGACATTATTCTGGACATCTGAGGAAGGTGCGATATAAAGGAAAGAAGAAAAAAATTAAAGGGGAGTAAACTAAATAATTACGTTTGTTGATGAACAAGAAGCATAGAAAAAGCACAAGATTAAGAGGAAATGAAAAAAAGAATGATTATAATTGGATAGTCGGTTGAATGAGCAGGAGTCAATTTTCCAGTGGAGAGTTGCTATAAACCGCAAACCAGAAACTGAAAAAACAAAGAGGTAAACACGGGATATCCGAAAGCACAAAAAAATGTGAAAGGTAAAATACCATTAAAATGAAATTTTGAGAATGTCATTGAGGGTGGTCCATGAGGATATTCGTATTTTAGATGGTCCACAAGGAAACACAGGGCATTGGAAGGAAACTAATAATTAAAAATAGTGCATTAAAAGAAAAAAGTAGAAAAAAGCTTTCATTTCTTCTATTTTCAGGGCATCCTCTAACTTTGTTACAATGCTTCTTTGAAAGTTTTCACTGGCTTATATCTCTTTTGGAATGGTGAATTGACATGACAGCGGCTTCTTTAGAGGGGGGAAAAAAACATGCATTGATATATATTAAAAAAACTTGATAATGTACTGCAATTTTGGAAATATTAATTTTGTCAATTAAGCAATTAAAATAAAAAGAAAATTCTCTGCAGGCATATTTTTAGCTAAAATGCCTAATTTGCTGAATATTTTTTATTTTGCAGGTAATTTACCAATAAATTATTCGTGGGTCAGCACTTCCTTACATATTAACTATGTTATATTGAAAGGTATGTTTTGTAATACTTTAAAATTAAAAAGTACAGCACAAATAGATTCATCTACACATTAGATGCTACACATTATGAAAACCAGTTACTTGGAAACTAATTAATATAGTTTTTATAGTTTCTTCACAGCTACTCGGTAACAACTTCAAGCAAATAGTTTAATCATGACTATAAAAAATCCGACCAGAAAGTTAACACATATTTTATATACTAGTATGACAGTGAGGTTATTTGAGCTTCAGGTCAGCAGAGCGCATCTGCATACCGGGAGAAGCCAGTGGTCAAGGCCGTATAATGCATATACAGGTAGCAGCTTGTAGTTAGAGGGATACTTGGTCAGCGAGTGGTTTTGCGATTGTGTGTTACTCGGTGCTTTCATTATGTATAAATTATCTAACAATAATTGATCTTCGTTAGTTATGCCGCTACATAAACATGGCCTTTAAGAGCGGATTTTATGTATGATGCATTCATGAGAACGGATTCTTGCGAGAAGGGGTAAGAGGATTCCCAAGAAAGTATCCTTCTAATCGTATAACTTTTATAACTTATATTGTAAATATGATCTGGCCTCGCGTCCCCATCCCTACCCTAATCAAAACAGGTTCAACTGGGTAAATAATAAGGCATTACTAGAAGATATCTCTTAAACTCTTGAATAAGAAGCAAAATTCCACCTAAAAGTTAATATTTTAACACAATTTCTGCATGTTCACTTAAAGGAACTTGAGAAAACTAGTCAAAAAGAATTTGTTTTACGCATAGAATACACTAGGCTCAATCATATTGGTGTGGTCTTTTTCAAAGTATTCTCCGTTGAGTTGAATGCACTTTTCCCAACGTGTATGCCAGTCCTGGAACACGTGTTACAAACATTTTTTGACATCTTCCTCAAAACCGCCTCAGCGTTTTTCACGACAGCCAAGCAAGTACCAAAAAACTCTCCCTTAGCTCCTTTTTTAGACAAGCGAAGGGGATAAAAATTACAGGGAGCTAAGTCAGAAGAGTATGGAGGATTGGAAACACATTCTAAGTTCCTACAACACTTCCACACTCGCACCATCTTCTGTTCAGGATTCTTGGGTCTTAGGACCCACCTCGTACAAACGTGTTTCATGTTCAAGTGATTATGCAGAATCGAACGAAAATGTACTGCCATGGAAAATATGTAACATGTCTGCAAGTCTGTCAATTGTTATTTGTCGGTCTTCACGAACAATGACGTCACGTTTATTGCTGTTGCTGGAGCACCTGGACTGCCTTGCTTGTTGACACTTATTTTGGCCCTTCTTAAATTCCTTGAACCTTGGAAGTGCTGTAAATTGTGGCAAAACATCATCACCATATGCCTGCTGCAACAATCTGTCAGCTTCCATGTCAGATTTCTGCAAACGAAAGCAAAACTTAAATGCAGTTTATTGCTCTTCACGAACCGGCTCCATTTTGTATGTAGACTACTGACGAACTGATGTGGTTTGCTCATCCCCTGTGTACAAACGCAACCGCGAGCATACATTTTGTCCACCAATCAGGGCTGATCTGTTTTCATTGTTTCAACATTATTTCAACAATGTTTCTTTGCTGTGCGCGATAAAAAAAATAATTGCACTCAGCCTTTTTTGACTAGCCCTCCTACTTCCATTTGGACGGTTTTATTTAATTGTCTGAATAGTATAACATCATAAATGAGTTTCATAAGATATTTTCATATGGAAGAATAATTGTAAAAGTACATTAATAATATAATACTTAAAACTTCATTGTATTGCAGGATATTATTTAGTTCGTTTGTCTATTGTTATTGTTGTTAGCGAAGATGGATTTAGCGCAAGAAATTTCGCTCAAGCTAAAATGCTCAATTGTCACAGATACCGAGAAAATCTTATGATACTTATCAAGGATACAACAGTTTCATTAATTGGACGAACAGTAAAAACATTAAGGATATTTTGGAAATATAAATGTGGACATATATTACAAAACAGATTAGTATTACCAAGTTTAATGAGCAATTTGGTAGCTAATATAAACACATTCATTTCTATTAATTCAAAATTGCAAACGAATACACATCTTTCTTTAAAAATGCACATAAATGCATGAGTTGAGTGGAAAATAAAATTTTTAAGATTCTTAATATACTAGTATTCGGAATTTTTCAATAATTATAAATAACATTTGCTAACTTTGGTTTTCTATATGGAAACAAATGAAGATCAACTTCAATAAATTGAATGCTCTACATTTATTTTACATTTCTTTAAACATTTCTGTAGAGAGATAATGAAGCAGAATAATGATATTCCAATTAAGTCTCGATCAAGAATCTACCAAGATCTGATGGCTGTTTCTAGGATACGATTATGAAACTGTCAAGGCCGCCATTTCATAATTGATGTGAACTATATCACTGCACTAATGCCCATGTGTGGTCCGCGATTTTACGATACTTAACCGCAAATTACTATGATGATGCTTTCAGTTCTTGCTTCACTATGTTCATTGCTGGATTGATCGAATTCCAGAGCGATTTAATTTTAGTGACATACCTACATACACAATAAAGGCAGCGAATCAATCTGAAGTAATAATAGGCACTGCCTTTGGTTGCATTTCGAAATTACCTCAGAAGGAGAAACGGTCGAGTGAAGGCAATCAGAGATCTCATTTCGAGAGCAATCTGCGGAATGAAATTGTGTTCGAAGCAAAAGTTCGCAGAACGCGGCATAGCAGCATTTTTTTCCTTGGCTCTGCAGCCGGTTTTAGTATTTCAACATAATGTTAACTAAAATGAGGTGTATAACCTACTTATATGTACATTCCATCTTCAAGCTTCACAAATAATTAAATATGTTTATAAAAACAAAATTTAAAATATTTGCTACTAGTTCAAACTGATAGGTTCCATAATTGAGGAAATAACGAAATATTGTGGAGTTCTGAGTCGCAACAGACGAAACTAACACGTGTACCTCTTTTCTGACTCATCATTCATTTTAATTCATCTTTATATAAGCAGATTTTCAATTCTGATTTGGATATTCTCAAATTCTGCACAAAAATTCCAGCTGTATGTTGGTGTATGCCAATTGGTATTTTCAAAGGTTATTTTTATATATTATTATAGATGTTGACACAATTCAAGTTTGTCCTGTGTAATGAAATATTAGCCATTATCTAATGAAACTTTTATCTAACATAATTACCCAATATGTTGCTATATTGAAATTATTTAAGATACAATTATCATTTCATTATAGCAACAGTATTTTGATTTCAAAATTATTTTTAAATATTCTTAAACAAGAATAGCTTAAACTTTAGAACTGACGGTAAATAATTTATGTATATGTAATAAAATTTTTATAGATTTCGATTTTAGCGAAAATCTATAGCCTAAGTGCTAAAATATAAATTCATAGAAAATCAATTAAATGGTAAAAACCCACTCTACGGCTTAAAGAAGTTGCACGCAACATTTTTTGTTATATTGCACGTTGATATATCGTGATGTTATAAAAATTCAAAATAAAAAATTAAAATTGAAATATTTGGCCGGCATTTCAGAAGAGTCTTGAACACAAATTGTATCAAAAGTGTGCAGGGCTATCAAGAATGTGAATTTCTTCAAAAAACACAAAGGAAGAACCACCAACATTTTAGATTCCTAAACAATTTTTCCTGGACACTCTGTCAACAAAAAAGTAAACTGTATCTATGACAGCGTTTTAAAAACTTACATTTCAATTTGGCAACGCCTTTTTAAATTTTTCTGTCTCATATGTTCCTTTGAATTATGTAATTATATATGAAGTTTGAGTGGAGGGTTTAGAAATGAGCTAAAAATAAAATTGAATTATATAATAATATCCTCCATTTTTATTTTATAGTAACTGAACTAGAAAGCAAAATATGGAATATATCTATAGTGACAAATTCGTTTGTTCAAAGCATAAAATGCTAGAAAAATCACATTGATGACGACGATGGGAGCACCAGTACCTTAAAAATGAATTATGATAAATTGAAGTAGAATAAGAAAAATATGTTCTTTCATTACTACAGAAGAGGAAACCTCTTTTAAAAGGTGAAGAAGCGAAGAAAGAAGGGAGAAAGAGCTTTGGAGCTGAAAACGCACATTCCGTGTGTTTTTACATTCATTCATCTACTTTTTCTTCTCTTTCCTTTATTTTTATCCTTTTCATACTTCTTAAAAACTGCAATTTTCTTCTTGTCTGTATCTTTTCCCTGTTTTTGAGCTACACCGTTCAATTTCTTAGTTTTTATAATGTTAATTATAAGAATTAACATCTTAATTATTATAATGTTTGATTTATTGTGTGCTTTACATGGATATATAAATCCCATCTTTACAAAAATACTGCTGATGTGGTGATAGTTTTCCGGCAATTTAAATTAACTTAACGCCTATTTGTTGTCATGATAATTATTCTTTCGAGATCTAAGATTTCACACAAAAAATAGTTTAAAATGGAATTTAAATTACCCCGAAAAAATCAACCTTTACGAGTTGTATTCCGCGAGATAATTCCACAAAGGTGATCATGATCTTTAATTTTATGATAACTAAACATTTGAAATTATAATAAGTTGAAGAAATATCATAAAATATTTTCAGATTATATTAATAAACTTGAGAAAAATAATCTAATTGAATCAGAGGCGATTGGCAAGAAAAGCCTTCTTGGAATAAAAACTACTTCACATTTGAGGTTATCAGAATATCACACGAGGGTCTGGAAAGATCAGATTGACATTTATTAGGACTATTTAATTTAAATTATGAATATAAATTGCTAAACTTGGTTTATAAAATTGTAAAAATTATATATTTGCATTGTGATTATTTAACTTTTCAAGACGACTTGCAAAGACGAATATCGAACGACAATAATGCCAACAGAGAAGAGACAAATACTGGTTTAGAGCTATTTCAGGAATGGAATAAAAGCAATACTTATTTGAAATATTCACTCAGAATATTAGCAATTGTATAAAATGTAATACTTAAGAATGCCTACCTATTCAGAAACCATGAGACTGAAATAGACGAAAGTCGACTGTTACAACGCAACTACCCGTTCAGTTTACAAATAGCAACTGAGAAAAACAAAACAGAGGTAACAATTTACTATTCTCAACAACGTATTTATTATGATTTATAGTTGTTTAGGTAGGTATTGATACACAATTTACAAAATTATTTCGCAATGTTTGGCTGAATACATAAAATAATTGTTTGAGCGAGTACACATTAAGTTAGTTAAATATACAATTATTGCAAACACAGTTACCAAATGTGAATTAAGGTGCAGCAATTTCATTGTATACAAAGGACATTTTGGAATTAGTAGATGAAGACGTGAAACCAGAATTTCGCATTTTATTTAGTATTGCCGAACGATATTCTTCTGTATGATTCTCAGCAACTACAGCGGCGGTATAGAGTTGGCTACACTGACCAGAAGGCAAATGCACTTCGCATGGTTAAGGGATTAATAAAATTTTACGATAATTTCATTGCGACATCGAGCTATGATTGGTCAAAATTGAAAACTTTGTTTCATTTCATTAGTCGATTTTATGATGAAGTTACATGAGCGAAATAGTTAATATTCATTTATTGTGATCTCTTTTACATGTGGGGCTATAATAATTTAGCATTATTTATGTTTAATTAAACTGTTAAATAATTTTACTTATAATTAATTGCGCAATTATTATTCCAAGGTGAGGTTAAGAGTTTGATGTAAGCGTTTTATACCGACGACGGCACCAAAAAGAATGAATTTAGGAGAAGAGAAACATCACTATTAACTTTTGAATATAATGATATGTGCTCTCAGTATAATTCATTCTGGTCAATCGAGTATTATCAACGATATGGTTTTGGCTGAAAGACGTTCAACTGGAGTTAGGAGTTTCTTGGTAAGAGCAGATTGCGAAATATGTATGTTTTTAGATTAAAAGCGCTTATGCACTAGATAAAAATTTGAAGACTTTCTTGGAGGAAATCGCCCTTAACAGCAGGTGCTTCTGTAGAAGAAAGCGGACATTTTATCCACACACACACGAGACTCTTAAGTTATTGTCTGTCAGCAGACTTCTGCAGATCAAGAACCCGATAAGTTCGCAACTAGGAAAACGATAGAGCAAGCCCTGTCATTAAACCTAATACATACTCCAATCTTGGCCTTGACCTCCACTTTCAGAGGCGGAACTGCCCCTAAATCTTCTGAGAGATTCTTCAGCAACGCCGAATGGGCGAGGAATCCTAGCTGGGTGTTCATGCTTCCCGGAAATTGCAACAATGCATGACCCAGGCTAACGGTTCCTTTCGTTTACAGCATGTGGGAAAGATCTTCATGTTTTTATTTACTTTACGTGTTTAGTAAATTTATCGCTTGTCACAGTATCCACTATTTTGCATTTGTAAGAGTCAGAGCTCGGGTGGGAAGCTATATCGAAGAAATGGGCGTTAAGGGAGGAGTAAATACTGAGTTTTTTTTATAGTTTACGTTCCGACAAAAGCGGTTTAGCAACATTACTATAAAAGGCTAAAGAAACAATTTTTGATAACTCACTATTACCTTCGGGCTTTCTATTGCCTTTAAAACTGTTTTTTGTGTGTTTAACTGTATTTGCTGACGTTAAAGAACAACATTACTAGCTGGTGCATCGCATATCTGCATATGGTTTGGTACTTTAAGTATCGGCCTAGTAATATAAAACATGTTTGAAATCTTGATCTTGCACCACGGTCAAATCGAGACAAGATTCCAAGTTTTCAATGGCTAATATTCTCCTTCATTTCTCCCAAAATGGAAGCAATATCCGAATTCGAAAATATGTAGTTTAGTTCAAACGTAAGAATTCGAGGTATATTCATCTTTGAAGAACACCAGAAATTCTCAGATTTGCCACACTTAACTGCTAATGTTTAATAAACACATGTTATCTTGTTTATTTGTGAAGTAAATATATGTTCTGTTAGAGATATAATGTTATAATATACTAATAGAAGCTACTTACATACAGTAAGACAAAAAATATACACTAAATGCTAAAAGAAAAATCCGACTTACAAAAATTTTAATCAGATTTTGACGCAACGGAAACAACAGTCTTAAGCATATTACACACTAATGAAAAATCAATATATAATAATTAACAAACCTTCAAACTTTGAAGTTACATGATAAACATAGCTAACTTAGAACTGACTGCAAAAATTATTTCAAAATAGAACAATTAGGAATCCTGAAACTAAATACAAACAACATAATTAATGATATTCAAATATATCTTTGGAAATAATCCAAAACTATTTTTTCAAAATACAATTATAATTATTTTATTTTAACACCAAATCTACTTTGTATTCTGGCGAAATTTTACAGTCACACAATAAAGTTTTTTGCCTATGCTCTTAAAGCGTTCTTTCTATAACAGATAACGAATAGCTCCTGTTTTTCTTAACATTTATAAAATTTCATAGTACATTATAATTTAATTATAATTTTTAGCTTTAAATTATTTGTAATGCTTCAGAATTAGCATCTAAATACATTTTGAAATATATAATGCCAGAATTTTATGTTGATTTTTTTGATCGCGTAAGTTTTAGAATATGCATGCATAAATAGAAAATGGCGCAAGTTTTTTATGCTTAAAACTAACTTTATTAAAAAACAACTCTTAAATTTACTGAACTTTAAATATATTTTTTTTTCAAAATCTTATCATAAGGATACCACGAGTGGTATTTCCTAACATTATTTGCCGAATAAAGTATTTAATAAACAGTATTAATTAGTAAAATATATAATAATTTGAATATCAGTATTCATACTGTGGAACGACCTTCTATATTCTTTCAGAAAAAAAATTCTTCATTTTTGTATAGAATTAAAAATTGCTAATCAACTATGATAATAAGGTGCGATGATTTCAGTTCGACCATGATTGTTTGAAATTGGATTTTTCGATATGCAATGATTGTTTTATGTGGTAAGTAGTCGTAGAAATTCTATAACAAATAAGTAAATTTGTATTTTTAAAAGCCCTTATGTGTTAATTGGTGCCTTTTTTTCGTTGGATATCTAATCAAACCTCCAACACATGAATCATCATATCTGTGAAACATGAATTTTTCAACTCGCTCTTCAATGGAGTAACAAGTCAGTCCTGTCTAATTCAGTATTATTACCACAATGATAATTATCTAAGTGTAGGATCAGCTGTGCATGTTGAAGAATAGAATCGCAATAACTTTTTCTGCATATTCAGTTTCTACGAAACATAACGTTAAACTGGCCGTTTTAATTCAATCTCTGTGCCCGACACTCATTAAGTGGACCGTATGAAATTGCCTCAGGAATTAATAATAAAAAAAATATAACACGTCAGCTGTGATTGAAGACATAGAACAGACTTAATTGAACTGGCTGGAACTCGTAAAGTTTAACGAATTAGGCATTAACTTATAACCTTCAAGGCGAGATTGTGAATGAAGGAAACTGCTTTAAATGTGTTGGCAACGTGTTGACCCCGTCTATGATCTATGGGCCGATAGATCAATTCTTGAGTCACTGCAATATTTCCTACATTTCATTCCGGGTTAGTGGACCAGTCTGGGTGCATCTGCCAATCTGATGTCATACCTTTCTAGACAAAGTAAAGAGAAATGTTTGAAGTGATAATTTTTAATGCCCTTTATACTTAAATCTTTACGTTGAGAAGATGACTTACCAATGACATTCCAAATTAAATACTTGACGTTCATGACTTGACATTGTTTAAACAATAAACCCACCAATGCACTAGTATCATCCAAACAAAATCATGCTTCTAGTTTTTCTGGCAAACATATTCAGTCATAACATGTGCTTTTGTCCACTTCGGTTACTCAATTCAATTTAGAATGATCCATATTGACAAATTAAATTCTTGCAATATTAATGTATGTTGTCTAGTGGCAATACTTGAACCCTTATCTACTGCTATTACATCAAAGTATACAACATTCAAATTGCAACGTATACAACATCCAGGTCCATATCTCTTTCGCTTATTTCTCCTAACCCTTTTCTTTCTCACTTTTTACACAATCTTCGTTTTTTGCTTCCTTCTTAACATTTTGTTTCAACATCCTTAATAGCATGCTGCAGGGAAGTGTCGCTTCCTACTTTTTTCATATTATTATTATTATTATTATTATTATTATTATTATTATTATTATTGTGTATATTGTCCAGAAACATACGCAGAGATAGTGTTGAATTTATAAATATTTTATTTAAATAAATGTTAAAAGCATTAGGATGAAATGAATGTCTTACATAGAAAGTCAATATAAAGTCAAATAAGCACTTAATTTGGAATCTTTCAAAGTAACTATGTTCCATTTAAGAATATTAATTCTATCAGAGAAAACGTTGCTTTGGTTAAATTACGGACACTCTTTAACATCTCAGGTCATTAGCGTCCTATTCAATTTAGGGCGTGAAACGGTCGATACATTTTGCTCAGAGGCCTCTTCTTTCAGGTTTGGGGTTCTTTTTCGTGCCGTAAATCTACAACACGGGAACCACGGCTTTACTTCCTTTCCGAAAGAAGCTACTTAGGATTTTTATGCCCGAAAATATCCATTGACCCCAGTCGGGATTGAACCCGCGGTCTTCGGTTTACGAGGCAAGTACGGTTACCACTAGATCACCAGGACCAACACCCGAGCAGTATCTCGCTCCTTACACATTCTTTGCTTGAAAGTTCTTATGAACTAAAATTTAATAAGCTTAAAGTGTGAAAATTCCTAATGTGATATTGTCTTTCTCCATATAAGAGAATATTAGTTTGAAAAGTTGTTATATGAGATCTAATGTTTTAACTATTGTTGCTAATGAAATGAAATGAATCGCTGAGCATATAAGCAGCAAAACCATTAGTAGAATCTTAATGGCCATCATTATTATCTTCATTTTAATGGTTAAAGCTTTTTGACCCATTCCAAGCCCAGTTTCTAAATTATTGTCCTGTTTGGGGGGGGGGGGCTTCCAAGTGATCTTAATCCTTTTGGTTTGTATTTCAATGCTTGCAGGGACAATCTGATAAACTTCATGCGTTTTATAGGGCTAATCAAAAAAGATTGAATTTTTTTTAATGCATGGAATACACTAGGCTCGGTCAGATTGGTGTGGTCTCTTCCGAAGTGTTCTCCGTTGAGTTGAATGTACTTTGCCCAACGCGCCTGCCAGTCCTGGAACAAGTGCTGGAAGCCATATGTTGACATCTTCTTCCAAACCGCCTCAGCTTTTTCACGACGGCCTCGGAAGTGCCAAAACGCTTCCCCTTAGCTTAGTCACAGGGGGCTAAGTCTGGGAAATATGGAGGATGAAGAACACATTCGAAGTTCCCTACACACTTCCACTCGCAACATCTTCTGTTCAGGAGTCAGTAATCTTGGGACCCATCTTACACAAAGGCGTTTCATGTTCAAGTGATTATGTAGAATCGAAAAAATACTGTCATGGGAAGTGTGTAACATGTCTGCAAGCATATCAATTGTTATTCTTCGGTATTCACCAACAATACGCCAGCTGTTTTAATCATGGTTTCGTTCACTGCTGTTGCTGAAGCACCTGGACCGCCTTGCTTTGTTGTTGAATCACGGCCCTCCTTAAATTCCTTGAACCATTGAAGTGCTGTGGATTGTGGCAGAACATCATCACCATATGCCTGCTGCAACAATCTGTAAGTTTCCATGCCGGATTTCTGCAAACGAAAACAAAACTTGGAACGCATGTTGCTCTTAACGAATCAACTCTATTTTGTATGTAGGCGACTGGCGAACTGACATAGTTTGCTCTTCCCCTGTGTACAGACGAGCCAACTTCTGTTTTTGTGCATCAATCAGAGCTGATCCGTTTTCAGTATGCAACATTGTTTAACAATGTTTCTTTGCATGCGCGATAAAAACTCTCTCTCTCTCTCTCTTTTTACTAGTCTTGCACATTCAAACAAATGACATCTTTTACATTTATCATTTCATTTAATGGTTTAACATTTTGTCCTAGTTTCTCCTTCAACTGATCTAAAAAAACCCTCATTTTTTGTCTGGATTTGCTTAAACCTTTCTTATTTAAAGTCCAAGTTTCGCTTTCCTATAATGTTACAGAACACATTTTTTTTATAAAATTTTAGCACGTTTTCTTTTCTAGTTTTCTTTTTTAGTGATTAAGTTGCAATATCGCAACACAGTTAGCCTGAAATGTGTAGCATTCTGCAGAGTTGCTGAATTTGTTTATAGTAATATATTATGATAAGAAGTATGCACAAGAAGAACTAGCACCATGGTTATAATAGTTCCTTGAATGACACTAGTAGTTTGGTGAATTTTGAAAAACACTCCAATTGTAGAAAATTCAAATTCTTAAATATGTCCTGAAATTGCATGTAACGTTTAAAGCTTATAAATATATAGATAAACGAAGAACTTAAAACTGTCCAATTCTGATGTTTTTATTAATATTTATTTGTAGTAAATAGTTGGTGATATATATTATTTTAAGGTAAATGTCGGAATAATATTTCTCTGTTTCGAATTCCTCTTCCATATCATTACTCATCTCCACTCTGGCTAACTATATATATTTGCGTCTTTCTGTGTTTGTGGCGTCTTCGAGGCGGCCCTGACATTGGGTAATCACCCATTCAGGGTATGTGTGTGTCCAGAGATATTTAGCTCCTCGATAGGCATTTGCTAGTAATTCCCAGAGGGTGTAAATGCTAATACCGGAGGAGGGTAAATAGCAGTAGCAGAAGAAGAAGAAGAAGAAGAAGAAGAAGAAGAAGAAGAAGAAGAGGAGGAGGAGGAGGAATAATTTATTTTCCATTGAAGACATTTGAAATTATTAGTGATTAACGTCCCTGTACGTGAATACGGAGATTGGTTGGGATGAAAGGCCTCTAATAAACTTTAGGTTAATGGCTACTTAAAATAGTTGAATATTTTTATTTCAAGGCTGTTGAATGATTTCATAACCAATCTGCTATCTACATAAATAAACATTCAAGTGCGTGTTCTTACAGGCATACACTCTGAGTATTAGATTGCCTGTATAAGCGGTTACAGAGCGAACATTCATCATATATCATGGCCATCTACTTTCATGGGTTTCGCTTTCCGGAGCAGGATATCCCGGAAAGCCACGGTACTGTTGAGAATTAGCAAAATTGAGCGCGCACCCTATACACATATTAAAAAAAAGGACAATGTTGAATTAAGAGAAGATTTTTACAATTTAAAAGTGTGAAAGTTGTGACTAAAATGTTATAACATTGAAAAGGTCATATTCGCCAGTTTTAAATTGTAAACATATTTTGTTAATTTAGCCGTATCCATTAATTTATTAATGCTACAAGTTTTCTCGCATATTTCTTGAGATATAAGTAGGGCATCTCCTCCATTTTGCCGATCACATAAGTACCACTATGTCTTACTAGCCTTGAATTAACTGACGTGGCTTGCGCTCGAGTGCTGACTATTGGGATTCCTCCTGTGTAATGTGAGAGCAAAATAAGTTGAAGGCATTGTTGGTTATATGTTTATCGCTAAAACTCTCTTAAAGTGTAGATCCCATAGGCTATAGAAAGTCAATACTAATGTTCAATATATTAAAATGAAACTTCATTCCTTGTTTTAAGTCTCACGCTTTGCTAGTTCAATTTATATTTTTATATATGATATTCATTTTTTCCAATATACACAGTGCGACCAAAGATGCTTCCCGCCGCAGCGCGGGGTTTTTCCTATGAGCGAACCACGTTTGCCACGCCGTAAAGGGAGTACTTGGCATTGCTGACTCGCAGACGTCGCACAGCTATTCCCGGTTGTGTATTGTGTTGTTCTTTTTCAGTTCGACAGTATACATAAAGTGTATTATCCCTCATGTATTTACAACGGCATAGCTTATCTTTATGTACGATTCATATGTGTTAACTCAGTGGTGAAAGAATCATAGGGCTATCTTTTCAGTATACAATTGATTCTGTTACTTATGTGAATATCATACCAACCCATTCTTGCAGAGAATTAACTAACAGGGAGTGTGATCATGCATTTTGTCAACAGGACTCTGCCACTGCTCATTCTGCGAACAGTTACATGAGAGCAAATCACACCGTGTTTCTACAAGACAGTAATTAGTAGGGATTTGTGACCGTCAGTCCCCCGATTAAACAGCCTGAAATTAATATTTCTGGGGTAAGTTAAAAAATGAATATACGAAACAAACCCACATACCACACAAGAACTCAAAGAAAATATTCGCCAGGAAAGTGTCCTGATTTCTCAAAATAAACTACAATGAGTGATGAATAACGTCCTAAAGAGATGTCAACAATGTGTGGAGAATGAAGGTGAGCAGTTTCAATACCTCATTTAATAATTTGGTATGTAATGAGCCTCTTAAATTGATTTGCATATTGTTGTATGGTTCGTTTATTTTATTGTTTCACCCTCCCGCTAATCAACGAGAACCAGTTGGCCGGCTAACCGGCTAATGAGCTCGTTCATAGGCAAAACACTCGGGGGAAAATGAAACTATTCGCATATATGGTCAACGTATATTGCAAAAAAGCTTTTGATAAAGCCAGCAGAAATAAATTGTGGTATATAATTACATGTTAAGGTGTAAATATTTATAACAATAACAAGAAGCTTATATGTATGAAGGCCTGTTTAATAAAGAATGATAATTATTTTTACGGATATAATTGCTCGCGCTAAAATTTAATTTAACTATATTTTATTAACTTAATGCGTAATGTATATGTGGTACTACTTTCATTATTGTCCCTTCGGGTTCCCGCCTGTGTGCAGGTTGAGATATCTTCAGTGCCGCTTACAGCAAAATGGAGGTGAATAATATGCTGCTCTGAAATTCTGCTTTCGTCTCAACGAATTTCCAGCAAAGACCTTTTCAAAATCGAAGATAGTTTAAAATATTTAATGAGGGAACATAATCAATTTCAAAAGAAAGCGGACTTTTTCTGAAACATATAACCGTCAACGATAAAGCATATTGTTAAATTGTATTACTTTTGGAAATTCGTATCATCGCATCCTTTTATTAACATTATTTATCAAACTTAAAACACAAAAGTGAGCTTTGAATAACCTAATAAATAAACAGACATCCTGACAATAGTAGAGGTTTGGAATTGATGTTTTGAATGCTTTAGTAAATCTAAAATTGGAGAAAGTAATCTCTTTGTTAAAAGAATGAAAACTCAACACTATTTCAATTTATGACGACCTTGCTAAGGAACTTGATAATGTCTTTTGGTACCTCAAGTATAAACACATAATGAGTTTTGTTCTAAACACAACACTGCATACCCGCCAACTGCTTTTCTTATGTTTCACAACTAAGGTAGACTAAGGACAAATAACAATAGGTGGCAGTACAGTTGCCGAGGAAACTCTACATTAGCGGCCTTGTAAAATAACATGTACACATTTATTTAGGACAATGGGAACATGTGACAAATTGAGTCGTGACTCATCACGTAGTTTAACAATGAGTGTGTTGTCTACTCCTCTCTTATCTCTTTTCTCACTTAGTAGCGTTCTTCGTCCGCTTCTCTCGTGTCTCGTGTACACAATAAATGAGCGTGATAAGTTTTGTGAAATGTGCCTCACATATTCGAGATAGGAAAGAAGAAAACCCGAAATAAATAGAATTGAATAACAATTATTTATTTTTATGGTAATGGGATAAAAGGAAATTAAATATATAGTTTATAATGAAAATTAAAGCACATATATCCGTAAAAATGACGGTTCATTGTAACCTATGAAAACAAAATGTTAAACAAAAATAGAGAGGAAGAGAGAAATAAAGATTAGGAAATAGAGAATTATTGTAACCGTTTTTCTAGATATATAGAATGTCAAAAATAACAGCTGTTGTATGATGTCAGGTCTCAGTAAAATAATATACTTTTTCTCAGATGGACTTATTTGTCAATTCGGAACACAAACATCATAGCTTTGTTTATAAGAACCGTACCTACATGTTGATTATACTAATCTTTTATGGTTTTTATCTTTGAAACTATGATTTTATGATTATCAGTGCAAAATTAGCACTAATTTCACGTGATTTTTTTTATTTTGAGGTTGTATTTACTAATTTATGACATTTATTGTCTGAATGTAACAACAGATAACTAATTAAAAGTTTAAGCCTATAAAGACTAAAATGAGATGGTGCACAGGATGGTTGTTAAGTCAACTATGACGTCAGAGCCAAACTTTGGGGAGAGGAGGGGGTTTAAATGTCGAAAAACTGAATGCTGCATATAACGAGGGGTACAGCAAATTGTGGGTTCTTAAAGAGTTTGGTATCTACAACGGAAGTATAAACTTAAAAATAAGAGCAATTAAGTTTTGACTAATAACAATACAGAAGCACCAAGCACTTCTTCGTGCATTGTGTTTGGGAACGCAAATAAGAGAAGTGTGGGGTGTGTGTTGGACTAAAAAAATAAGGAAAGGCTTGGAGCAAATAGAACTGGATGGAGTACATTTGATTAAGGGGACAGAACATTACGCTGGAAGATAGTTAAAAGATTTTTGAAGGATATAGGTAGACAAAATAATAAAACATATGCGCAGAAAATGTTCTCGCTGGCAGAGAAGAAAGAAGTGGTTTCGCATGGCTCAGATTAGCCGTTTGGAAAGGAAATACAAAAATAACGTTTCCGGGAAAAAATATGCCCGCTGTGCGGAGAAAGTGAAATCTGGGGGCACGTTCTTGCAGATTGCAGGGAAACAGAACTTTTAAAAATGAACATTTTCCACTACAATTTCTGAAATGCAGTAGAAGTTAGAAAGCCTGCCTGAAAGTGTTGGTGCATGAGAGACACATACCCAAATCGAGAATATTTCTGCTGGAAGACCCAACAAAAGAAGGTAGTGACTGTAGAAACAGGAGGACAATTGGGGAGGGAGAATAACGGTAAGGGGGCTCAGGGTAAGGTTTCTACATATGCTTGTATAAATTTTTATATAAAGCTGTTCGTAGTAAATATGTGATGTACATATTGGTGTGTATGTATAGAGACGAAGGTAACTAGGGAAATGTTGCTGCTCTTGGGTATAATATCTTCGATTGTTAAACGGAGGGTATTAACCTGTATGGTCGTTAGATCCATGTGACAGTTAAAATTATTTGTGTGCTTGTAAGCTCGTCACAATTAAAATACCATTTACCACTACTACTAGTACTACCAGTTTTTATTAACTTTATTTTCGCTTTAAATGTGCCAAGAATAAACGAGCGGGCTACAAACAAGGGGAAATGGTAAACGGAAAATATGCAGGCTGCATAAAAATACTGGCTTCTGCAACATAAATTAGGAAAGTCGCGTTTGAATTTGACATTGCATTCAGCACAATTAAGAACAGAGTAAAGTCAGAAAAATGTTACGCCTATCTCTTGGTGCAGCTACGCGTTTACTACAGAGTAATAGTTTGAAATTGAACAACATGTTTAGTTATTTGTTAAATTGAATTTAGGATTTCTCTGTCTGAACTCAGAAGGATGGAATTTTAATTTGCACTCCCCATTGAACCAGTGATAGTCATTATGAATAAAATTATACGACTTCACTAGCAAAACATTTCCAACATCATAAAGAAACAGAAAATCAATTGCAATTTACTATGTTATCGCCAATACCTTCTGCATAATCAATAAGAGACATAACACCAGCTCTATTTGCTAACCGATCACGATTAACCTGCAACAAAGATCTAGAAGGCAGCAGCATTCAGAAAGTTCTACAACAAATCCATTGAAGGAAAAATTGGAAAATCAACCAAAATGTCTGATAAAAATAAAATTCCAAGAAAAAGTATGTTTGTAGGCGCGTGACATGATTGAGTGTGCTCTATATGAAGACATTCCTGTTGCTGTGGCATCAAATGAAGAACTCTTTTTACATTTGTAATGAATTTAGGCAAAATGTCGAGATGAGGTATCAATGCAAATTGGTCACACATAGAGCATAGCAGATGGACCGACCAGACAATTATGTGTTTGATTATTGTGCTAATATTGTTTAAGGAAAATATTTAAGAAAACGTGTGATTATTTAATTTTATCTTCCTCAGAAGGGTAATATCGTTCAATTCCAACATTTGCTTCATACCAGTATATGTAAGGTTTTCATATATGCATATATGTCTTATTTATTGTCACTTCTCGCGACCTCTGTAGATTGTGAACTGAATAATACAGGCTTTAAGTGTGTAGTGATGAATGAAATTAATTAATGATGGTGCAAATGAACTCGAATTATCTATCTTCTCAGGATTAGGGAAAACTGCGAAAAAAAATCTTACCCAGACAATTTGACCTGACCGAGATTCGAACCCAGCACCTCCTGATCAGTAAGTTCAATCGGTAACCGTATATTTAACAGTTTTGATAAGAGTCTCAATATCACTTCTTACGATTGAATGAAGTCCCATCAAATGCACTCCAATATCATATCCTTAATTGCAAATAATGTTACCTACTAGCTAAATTTCGTTCAACAGAATTTAAAAATAACTTTCCTTCTGAATTTTACTAATAATAACCTGAATTATTTAATTTGATATCCTTTTCATTGTTTCATTTATGATGTAAGAAGAAATCCGCCTTTATTTGTAATAGCTTACACCTAAGTAATAATAATAATTGGTTCAAGTTTGACTTATTGTATGTTTTGACCCGCACTGCGGCTTCTTGTCTAGTAAGAAACATTCTACCGAGCGCCATTTTGGATTGCTACATATCTTGATTTCTTGGCGGTATGCATACGCGTTTTGTGCTCTTACGTTTGCTCCTTTGACTTTGTAACTTTTCACGATGGCATAATATTTCTGTTGAATATTAAATCTTTCACGGCCTTTTCCTAATTACTGATTAAATGATACTTACAAATTTCCAGAGGATGTTTTTTTATATAAACTGAGCAAGTTTTATTTAAATTCTTATCATAACTGCGGCCAAGTATATTTGTTCATCCCTGAGTACATCCAGTTTCAGTTTTCGACGATTCATCTTGTGCGGCATATGGAACTTGAGAAGTTCTGCACATTTTAAAAATAAGGAAAATTTGTCATTATATATGAAGAAATCACTAAATTTTCACTAATTTTGTTTAATTTGGTAATATTTCAAAGGCTGTTACCTTCATTAGCATATTTCCACTGTCAACATCCCAGCGTTTTATTAAGATTTGCTCTGTAGAGCAATTTACTGATGAGATTACTGTTGTTTGGAAAATCAAAATTAACTAAACTTTCTTATATATATGCCCACTCTGTTAATTTTTTGTTTTTTGGAAAGCTTTAAGTGTTTCGGTTCATTTTGGAATTCATGGTTTTTTGAGCCAGAAATGATATGATATTGGTGATTCCTCTGTGTGTTTAATATTGTAGATTTCTCATGTATTCCTTAGACAGTAAAGTAATGTTTCTTTTTGTTTTGCCTATGTATTTAATATTGCAGTATTTTCAATTGATTTCAATAAATGCCGATTTTTTTGTGGAATTTTTTCTTTTGTGTGGTTTTAGGAGAGTTTTTTTTAAATACATTTTTTTACTGGAGTCAAAATAATGTTTGTATCTTTAAAAATCTTGTGGACTTTTAGATGTACCCATGGAAGGAATGTGAATTTGTTGTACATATTATTTCCTCCGTAACCTTTTGGTGTGGTGACGTCTTTTTATTGTTTTTATTTTTTTACTTATTCTATTATCTTTTTGACCAGATCTTTTGTGTAGCCATATTTCTGCGCTATATCTATAATTTTTGGTACTCGGATTTATATTCTGTCTTACTTTTGGTAGGGTTGTTAATCTGAATGTGAGGCTGTTATATTATTGCGAGTTTATGTTGTTTTGAATTGCTGCTGTTGTTTTAATGTAATTTTCTGTGTTGAAATCTTTTCTGAGTATGCCTAATTCAGTATATTTTCATTTTTTTATAATTTTTATGTCCATAAAGGGAAGAATCTTGTTATTTTATATTTCCACTGTGAATTAAACGGAGCCGTTTTGTAGATTGAAAAGTTTTAATGCACCCCCTCTTTTCACTTTTCATTTACTATTGCAAAGACACAATCTACATAAAGGCACCAGCATTAGTTGATAAGCATCAACTAATTTTACTTCAAAGAAACTCATGCACATATCTACCAAGAATGGGGACAGACCGTTATTTTGTTTTAGATATTGTCTCTAAATAATTGTGAAGTAGGTTTGATTAGTGAACATTTTCAGATATTATCCTGTTACTTCTCCAGATAGTTTTATTGAAGTCAGCCATTTCTAAGTAGTTTTTTGCGGATACTTAGGAACAAAAAGATCACACCATAATAAATTAGAATATCCCAATTTTCTGGTTTAACATGTCTGATTCTTTCCATTTATTCTGATGAATTTTTTTATGCTTTGGCTTTTGCATTTCGGTAAAGTTTTAAATGTATTTAATTGCTAAATTGTATGTGGGTGAATTTACTGTGTTTACTATAGGTCTCATTTTATCACCAGCTTTATCTATTTTTTGTTGACTACTTTTTTCTTCCTCGTTTAGAATTGTTACTTTTGTTAATAATTTTTTTACTAAATTAATATATTTCTGATTAAGATAAGTTTTCATTTTTCGTAATCCTGGCTAGTTAGTAGATTGTACATGTTGTTTTCATAACCTCATTCATTATGACTATTTTATTTCCTTTATCAGCCTTACTATAAATAACGCCTTTTCCTTTTGAGATCTGAATATTCTGTAACACTTTTTCGACTACTTTCTCTTTTACCAGTTACACTAGAACTTTCCCACATTGTAATCTGATGCTGTTTTTTCTTCATCCGGATATTTTTCCTTAGAAATGTTTGATTGAGATGTTTTTGACATTTTATGTTGCGAAAGTTGTTTACAATTCCCCATGATTAAATAAAAAAAGTTTTAATATTATCTACGATTTTATGATTAAAATATTTTGCAATAAACGTACCTGTTGCAGCTTTCAAATAACTTTTTTCAACAAAGGCCGTTATACAGTTTTTCAACTGTTTAATTAAGTAGAGCCACGCAGCAGCAACCGGTCAAACGATAGAGTCATAGAACTATGCCGCATAAGAAAATCTAAAGTGTAGTAACAACGTAATCTAGTCTCTAACTTTTCCATTGCTATACGGCTTTCATTACCAATTCGAAATCGATAGTTGCTGAATTCAAGCGACAAAGCTGTAATACGACATGCCATTTCCATTACAAGTGATTAATTGTCATTAAGTTTCAAATAATATTGCATTTTGGAACATGGCTTAAAACCATTAACGGGGGTAAAGCATCTTGTTTGTCCCCATACCAAAACAGCCACCGTTACCTTCCCCGAAAACAGCACCCCTGGGAATTTTTAGTTTTTAGCCACTGATTCCTTGAATTAAATTAATTAAAGCAAATTGTGTTCAACATACACGAGTGATTAAGATTGTTGTTATTAATGCATAATCTGCAAGTCAGAGTTGTGCGATAATTTTTCTCACGCAGGCACAACATCTTGTCGCATGGTAATAACTAAACAGGTGAAAAAAGTGACTGGCTAAATGCTGCAGCAGAGAATTTAGATGCGTTGTGTGCTGACTTCTAGTTTTAACGCCTACAGTCGGGTGTTCCTAATACACTTATGAAATACGTTACACTTTCACAGCAGTTATGCTATTGAAAGGCGTTTTCTTCAATAGTACAAGGTGTGCAAACTGAGTTAATTTGAAAACACAGGTCGTTATGTTAATGCAGGCGCTGTCCAAGAACAACACTTCTAATTGTCTCCTCGCCCTGAATTCAGCAGGAAATGATGCGTCAACACGAAGGTCCATTCATACATTTGGAACGCTGCGAGGTGGAGTGCACAACCAGTGGCGGCCATGACCAGGGTCTCTAACTCACTGCTGTGAGGGTCGGTCCTGGTGGTCTAGTGGTAAGTACACTTGTCTCGTAAATTCAAGATTGTGAGTTCAATCCTGGCCAGGGTCGATGGTTTTTTTTCGGTTGGTAAAAATCCTAAGTATGGCTTACTTCGGAAGGGAAGGGAAAGGAGGTAAAGCCGTGGGTTCCGTGTCGTAGGTTTACGGATGGAAAAAGAACCTCAAGTCTGAAAAAAGAGGCCTCTCAGCAAAATTTACCTGCCGTTTCACGCCCTGAATTAAATAGAACGCGAATACCAGAAATGTTAAAGATAAATAAATAAACAAAGCAAATACAAAAAAAAAATAACAATAACAAAACGCATAGTGAGCCGTGAAGGAATTCAGACTTGTCCAAAGGTTTTCTCGATACATGTAGAATCGAGTTTTATTCTTGGAGTGTTACTTGAACTAATACATGTATTGCTCTTTGTAGTAGGTATAGAGAGGTTTGCAAGCACACACAACGCGCAATATTACATATCGGGAAAACAGAGAAGGAGATAAATAATAGTTATAAGGGCTTTTACATTCACAGAAAATAAAATAATTAAGGCTTAAACATACCACCTGAAAATATATGTATACACACATATATTTTTATTAACTTCTAGAGGAAAATTTAACTGAACATCAAACATGTTATAAGCTTCTAAAATGGGAGTTCTAAGTACTGTTCTAATCTTGATAATTATTATTATATTGCACTTAAAGTTAACTTGTGACTCTTCTTTGTTTCTCGGACTACAGACACAGAGCATTGCTGATTTTCGGAAGAACAGATGCAGTACTTCGTTTTTATATGTACAACCAATCAGTGTATCCACTTAACTAATGAAACAACGAGACAAGGAAATCACTCCACATGGAGTCAAAGCAACGTTACAACGTCTTTATGTTTTCTTTATTCTTTGTCATTCTGTTAGTTTTTGTTATACATTCATTGGCACTAGTCTGTAAGTTCTGAGTATGTGTGCTGGTTACAAAAATTGGGAAGAAATTTGATAACGCTGCAGATCGTGATATTGATGCCGCTCTCCACCGATCTTTGATGCGCCGGTCGTTAACCTTTACGATGACGATAAGAATGGCAGCAGGATAACAGTCTACAGAATATTAACGAAAGCAGATTAAATCGCTCTTACTTTCATTGTATTGTCGCTAAACAAGTTACGGCCGTTGTTAGGTATTGTAAATTCAAATGTTAAAATCATTCACTATTATTACAAATGAGGGAGTTATTTTTCAAAGTAGTTTGAAAAAGTCACTAAGGAAATTTTGTAATTAAAAAAAATTGCAAGGCAATATCAATGACATTTTATGCATTATGTATGCTGAATCAATCCTTGTTTAAGAAAATGGGAATATGGTAGAGGGATTTGCGCTCTAAAGAAGAAGGATAATAAAAAGTCGGAGAGGTCAACTGTCTAAGCTATAAGGAGCAACAAGGAAAATGAATGAAGTTGGAAAATAAAGACAATTTTAAAATCTATCGGCAAGCAAAGAATGGAGCGAAATAAGGAACCAGAATCGAAACAGCCAGAAAATGTATGACGTATGGAGAGAGATTCTCGTAAACTGAACATACCTCAGTGTTAATGGTTCATTTCTAGTCTGGAGAAATTGAAGAAAGCTATGGAGTATTGTTTTGAATCATCGAGCTATGAATGAAGCGAATTTAATGACATTTCAAAGATATTTTGAAATATTGTTGAATAAAAGACTTCTTAGATAGTGTAGCTAGTACGATAAAATAAGTTAACGGACATTAAGGGGGTCAACGTTTGAGGATGAAGTAATAAAATAATACTATAAAGTTGTAATGGGCACATATCAGGGGGTCTATTGAAGAACGAATGCCCAAAACTGATAAAGAAAACAACGTTCAACCAAATGATCGAAAGGACCAGAAAATGTCAAAGTAATGACAGTTTACCTTACCGATGTCCTACTTATTGAGATGAGTTGCTACGTCTGGCCACAATCACGAGCTTATATCATCAGAGATTTGATCCTAGAGATTACAGAACATTCGAGAGGGGTCTTATTCTGTTTTGTATCTCTCCAGTGTTGGATGAGTTTCGAGGGACGTTTGGTGGTCATGTTCTGCGTATCGAACAGCAGCAAGGTGAGTTGAAGTCTTCAAATGTAGCAAAGATCATCTGCCGCACAGTGGGCGTTCGATTTCCATTTATACTCTTCTTGTTCTTCATACTGTTACCTTGCGTGCTGACGGTGAGATTCAGAAATAATAACACAAACTTTCGAAATTATCATGTAATTATTTTACAGCGTTGCCACATGTTTTGGAAAAGATAAATCGAAATCACTCTGGTATGTAAGTGTTGTTTTTCCTCATTTGTCTAAAATCCTTTATTATTATCTAAGAATAGCTGTGTAGAAGGCCTGAAATTCTGTTGATGAATACATATATGATAATGCATTATGTTAATCTGTAATGTTTATTGTGTATAATATAATGTTACCCTAAAATGTGGTTGCCTTTCATTATACAGGTCACAGAGGTACCACCTCAGTGATCTAGTAGTTAACGTTGCTTTGTTGGCCAAAGAGTCCAGGCTCGAATCCCGGTACATACTTAGGACTTTTTCTAGGTTAGGGAGGTCTGGAACGGGGTCCATCCAACCTCGTGAGGACAATTGGGAAGCTGTCTGATGGAGAGGTGGCGTTCTTCGATCATGAAAGCCCTGATAGATGGCCGGTGGGGTGCCTGCATGCTGACTACATGCCTCCTCGCAATACTGCCCTCTATCAATGAAGTCGTAAGACGAAGGCAGGGAAAGGAGAGGTCTCCACGACAGGCCAAGCTCGCCCCGGGCTATAGCGCAAAATGAGAAGAAGAAAAAAAAATAGAAGAAGAAAAAGAAGAAGAAGGTAATAATAGGAATTAATTTTACTTTTTTTTTTTTTTGATGTTTTATATTTTTATTGTTAAAAGGACAGTATTAACATGTACGACTGCAAGGCCCATGTGACAGTTACACCAAAAATACCTATACTACTGAAAATTCACAATGATCCCCTAATGCACTGGAAGACAAACAAGCACATATTGACCGTATATGCCAGAATGATGATGAATTTTGTTGGGAAGGTATTTGTAGGAACTTGTGTTTGCTTGGTTAACCAGGATGATGTCATTCACTGTTGCTTGAGTTCTGGTTCATACACATTGTCCATATTTCATCAATTATAATGATACGATTCAACATGGCAGCCCCTTCTTCCTGAAGTCTCGCCAGATTAATGCTATGTTTCTTAGCATTTGCACTTAATTGATGTAACACTCACTTTGCACACATTTTCTGCCCACGTAAAATGCGGTGCACCGTTTTTGTCGGAATGTCTATTTTCTCTTCTAATTTCACAAATATCCAGCGCCTGTCATCGCGTAAGCACTGTTCCATTACCATCACGCATACATCCTTTCCGCGGACACAGGACTGCCACTGTGCGGCAAATCGATATTTTGCTCTGTTTGATAGAGCAGGGCACGGCCACCCAATGCTTCCTGTAGTTTTGTGTGAAATTCCTGGCGCGTAGAAATGTTATTATTCACGTTCTTCACTCTTCGTAACCTCCTTTCCTTACCAACTTAACTTTGAGAGTGCTGAGATATGCAATTCTGCTTACATACACCATCTGGTGACTTTGTTCGAAAGTATATTCCATACACTTTCAATCTTAGATTTTTCGTACTGTCCCTTGTTGGCGGGAAAAGAAAGAAAGAAAAGAGTTGCCATGGCTTACGATTTATCTCTCTACATTGTAGCCTGTGGACGATAGTCACAGCTCTAGAGGAAGAGGTTGCAGTGTGTTCTGTTCAAAGAAAACTACTTACATAACCGTTTTAAGTTTCTTTTGTGATATGAAGCTAAAGACAATTTGTGCTGATGGTCCTGCACTAAAATAAACATACCAAAGTAAAATTTATACATTCGCCGTTTCAGACAGAAACATTGAACCTACAAAGTTTACTTTGGAATACACATCATAAACTCACAGATACAGTTTCCCAATAATCTGAAGAGAAAAATTAAAGAATATTAAACACCATTTTGACAGAAAACAGCAAAATTAACAGTGAAAGAAATTAGTGAACCTGAAGCTAAATATGAAGTGACTATCAAGTCATAGCTTTAATTCGATGCACTGTGCATCAAGTTCGACGATTTTCCTTTTCTTCACAGTCAAGAACATCCTTAATGTACACGAAGATCTGGAAACAACAAAAAATGCAAATCGACAGAAATATTTCTTTGCTGTGTTATGATGGCGTGAGTAACAATTGCTTTTTTCATGCATTAGCAATTTAAATATTCCATGTGCATGTCAAAAGAACTTTTGAAAATACTTTTGACATTTTATCAAATAAATGTTTTCATTTCATGGATACAAAAACAGTTTTATATTCCAATGTATGTTCTTCTACCAGATAAGAATAGTTTAACTTACGGACTATGTTTAGTAAAGTTCAACATTTAAATAATGCTAGAGATGGATCTTCCAGTCAGTTATTTTAGTTTGTGACTATGAGATAGCAATCTATAGAACCTTGCAAAATGTTTGTTCAATACTGAGTACCTCACTGTAATTTTAATCTGCATTGATTTGGTACAGGAAAATTGTTGAATTGGACCTAAAATAGATTACTAGTGTAATAATAGTGAGTGTAGTAAAGCTTTACATATATCATGGTGCCTCTCAAACCTGAAGAAGACAGCATATAGTTCTCTTACAATTATATACTCAGTTACTGCAATTCTTCAGATTCCCTCTTCCCTCCCCCGATATGTGCAAACGTAAACTGCACAGTGACGTAAGAAACCACAAAAGCCATGGAATTGTTCTATTCAAAGTTCAATTCTCCCTTTAATCATAACCATCCGGACATATTCCTCTTCACTGATACATATTGGAATTCACAACCAACATATGTAAAATTCGAAGCAGTGATCAGCAAGTACCAATAAAAAGAATTTATAAAGTCTGTAACAAGTATAGGCAAATTTAAATGTTGGGGGAAATTCGCTGAAAAAATAACAAGAGCAGATTTCATTAAAAAAACCTGATTAAAATATATGTTCTAAACTGAAACACTAATAAATGGTACCATTATGGACCAAAAGTATTCACTACAGCATTTTAACCAATATTGACGAAGTGCTTTCTACTATACATGTATAATTTCGTAGCCTTTCCTAAGTATAGTAAAGTGGAATGGGACCTTACATATCTTATTAGACAATTATAAAACCTTGGCACACCTAACACTGTCTCAGATCTTAATTAGTGCCATGCCATTAAGTGTAGTAAAGTGGGATGGGAAATTAAGAATAACTCAGTGTACTTCATTGCAAATAGCACAATCTGTTTCCCTACAATCTGGCAGAACATGCCTCTAGGTATCGCTTTCTCCTTACAGCGGCCGTTTTCTTTCCCCGGAAATATTATTTTATTTCATTTCAAAGCGTCTAATCTAAGCCATGCCAAAGCACTTCTTCTTCTCTGTCACAAACATCTAATTAATTCTCCCACTCCGCCACACCTAACCTATTTGAGTCTGCAGGTTAAGCTAGACCTTTTCAGCGCATTGTGCCTCATTATTTTGTCTGTCTATATCCTTCAAACGTTTATTAACATTCTTCTAGCTATTGCGCATAATATTCTGTTACCTTAGCCAAATATACTCCAGTCTAATTTGTTCTAAGACACATTCCTCGAAGAAGTACTTGATCCCCACGTATTTTTAACCAATACTTAATTGCTCTTATTTTTAAATTTGTACTTTCGTTGTAGATACAACATTCTATTGTGGGTGGTTAATTTTTAAGAATAATGCAGTACTTCGCTGCCAATGAACATTCATTTGTATCTCCTGGTCCTGGCCTACTTATATTTCTATTGTTAGCACACTTCGATTTCCTTTACTCTAACTATGCATCGTAACACTTCGGAAATACTGAAACCTAAATATTTTTTCATTTAATATGTTGCCATAACAGTACTGTATAACTGTTCTAGGTTGAGCTAACATAATTTCTGTAATTTTTACATATATTTCTGTGCATATTTTTGAAAGCATGTATTATGGTGTGCTGAGGTTTCCACCCCCTCCCCGACAGTAAGTTTGGCTTTTCCAATGAAAGGAGAATAATTATGTGTCATTAAATGTTGATTACTGTCTAGTTATATAACAAACAGGAACTGTTATTATCTAATAAAATATTACTTTCGTTGCTTCCCTTGTTTAGTTAAAGTCGTTTATAAATGAAAATAGTACACAAGCTTTTTAGCTCAAAATTAAATTGCATAGCAGGCAAGTACAGCTAGTTGGAATGTAGGTAGAAATATGTTGTCTAGTCAATAAAAAAGTAAACTTGTATCTAGGGTTAGCGTCATTGAGAAGGTGACTTCAATGCAGTAGATTATGGTGAACAGAAAGTTCATAGGATCAGGGTATAAAATCCTGCATGGTGTGTCGTCTGGAACACTTGCCTCAGGTAAAAAATGAATGAAGGTAAGGGAAGATGAATGAAAAGTATGTGCGGTTGCGCAAAAGAACATGACATGTACTGACGCCTATTTCATAGAGAGAAAAAATTGTATGCAGGCCAACAGGTCAGTTCCATATATGTCCAACACTAAGTCGTAGCCAACCATATCATTTGAGCATTTAACCTCCTACTGTACTGTGTATGTAACAAGGAGTGTTAGAGCTTTACCTTTTCCAACAGGTTTCTCTCCTTGGTACTTTCCAATTCATTTTAGTCTTAAGCTCGTGTTATATGAATACTGAAAAATTGAGTTTACCACGATCCCTATTTAAACTGAATATAGTGTCAAGCATCAAATCGATTTGTTAGGATTTATTTATTTTTTAAGACTTTCTGCATAGAATTCCAATCAAACATATTAACCGGTCATAAATACCATCTCATATATCTGAGTAAGACAATGCAAAATCATATCTTTATAATATAAAAATCAGAATAAAATATTTATTTTGAAGTGAGGAGGCAATTAAAACCGAATTAACGTATAATACTTGCGTTTTACAGCTGTGTGGTATAAAGGTTTCATCTTCAAGGCGTGGCAGCTGCTTAGGATTAACACTTGTCTACAGAACTTTTGGAATGTCTTGAGTTGACAACATTCCACAACATCACATTGTTCACAAACTACAAGAAATAAAAGCTATTTCATTTCCAGTGCTCATTTTCGGACAAAAATCACATCATAGGAGATGATAATCTCAAATTGTTTATGTCTTCAAATATGTAGCAAAGCAAGATGCAACTTTTCTACAATCATTTTTTACTTCGTGGAGGAGAATAGATTTACAGGAGTTATAATTTTAATTATTACAACTATTCAATGGTGACGAGATTTTAATCGAGAAAGAACATAAGAATATCATATTAAAATTAACAACCATAACATAAATATAATACTTAACATAAGCTCAAAGATCGAATAAATTCTAAATAATTGATTAAAACCGCGCCCGATATATCAGACACCTTCGGCAAACTTTCACGAATGGAAAGCAGCAAAAATTTATCTGTGCTACATGCAGAATAGCCGAAATTTTCCATTACACTACACTTGAAACGGTTGTATAAAGGAAAGGAATGCACAACAGAGGAATAATTGAAGATCTCTAGAATTAACAGCAAAAGGAATTGCCGAAACCGTTTGACTTCAATAGGACGGAGCACTAACCCATTTTGCTTTGACCAACCGCAGACACCTAGACGAAATTTTCCTAAATCACTGACTTGGACATGGTGCCGAATAAACTCTGGCTCCTTTGCCTTGGAATTTCTGATTACAGCGCACCTGACAATGCACTATGGGAGTATTGTGAAAGACGTGTGGAAATGGCGGTACAACAAGAGCAAGCAGCTGAAAAACTCTATTCGTGCAGAGTTTGAAAATTTCACTCCCTATATGCTGTTGCGGATGACCAATCGGACATGAAGAAACATAAAGCTATCTACAAATATGGAGGAACCAGCACAAACATTGTACATAACCACATACTGTCAAATTCAATATAAAGACCACATTATGCAAGCTAATGCAAATGCCCTAAGATATTACCGTTTCTAATCTATGTTCAATGTTCTATGTTCTATTTCTAAAAACAAAAGCCAAAACTTAGCCCGATTGCACCAGAGATAAAGTTTTGAAGAATGCGGTGAAGTCAGGGTGTGTTTTGTAATTAATCTATCATATATGCACTCTTTAAATATAGATGAGCAATGCTTGATGCAACCGCGGAGTAAGCCGGCGGTGCATGTCGGCGGAAGCGGGGAATATACTTCCCCTCCGCTGAGCGAGGCACCAATGATAATTCAAATTTTGATTTTGCACAAGTAGCACCCAGCCCACACAGCTGTCAGTCTCGCTAGCCGGCAGCACGCCGCTAAACCTGTTGCGTGAAGAATTGTTCATTCTGTACTATCGTTCAGTCAGTGTTAAATGTTTACGCTCTTTTGTCGTTATTCCTATATTTTCAATTTTCAGTAATCAACTCGCTCTAAAGCTACCTCAATATTGAGTCAATATGCGTGATGGATAATGATAACGATTATGATGAGAATAAATAATAATAATAATAATAATAATAATAATAATAATAATTTATTCCCTCATGGACAGGTAATAGATATTTCATGTTTTGTTTCATTGTAAATTGCACAATTAACTTTCTTCTCCAATGTTAGTTTTGATCAATGTTTCTTAATACTCATTGAGTGAGAGAAATGTTTATTTAATTTTTTTTCTATAACATATCCTACATAATAAACAGCTTAACATTACAAGAGATTATACCTGATAATTTCCTACAGTACACTATTTACATATTTACAATATAAAGAAATACACACTAAATTACAAGAAACTATAATTAATCAGTTGCGTATAAATACTTTCTAAAGAGATATTTCTTAAATATCAACATCACAGTTAATGAAGCAGGTATCCCGAAATCATATCGAAAAGACTTGTTGCTATCAAAAGTACATCACAGAAAACAGAAAAATTTCCGTCAAGAAATGTGTGAAAGCTGTTTATTTGAGATCTCAAAATGCGTAGAAGAAGATGAAAAAAGACTTAGTGTTAGATATTTATTTGGTGTTTTGAGACCAATCGTAGTCGCTATGCCTTCTGTATTAGCCTAGCTAGATTAATTTCTCTAAATTTGTATCTAATCAGAAATCATAACGGCGATAAATGTACAATGTATGTTGTATTTATTCAATTTAAAATTGGAATTGCACTCGATTGTAGTGGAGGAATAATGAAATTACAATATATACGGTTTGTATTTAAAATTATATATGTCAACATAATTAAATACATGTCAACCTAATGAAATACAAGGTAACGTAATTATAAATACATGTCAACATAACTAAATAAAATTTAACCTAAATAAATATATATAAAACTAATTGAAATTGAAGCCAACCTAATTCAATACACGTCAATGTAATTAAGTACGTGTCAACATAATTCATTACCTTATAGTGTAATTAAATACATGTTAACAAACATGACAATGTTAACCTATAACGATAGATGGGAACTATTGGACCATTAGATTTTTGCTCAGAATGTTTTATACGAACATTAGAAAATTTCTATATTGTATATGCATTTTTTTTCGTTGTACCAAAAACTAGGGACGCAATCAATCACTAGGTTGTTCTTGGAAACAAAGGAACTGTATCAAAAAAGTCATCAAATAGACTTTATATAAACTACCATTCTTAGAACAGCATTGAAAGTAGCTTTAATTTACATTTGAACTTTGTTTTTTTTTTTTTTGGAAATAATGGCAGTAACCAATGCTGATATGCTGCATTTTTATCAATTTTATTTTCGTTAAGTAAAACGCGGGGCATTCATTTAGTTTTATATTTTGTATCGAATTGATAAATTAATATTATTTCCCTGCAATGTTTGGAACTTTTACTACAATGCTCAACTGTTTTTTTTTATCACAAAATACAACGGAGGAAATTCATTCTCTATGTTCTGCATGCAGACTTCGGCCAACGGCGTGCTCCAATACAAACGTAGAGCGCTATATTTCATTAAAAATGTTTGTTATCTCTAAAAATATAATGCTGTTTTAAAATTCTGTCATGTATTAAATTATATTTACTAAAGTAATCTCTATTTATAAATATATTTTCATTATTAAATACCTGTATACAAGATTTTTTTTTAGTCACTTCTTTGGCTCACTTGCCTAAAGTATCGAAGCGCAACCATCTGCAAAAGAGGAGATTACCTAAAGACAAATTTTGGGATCATTTTCTTTAAGTATCAGTAACTCATTCATTACATCTAGCCTCGAACACATAAATAGCACACTAAACGTTAAGCACAGAAAGGAACTATGTCCCGAAACAATCCACCAGAGTTTTTCTTTTTTCAAGCTTTTCTTTCTACATTGGTATCAGCCACCTGGTGACCAAAAACCACGAGTAGCAAGGAGCTAAATGTGAACTCCAAGGCAGAATGAGTTATCAATTTTTATTTAAAATTTTGTCTGAGTGTGAACATGTGAAAAATTGACAAGCGCGGTTTTTGTGGACGCAATGATCACAATATCACAAGCTGCTTCAACAGGACCTCACTACTGACTGAGTAGCCTTACAGGAAAGATGCTGTTCACTCATGGAATGTTATACTGTCTGAAAAAAGTACATGGTTGAATAATTTCCGGACAGAAAAAAGACCTTCTCTTTTAAGGATTAGCACAACTACTTCTGATTCAGAATCCGCCACTGACAATTGTAAGTGAATAATTTGAGTATGAAAAGCGAATTCCTTGTCACACCTCTCAGTAATGAATAACAATGCAACGCCCTAAAAACCTTAACCTGTTGACATTGCTACTAACATGCAGTCTGCGCAATTTAAATTACATACGTTTCTTGACTGAAGGAAAAAGAGAGATAGACTGTAGTACTTCTTGCGTTTTATGAACGAGAAAATTGCAGAGAAATTGCAGACTTGAAGAAATGTTATAAACATTAAATAAGAAAATACTAATACTAATATATAATATATAATTATCAGTTTTGCTACACTTCTCTTAATTTCATTATCGATAGTCAAATTGAAATAAAACAAGAAGGAAGAAAAATAACAATGAAATTTACAAATACTTTATATTTCATAATGCCAGTAATATGGGTATTTAGCATTGGCAACTCAGATAACCATAAATATCTAGCGAAATATCTAGCATATCAAAAGATAAAAAATTAGAAAGTTTTAGTGCCGAATGGAGTACATCTTCATAGTAGTGGCTAAAATTCTATGTATTAAAAATGCAGGGTCTTCGCCGGTTTTTACTGAGAACCAGAGGAATACAAATATGCTGTATTTATTTTTTTTAATTTGATGTTCGTGAATTTTATTTTTTCAACAAAATGATTATGCAAAAAAAGATTTAGGCAATTATTTGTAGTCAGGCTTTTAAATTTAACTTTTACCATTTTCACTCATGTTAATTCTTTATTTAAAATGTTTAGCTATATTGACCTATAACAGAATGAGTTGGTCACCGCTGCCTTATTGCCTTAAACTACATCAAGCTTTAACACCTCTTAAGCTTTTTGCAACGCGCTGCAGCAACGGATGATGTTAATGGCAGATTTTTAGTGATGAGCAGAGCCTGGATGTTAAGCCAAATGCCTTTTCAATTTGGATGAAAATGTTTAAGAGTCAGATAGAAATGAACACATTGCCGTACATCTGGGATCAATAGGTCCAGTTTATATTTTGATTTCTTTTGCCTGTTTTAAGGTTTAAGATCTTTTCTATTACCTGTTTTGGATCGTTATGGATTTTATGTGATTATTTACGCATTTTAAAAAGCATATAAAGAAGTTCAATATCGAGTGAAAAAAAAACTATGAAATTAAATGGCGTATTCACATCACAAAAATATCTACTGAGAATTTTGTTATGCATTTATTTATTTTCAAGCAGCCAAAAACTTTCTCTTCAGTCCATTCCCTTAAGCCCTTTAAATTGCAGATCTTCATTAGTAAAAAGGAACGCACGGCTACTTTGGGCATACGAATATCAGAAAATAGAGAGGACGAGGAAAACACTGTAGTTTGAATAGTTCTGGCAAATGAGCTTGAATCGATCTGCGAGAGACAGCTCTAGAAAATTTGTAGTGGGGGTAGCTTCTCAGCTGCATAAATTCAAAGTGAAAAAGATGAGATCGGTACAGCAGTGCAATAAACTGTCCTTGCAATGTGTTCAGTACGAAAGTAAGAGAGATACTAACTTAATTCTCCTATAAACGCATAAGCAGAAAATTAACTCGACCAGAAATCACTGAGGTTTCTCATTCGCCAGGACTATTCAAAGCTACCTTACTTTGTTTTGATCAACATTTCCATTATGTTCTGAAAAGTGAATGTTCTGTTGTAATTGATATGAGGACTTCCGAAGTAGTTTGTTTTAAATAGGCTGCAATCACCTCAATGGAAATCGAACGTTCTTTTCCATGATGAAAAATGTTCTTTCTGACAAGCAGTTGCCTATGACATTTGATACTTCTAGAAACATCTTGTTGCTTGTAACCAAGAAAAGTAAGTTTAAGTACTTTAACTATGTGATAAAGAAATACTTATTAGGTAATTATCTTAAATAGCTATTTTCTTTAATAATGATGATATTTCTCTCTGCCTGCTTTCATTTTTAAGAAATGTTTGTTTTAATTATATTACCGTCTATTTTCAGTATTTTAAGTACCTTTTCGCCTGCCTGTTTTAACTAAATAAATGCTAGAACTTCCAGGCTCTGGTGATGAGTTAATTTTAAGTGGGAGAGTCAATAAACACAATGTTCCAACATGGAGGACAAAAATCCTAATTGCTACATTGATCATGAGTGAGATTCCCCGAAAGTTAATGTTTTCTGTGATGTTTCCAAGATGAAGATGTACGGCTGCTTTTTCTTTTACCGACAGGACAGTAACAGAACTGATTAATATGTATATGATGATTGAATGACTGCTGTTACACCGAAATAGTTTCTTACTGCAACAAAATGGTGCTCAATCCCATTTCCATCGAGAGGTCAGAGAATTTTTAAATCAGCACTTTCAGCATCGGGGGCCGATGGCAATTAGATGCTCCTGTCTTGGCCATCTCAGTCGCTAAACCTAACCCCTTGCGATTTTAAATATTGAATTAATCATTCAGACAGCTGCATTACGCCACACAAGACTGTTTCATTTATTATTTTCCTTTCATGAAATCTAGTGACTTTTCTGAACTCAGTGTCTTTATAAAGGCGAATAAGTGGCTAGTGCATGAGAGTGAAAGAGTTAGCTAGCGTTAATCATAAGATGTCGATGATGCAATAAGGGGAGACTTAACTAACTGCTGTTTGCATACGCTTTCTTTTCTAGACATGTAGTGAGGTATTCAGTGTCGTGGTAATGCCGAGAGCGAAACAGTTAAAAAAAGTTCCGCCAGTAATGTGGTTTAAACACGTGAAATTAAAAATAAGTGCTACGAAACGTTTTACTGTGCTATCCAAAAGTGTTCCCTTTCGTACGAACATCTCTAGGGAGTAGAGCCGGCTGAAGAATAGCTACGGATAATGAAAACACTGCCTCCAGCTTGAGTCATGCTCGAAAAAGCACCATCTTAACTAGAACGCGGTTTACTCTTTGATGTATTAATTTAGTCCTTTGAGAGTTTGAACTGTAGGGAAAAAAAAGTTAAGTTTAGAAACATGGTACATATTTTGTGTTAATATCTGATGAATGTTATGCTCTTAAAATTATTATGGCATATGTAAATATTTACCCAGAATAGACTTTATTTTCACAAGTTAGTTTTGCTTAATGATGTTGTTCTTTGTTTAGAATGAATATGAACTTTCCTTGAACAATTTTGGTATAAATGAACATTGAAGCTGGTGAGTATTTTGTAACCTGGTTGCATGTCTGATCACCCTTTTCCTTTTTATGATAACAAATACAAAATGTTTTACAATGACAAGAGTGTTTGTAAATATCAATATACTTTATCGAAAGTAGTTCAATTATATCTGATTCGGGCACCAGTATGTTAGGTTAGGTTTGAACAGTATTAATAAACGAGGTTCGCGTAATTGCAATATTATATCATGCAGAGAATCTCAAATTATTTTTCAAGATACTAGGTTAGCATTTTTAAATGTTGCCTTCATTGAGCTTGCTAAAGAATGACCCCAGATGGTGCTATACACGCACACATGCTGCAGATGTCAGTGAAGAAACACCGTTTCCGTATTGTAGCTGTACTAAGCGTTGGCGAGTCATGAAGTCACTCTATTCATCACGTGTCGGCACCAGATGGAGGTGGCAGTTAATGGACTAAGGTGACCATTACGGCGCCATTAAAAGGCTGCTTATGTTTCCGAGAACACAGATTAACCTCTGCTAATTGTAGTATAGGTGCCGACACCGACGTCTTCTTGCGTGGTTGTCGACAAGATGGAAAGCCAAGAGAATAAAACTGCCATCGAATCTCTGACAGCTGGAGATACAAAACACACCCTCAAAAATAGCATCTCTCATTGCTATTGCCATTGCCATACACAATCTGGTTTTTCTGTTGTTCTAATGAGTCAGAACTTCGACTCACATTCAGACGATGGAACATTACTTCGGCCAAATTGACTGGTTGAACTTTTTATTCTGATTGTTTCCAGCGTTGAAATCACCAATTCAAGCTGGGTTTAAATGATCGGCTCGGAATGTCATTAATTTAGATATTAGTATGAGTGATTAGATCCATAAATTATTAAATTTACTTAATGTTCTTATTATCTTGAACCTCATACTTTTTCTTGAATGAAAGCCCAGAGAAGCAAAGAAAACAAAGTTCGTTGTGTTCCGTTATCAGAGACCTACATTAAAGTAATTATTTCGGTGCTGTTTCAGAGATCGCCTGTGGTGCCTATTTAGCAAAAAACGGGCGTTGAACACTATTCATTCATACTGTTTCAGATCTGCAGTCTTTCTTGTAAGAGGTTCCATTGCAAGAAACCTGAACGATGAAAACATGACAAGATCTCAGATAAATCATTTACAATAAGAAAGTAACTTTAAATAATGGTACATTTTAAAAAGCAAGCTTTAAAACTCAGTCGTATTCTTAAAGTAAAGTAAACTAACATATCTCTCACACAATAAGTAAAAAAAATTTCTGGTACAAATTAAATTAAAATTACACTTTAGAATATCTAGCATAAATCTGATACTCATTTTATGCCTTTCTTAAAAAGTACTCACCGTGGAATATACAGCATCATGATCAATATGCTATTGCAAGTTGTCTTTTATTTTGATGGTCAATAGACGTAACAATGCACTTTAGAGCAATGGAATAGAGAGTAGATTGTGCCACTAACCAGAAGGATGGGGTACAATCAATCACGATTCACATATCTGTTTTACATTTATTGTAAAACATTCACTATTCTGTGAATTATAATAAAATTCAAGGCGATGTGCATACTAAGTTAATTTAAATATAATACCGCCTTGTTTACCGTCTGTTATGTTTTGACTTTTTAACAAATCCTTTCTATAAGATATCAAATAGAGATATAAATTTCTTTGAATGAATAAAACTTTTTTTCAAGAGTTAGACAATTCTGCAATGATATGTTTGCAGAGATGGAAATATTTCTTTTCAAATCATTTTCAAATCTACGTTCGTAAAAATGAAATTTAAAATATATTTATTTTTATTTCCCAACACATATATAAGTGCATATCTCTAAAATCTCTAGCTGTAAAATTGATAAGGGTTCTATATTTATAGATCTTTCTTTTCAGATTCGAAAAAACGCACAGCTATTTTTGTTAAAAAAAGTAAACGTACAAAATAAAAAAGAGCCAATATATAGATCAACATCGATCCCGACTAAAATAAAATTACTCAATGATATTCTGAAGTTGTCCTTATTGTGGGGAAAAACGAAAACTAAGAACTGTTGTTACAGATGGATTCCTACTTAAGTTATCTGTTCAAATATGGTATGGCAAAGAGTGAATAAAGTTATAAATGAAAATTATTGTAAAATATAATTTTTAACAAGGATATATTCAGAATGAGTTTTGCACCATTCTTGTATATTTTATTAAATAGTAAATTTCCATTAATGTATGTTAAGACTTAATTAAAACATCTATGAAAGCTACAGTGACATCATCTAGTTTAAATCGTAATGTAGTTTCTTTAGTTTAGTTTAGTTGCAATAGAAAAAACAGACTCTATATATTTCTAGAGACAGATCTTTAGTACTACGTTAATGTGTAGGACAAAGTTTCTCTAAAAAGTTCTTAAAAAGCCTATACATGGCTTTTCCTACGACTCCCGGAGCAGTTGTCTACCAAGTGGATCGAACTGACAAATTCCCTGGGCGAGGCAAGACCTTGAACAGAGTCGAGAGCTTTCCAAGTTTGAGAGGGCGATAACGCCCGACCATATGATTTCCCACTCGTTCGGATCAAGGGTTACCTTACTCTGCAGCACATCCATCCATCTGTCCGGATCGAAGCACCTATCTTTCCCCCCGCTGATCGGAATTCCTCGGACAAGGCCCGGGGCTCGACCCCTGATTTGTACCTGTCACTCAGAGCGCGGTTTGACGTGGCATGGGGAGATACCAGTGCAAGAACTGCTCTAGTCCACAGTAAACAAGTTTATGCCTTCATTTCAGTTCTCCCCGAGTGTAATCTTTACGAGTGTAAGACTGAACAATATTTTCTTTATTAAATTTTGACTAAAGCTTACTAACAATGCTATTTCCTTTCATCGTAAATTTGTAAATCTTGTCATACTTTTAACTTCACGGTGAAGACTGTTTTTCTGTTCCTACTTCGTGTCATATCTTTCCATCTTGATTATGATGTTCCAACATTTCTTCTGTCTACGGGCTAATAATGTTATGTCTTTTGACAGTTGTCATATCCTCTTGACTGTGGGAAACTTCATTTCTCGAATTCTCTTTGCTAAAAATTCTTTACCAAGTGTGTGTGTGTATATATATTACTTTACCTGTTCTACTGCAGTTTAGTAACTCTCTTAGGACGTCTATAAAAACAAATATTGATTACACTTAGGTTTCACCTCCTGAACGCAGTTACTCCCTCTTTGAAACTTCAAATGACACTCCTATCTTATGATGAATAAATGTTTAAGAAGATTAAAGTGTTATCAAATTTGTATCCTTTTGATTTCTATCCTGGTTGTTATTGTTCTTTGAAATTGAACAGAATAAAACTACAAATATGCTTGAGTTCTTAATGTAATGTAATATTAGGTTCGGGTAGAGATAGAAATTACAGGTGCAAAAATTTGATCAAATAAATAAAAAATGGTGCTTAAATTTAGTTTAAAATGGTGTGAAAATGTGCAAATTTCAAACAGTAGATAAGAAACTAATGATATACGATTTGCTCATGTATTAGGATTAAAAAGGGCACTTAAAAAGTCCCAGTATACAATTTCACTGGCCATCGTCCAAAAAACACATGACATTTAACGTTCCAATGCTTTTTTCTTGCAAACCTGGTCACCAACTCAGGTTTATTTTATTTAAGATACTCTTTAACAAATTTGGTCGTTAGCGTCCCATTCAATTCAGGACACTAAACGGTCAATATATTTTCATCAGAGGCCCTTTTTTCAGGCTTGAACTTTTATTACGTATCGTAAATCTACGACACGGTTGATTCCCGCTTCAATTTCACTTTAAAGAAAAACATAATTAGAAATATTACTTCCTAAAAAGTCGATCCTGGCCGTGTTTCAATCCGCGACATTGGGTCTATGAGGAAAGTATAGTTTCCTGTCATTAAGTAAGTACTTGAGTTTGAAAAGAATGTTACAACATTCCCAATATTTATACTCTTTCTGAGTACACTACTCCTGCAATTTTGTAATGGCAGTATGAGGAAAGAGCAATTATACACACTAAAAGGTTCATTGTGCATTTTCTGTTTATCTTCTAGTTATTTGGTCTTTTTACGGCTAAAAATCATTTGGCAAACCATCTAAGAAATCGCATATCAAATGGCTACAAATAAACACTGCAATCTTTAACCAAGTATCCCATCTAGTGACCATTGGGGAAGTTGGAGGAGAGAGTCCTGTAATAACAACATAATTTTGTATCCTAGCATGAGCATATTTCAATATTTTATTAATATAACACCAAATAAATTTGTATATAAATAGCACTGGTCTACACAAATTTTGCTGAATGGAAACTTCGCATTTTCTGATACCTTACCACATGGAATCTCTTAAACCAGTCTTAATTTTGTTTCAGAAATCGTATTTTAGAAAATAACAGTTTTTATTATTTGGTCATTGAGCAGATACATAAAATAAATATACTGAGAAATTTAAATAAGACCATAAATGGTTCTTTTGTGAATGAAACAGTAGGATGAAATCATACAATGGGACCAAAAAATTAGCAACAAAGTAGCAATTTAGTTCCTGGAGAGAAAAAAAAAGTGAAGTATGAACCATTGGTTTTTCCTTCTAATGTCCTTGCACCATTGCATACTAAATTAGGTCTGATGAAGCTTTTGTTACTGTTCTGTATATGGACAGTGATTGTTTCAACTTTCCTTTACAAAGTTCCCACAGAAAACTGAAGCTAAGATAGCAGCAGGTATTTTCGATTATCCCCCGCTTCGTAAATTTATGCAGGATGAGATATTTGCTCAGTCGATGTCCAGCTTAGAGAAATAAGCACTTTTGACATATAAAAATGTGACAGAACATTTTCTTGACAACAAAATATGAGAACTATAAAGAAATTGCGGAGGAAATGTTACAACATAGGGCGCAGAATGAATTTTAAGGTGTATTCTACTTCCCTGCGAACCATAGTGCAGTGAGTGAAGAACAAGGCGAGCGGCTTCATAAAGACATTAAAACAATGGAAACCCGCTATCAAGGCCATTGAAATATGTCCATGATGCTAACTGCTGGTGTTTGAAAAGAGTGAAGTACATATCAGAGCTTAGAAAAAAAATGAAGTTTTCTTCTCCTTAATAGCGAAAAAAAAAAGAAATAGAAATTCATAATTATTGACAGACAGCTCTCTCTTTTCAATATATACATTAATATCAAAGTTAAAAGTTTTGCCTCAGCTATATGTCTTAAAACTTAATATTTCATCAAATATATTAGTACATTATTACTTTTGATGTGATTTTGTTTAAAAATCTAGCCCGATAGAGTAAAACTGTATAAAGGTTTGAATTCAGGGCCTTCCTATATATATATATATACTATTAATAGAGTAATAAAAACTTCTAAAAAGCACAAAAACTCATAAAAACACTCAGAGTGCAATATAAAAAGGTTCACATAAAATTCCACACTAAAACCCGTAAAATTGAACACTAAAATCACACTATATTTCGAGCTTGGCTCTCTATATTGCTCTCTATATTGCACTCTGAGTGTTTTTTATGAGTTTATATATATATATATCCAGGTTGGGAAAATAAAAAGAAAGGAAATATATATTTGTATACCAGTGTTATCATTTTTAGTGTCTCATAAACTCAAAGCAACGCACGTCACAATTTAAGGTTGGCAATGGCCAGTTAAATTTAATACACTTGGTCTGTATGTATTAGCCACACTGGATCATGTTCTAGTCCTTCAGACTACAATACAACATATGAATTATTGAAATATTGCATCATTCTGACATTGTCTGTTTTGTTCAGAAACCAGGTTTTCACAGCACATGTTTAATGTTGTCCATTTAGGGGTGTGTTAAAATGTTCAAAACATATCTATTTTGCTTATTAGTTGTTTAATCTAATATAAAATATAATGGATCATCAGCTATTACTTGCCTGGTATGTTTAAATAATATTTCTTCAACTGGAACAGAATTCCCAATATATTTCTCCAAATACGATTTCATAAAGGAGTTAGAGAGAGGAACATCATACTCAAAAATGTATTTGCTGCTTCAGTAAACAAAATACTTTTTAATTTTAAATTTGAAGATGCCAAAAGCTCGTCAAAAACTGTTGTCACACTATACTTTTACTATATTGTAGTTCCTTGTTCTTCACGTGTTTTGTACTGCCTATATATTGCTTAACACGATTAAGTTGGTGTTTTTCATTAATTGTTATTGAAATGTTACAAACATTTTACCTCAGAGCAGACCAGTCATTCTGAAAACCATTTCCACTAAACTATTTAACATCATGTATTTTCCCGGCGTTCTCTTTCTGTTTTGGCATGCTGACCACAATAGAGATTGAAGAAGGCATACCTAGCAACCGGCAAAAGATATTTTGTACTGAAGGGTGAAAACATGTTAAATTCGTCCTCAAATTTCAGCATTTATTAGTCAAGAATGCTGAATTCTGATTGCCGTGGTTCGTCAGTTTGATTTTGCTCTCCTCCAAACGCAAACAAATTTGAAAGCTTTCGCTTTAAGGGACTACACTGCAGCAAACGTAATATGATACCATCCTAAAAAGCTTAAATTCTAATAAAATTCATAAATCAGGATATTTGTCCACTTATTTAAAAAAAAAACCAACAATAGAACAGTAGGTTAAAGTGCCTGAATGGCGTATTTAACAGCAGATAAAATCACTTGTCAAGCAGCAGATGTTTGGTTTTCCTTTTTGAATATTTATGGAAATAAAAGGCGACAAAAAAGATAAAAAATTGCCAAAAGGTGCTGATATTGAGAAAAGGTTCAAAAAGATGCTGACATTGAAAAAAGAGCAAAAAAACACAAAGTTAGGAGCGTTTATTTGACATTTTATTTGCAAGACAAGCCACTTTTGGCATTTAATGGGGGGAACGAGTAAGGCGCAGCCCCTATCTCTAATCATTAATTAAGGGTGCCGTTTGAAATGTTTAAGTGAGGGGAATGGAGATTAAATTTCACCCACAATTTACGTTAAATTTATATTAAATAGATAGTTATTCAAACTGTAAAATTTTGAACCGAAAGCCCTGTCGTTTATAAATCTAACTCTTCTATTTTTCTTTGAATTGCTCTCTTCTTAATTTCAGTTTAGCAGAAAAGTAAGACACACAAGGCGGTACTGATAGGTTTATAGTCTGAACTACTATTTCTCAAAAATAATGCATTTATTCAACATTAAATCTTTTAACTATGCATTTTAGTACAACGGTGTAAACTAATTATAAACCTTATAAATCATTTCTTTTTATAGGTGTGCAAATATCTCTCTTACAGTTGCTATTTCATTCGATAAAACTTTTGTTTCTTAAGTTATGTTCTGGTTGAGGTGAAAATGCAACCATGGGAGAAGACTAAACCATACCAGTTTTCTGAAACGTGATTTGCAGTAAGTTCTTTGTCTTGCAATTTTGTTATCAGGACATTACCTTACACTTGGCACCCGAAACGTAATTTTTAATGAACAAATATGCAATCCTTTGTATTTTCTTTGTTGAAAAATAAATTCGGATAGAATATGCCCCATTCCTCATCACAGCCACAAATTAGTCAGATTTTCCAACCATAACTGTACATTATTTTTTAGCCTTAAAACTTCCCAGTCTAAACCAGGATATTCCTGATCTTGCCTTTCTCCTTGGAAAGCAAACATACACACCTCTTTACCCCTCGTTTATTTAATTTTGTTTGTTGGGCTCAAGGAGACTTTCGTGTTACATTCTGCCTCGATTTCCTGTTTGCTGATATCCTCTAGTCTTGTTGTAACCTTCTTTCATACATTTTTTTATTGCCTCATTGCCACATTGAGCCCAGGCCCATTCCCCTGAGTCCTCTGCAGCCCAAAATACTGGTGTTACATTTTGAATCTGGTGTATCGCGAAGTGTGAACTGACCTGCTTGCATTAGCCTAAGCCAATAGTTTCATTGTCCTTGTTTTACTATTAACCGTATCTTCATAGCAACCAACTTCCTTCATGACCGCACAGTTTGACGCTCCATTGGAAAACTGGGGAACCCTTTTCAGAAAGTCGACTTTTATTTATGTTTATTTATGTTCAGCTTTCCCCCTTTGTCATAATTTACTTCCATAAATCAAATAGACTCAATCATAGCATTATACATCCTCTCAAGTGTATATACTGGTATATCTGGAACGCGAGTCAGAACACGTGGTAATTCATTTAATTTATCTCGTTCTTTATAATAAATAACAGATATGCTTATTCCATTTGTCGCTTATGTTAAAGCTACTCCCAAATAACAAAAATATTAACATTTTGTATTTCTTGTTCACTGTAGTAAATCCTTTCTGCCATACACATAGCCATTTTTAAATACTGTTGTTTTGGTTTTGTTAATATCTCATTTCAGGAAATACTCTTTTAGGTTGTGAATCCTTTTTGCAAATCATCCCTTGTTAGAGGTAAAAGTATTAGATCGTAAGCATACAAGAAAGCATGCACCGTTCCTTTTCACAGGCATTCATTTTCTCCTCTAACGCAACATCCGAGATATCGTCTGTTAATATATTAAACAATAACCGATATAGAATACATCCCTGAGGTACTCATCCACTGGTTGATCTACATTCCAATATACTATTTTGATCAATGTTAACAGCGAATTTCACGTCGCTGTACATCTGCGATACAAAGTAAAAACTAATCGTGTACATACATACTCCGGCTTCTGTCTCCTGCTTATCCAGTTCCGTAGTAGAGAAATGGTCATGATTTGAGCAACACTGTTGTGGCTTTCTGGGGGCACGCTAAAGAATACAATGTTTGCCAATGATTATGAGAAAATTATATAATTATTGTTTTCTTAACGAGAAAATCTTGTTTAGAATGCTGAATTTCTTCTCACATTTGAACATATGCACGTTTAGTTCGAGAAATATCGAATTTAAGATTAAGTTTCTTTACTGTCAATATAGTGATCAAAGTAATATGAACGGTATTTTAAAAAAATAAAATAAATCCTTTGTCTACATTTCTGAAGGAATCTGAAACTACTTAAATGAAAATATCCGTTCAGAAACTGAATACATGTATTTCAGGATATTTCAGTCTGTATTAAAAGCGTACGGGGGAGCAGAAACACGTTAATAAAACTATATTTTATTTAAATAATTGTTTTACTTTTTTATTGGCAGTCTATATGTATGTGAACAAATATGTACACTAGCTGTTATTATCTCTCTTAAAGACTTTTGTACATAATCAGCTTTTACCTTCAAGGAACTATAATACTAATTAAAATTGATATAAATAATAACTTAAAAGAATAAGTTAAAACTATATTATAAAATAAACAGTAGAAAAACCTTCGGATTCTTTGGATGGTAACTATAAAATAGTATTTCAGTATGAAAGTGAAAGTGAGAGAAAAATTATTAATTTGTTTGGGCATTACTGGCATAAAGCTGTAAAAATGAAAAAGTATATTGATATTCATAACTGCTGTTGTTTAGAAAATAAATACTGTCGGAATGACTAATGAACATTAATAAAGTACATTTGGAATAAATATCTCAGGAAGATGAGTAAAGAAAGATGCGAATAGAACCTATCAGTGAAATTTGAAAATTGCCTTGTCGAATAGCATTATCTAAAGATGATCAAGTTTTATGTTCAACATTTTTGCACATTTAATATTTTTACCTCTTCATGCAGCGGTCGCTTTTGACTATTTGCTCCGCTTGTGTTTTGTGTTTGACTTGCGCACGAAGTGTCATGTTAACTTGTGTTTCGTCGACGTGTTTGGCTTCACGGTGTGTGTTCTCCGAGATGTCGATTCACTGTCATTAATCATGACATGTGAGTGGTCAATATGTTCCCTTGTCATGATTCAACACACATCCACTTGCAAGATAAGACTCGCAGCTTGTACTCCGTGCTGTGTACTGGATCCATAGCCGTGAGAACGTTCCCTTGAGGTTAGATCTTCCAGAGGCACCAGACGGAGGAACAAGAGGAGTTAACAAATGCTTCTTTCAGCAGACCTTTATAATAAGTGAAGATGTAGTATAATTGTTACATTAAACTCTCTTTACATAAACTAGGTTTTATGATATAAAGGCCTTTAAGGCACCAGTAAATTAAAATGTTTCCATAAAATTAATGATCAATAACATCTCTATATTTTGGGAAGTAATAACAATATCGTTTATGCCGTCGTGGCTTCTGGAAACGATTTAATTTATAGATGTCGTCTCAACTTCTTCTTGGTTATTGAAAACATTACTCTTTAGGGAAATGTCCAGGTATTTGAATTCATGTAAATCATTCTTGGTAAAAGATTGAGTGAATATATTGGATGAGAAATAATTCTGGAGTGTTTTTATAAAATGTGTGGCCGGACCATATCATAAAGAAGAATTGACCTTTCTCAGTTGACTAGTGTTGGCTTTTGTTTTTTTGTTTTTTTTTTGTTTTTTTGTTTTTTGTTTTTTGTTTTTTGTTTTTTTTTTGCAGCTTCTGTTGCACTTTTCTTGACAAAATATTTCGAAATAATTGTTTCATCAGTATGGAGTAAATTAATCAGCCGCAGAAAACTTCACAGCTGTCATAGCCTTCCTCTGCTTTCATTTTGGTTTTTGCGAAGGGTTTAGATGTTTCCTCGAGATTCGGTTATTGTTCCGATAGCTTGCGATTGTTGCAGAGAATCCACTTTTGATATTGAACCAAAAAGGATAATTTTTGTTGTCTAAAGTAGTTAACAACAGACTTGAAACCTACAACGTTTTGATGGTTTATTAATTCTACGGAAAATATTTATCAAACTTTATTTTTTCACTTTTCATATCTTCACAGTGATCGCAAACAGTTGAAGATACAATATTGAGTTTCCTATTATGATGTCCTGGATAGTTCTCATCTTCAAGGCTGAAATTCCCGGTTGGAAACTTTTCGAACCAAATTTGAACTGTGTTTTCCGAAATGTTTCTTTCTCCCCATATTTCCGCAATATTTCAAGCGGTTTGCGCGACAATGTGTTCAAGTTTAAACTCATGCAAGGAACGTATACTGAAATTCTTGCTTCCCAACATATTTAGAAGACTTTAGTGTACTAAAACTTAATCTAATTTTCAACAATGGTAATGCTAATAGAATAGATCAAGTATAAACTATAACATAAAATAAAATTTAATCAATATATTCATATTTTACAATTTGAAATTAATAATGTATAAAATCGCCATTAATTTTCGAACGATTTAATGTGTTCAGCCTTGTAAGAAATATCCAGTAATCGGAAAAGTTGCAGATATTGCTTCTTTTAAACATTATTATCAGTTTTGGGGATAGGTTATAAATATATGAAGAAAATTGGTTTAAACTATTGTATATATTACTAGGTAATTTAATAAAATATGATTAAAACTTTGTCGGTAAAAACAACAATAAAGCACACCTAAAACATGTCAGTAATCCTTACTAGTATCTCACTGTTGCAAACTGCCATTCTTTTGCTTTATCTCAATTTGTTCTTTCCAGGTGCCTTCTCTAGAGAACAACATAATTTACTCGAGAAGCTTTTCCACTGTCTTTCTGAATTACAGATCAAATCAATCTAATGATAATGAATTTGGAAATCACTCATATATGGTGAATATTTTTTCCAAAATAGTCTTTTAATAACTGAAAGACATACCAATGAATAGCACAAAATATATCTTAAACGGACACATAAATAAATTGATTACCTCTACATGTTTAATGTTTAGTAACATACCAATCACATATCTGCATTAGTACAGCTTAAGGGCTACAAGTAACTTAAGGAACTTTTATGGCCACCTTGTACACTGTTCTGATTACTTTCTGCAGCTGAACGCCGATATAAGCCAATCAAAACACCGACCAAGCAAACCTCAAACCGGACATTGTGATATTCGGAAAGCAAGGAAACAACTCGCATATTTCAATACTGAACGAACAATTTCATATATATATACATATATATATGAAATAGGTTAGTATTGTGATGGTTTATCAACTAAATTGACGACTATAATTTACAGCTAAATGTCATTTACATAGTTCCGTTTGTTTTTGTCTGTAAAAGTGAGCTGCAACATCTAGTTTACATTTTCCCCTGTGGTTTGGCGAACAAATTTTTCATCCTAAAGTTTTATAATTTTTATTTTTTAAGATTTGTTATTTTTATAAAATGCAAAGGGGGAATAAAAAGGCAAGAAATTAAATGGGTCCTATTATTATAGCAGTTAGTATGATTATATTTATAATGTCACCCATAATGGCTAAACTCGTTATGGGGAATATATAATGTGCTTATAGTCGTGGGTTCAAAGCCCTTTTCAAATATGTGTGGATTTTTAATACGCTTGTTTGTTCTCTATGTTTTATGTTGGCAGTGTCTATGCGCAATGCTGACCATATCGCTATGGGATTCCCATAGCCTTTGTGCGGTTCATCTAATGGAAAATGTAACAGTAATATTTAGAGGAAATAAAAAACAAAACTAAAACTAGCAAGACCTAATTCCAGTTTCATTTTATGTGTTAAGTTTATTTATTTTATTTATTTACACATGCATAATTTTTAGCACAATACAGATAGTGAATCAAATATATGTATATAGATTAGATACTGACATTATAACTTAGAAAAACATTTATTGAATAAAAAAATTAGCAACTAACCACTGATAAATTACCTATTGAGCGTAATCCTGAACAAATTTCGGAAGGTAATTGTAAAATTTAGTTCCTAAAATGAATTCGTTTTTAAGATTTTATAATCTGAAACGAGGTATGAGAATATTTTCTTTGATTATTATTTCATATTCATGAACGTTCCTCCTTACACTGAAACTATTTCTACTTATGAATGAAAGTCAGTAAGTCATATATTTTTAATTCAATGAAAATTGATTGACATTGTGTTCTTGAATCACGTGAAATGGAGAAATACCAATATTCCAGCCAGAGAGAGAGAGAGAGAGATGACAACAAAAATTAAAAGTAAAATTAAATGTAAATTATATACATTACATACCTGTATAAAGTCACTTGGGCATTGTAAGAAAGTATCTCATATCTCACCGTAACAGAAATTGATTTTTATAAATTTGCTTTTGCAATGAAAAGCGTGTGGAGACAAAGAAATAAACAGTACGCACGCAAGTATGTCGTGAAAAACCAAATTAACACATAAATATGGAAATACTAATAATATGATAAAGAAGAATAAGATTATATATAATTATAAAACAAAGAGATATGGGGAGAAAAAAGAATAATAAATTTAATGGTGTATTCATCCCCTTTGTAGTGCCACGTGTTTCTTATGAAGTCCAAATTGAATTAGAAGCCCCCATGTATTCAGGAATGGTGTACACACTTTTAATTTGTTGTCTGAGGAGAAATGGCGGAGCAGTCGTGTAACAATCAAGAATCGATCCATGGAGGTCACGAATCGATCTCTCGACGTCGCTACCGCTCTCACAAGATTAATGAGGGAACGTCTGGAGCCAAAATGACGTATGTCACTGTTACACTCATTGCGACACGCTGTGAGCCCTCCCGCAGAGTTTCTGTGTTTTTTCTTATTAGATCAAAATAAGGGAAGGGGCAAGGTTGGTATTCTCATTAGGTTTCCCTCTGCGTGAACAGAAACATGATCGATACGTACTATTGCATGATTCGATTTGTTTCGACATACTAGAAAAAAAGTAAACGTGTGTTTTTCATGTACAAATAGATCATTAGTTTGAATTCTAATATGCACCTGAGCTATTTCCAATATTAATAGACTATATATTTATTTATAACGAATGTATCTTATTCCTACAGGACTGTGCAGGGTTTATTTTCTTAAAAGTGATGCAAAAATAGCTTTCAATTCAATTCAATCGCGCATTCTTTATAAAAAAAAATCAAATACATCGAAAACATTCAGCTATGTAAATAAATTCCAACAGGCTAGATCCGGCGACTATGTTCAAAATCATCTTAATGAACTCCGTCTAGTTCTTATGTACCGGAGCATTGTTGTGATAACAAAATTCATTGCAATAAATTTCGCAGCATGGGCCTACTCAACCTCAAGATTATTTATTTTGTCGATCTTGTTTGAGTTTGGGCAGTCCAACGTATTAAAGGACGAGCCGATGATTCTATATTACATATTAACATGTATTCCTCCTAATTGAGAGACAACTATTTTAATACTGTGTCATCAATGATATTAGTTTTCAGTTCTTATCTTTAGATGTGATCTAAAAAGAAATAGCCTGCTAGAATTCTAAGTAGTTTATAGCCAATTTGTTTATATATTACTACGTACATAGCTATATCATCTATGGCGCAACAGTCCGATATTAGGCCTTGGCATGCAGCAACTACCGCTGCATCCTCTGATTCCGCCTTGCGACATCATTGACAAAGGGAAATATTGCAAGGGTGGGCATATCATGCAGTTTCCAAGATCGAAGGATACTACCTCTCTATTAGGCAGCTCCCCAATTTTCCTCAGAGGCTAGGTGCACCATGTTCTAACCTTCCTAACTTGGAAACTTCTAAGCAGACATCGGGAGTCGAACCCAAGATCTTCCAAGCAGGCAGTAGCACTTGAGACTCGTATTTTGGAGATGCCGGAATCTTTTCCATGGCCATTCATCCTAGTTTCTTTTTTTGTGGCTTTTCTTCGTTTAGGCGAATTCTGGGATGGATCTTTCCTTTCCTTTCTTCCATTTTATTTCATTTCGTTGGCTGTGTTACAAGGTCGAGGTGTGACGATGACTTGCGCTTTGAAAATATTTTTGCTCAAGATTCTGGTATGGAAGCTGTCTTTCTGAGAGATTCGATAACATCGACGTGTTCCGTCAGAGAGAGAGAAAACAATGTTAGGGATTCCGTCTATATTCGTGCCTTACCCTCTGTGGATAGTGGCCGCCTGATGTTCCATTCAAGTCATCCCTTCCTCTTGGATATGCCACCACTGGGGGGACGTAGACACAAACGGCCAGCCCTTGAGCAAGGCTGAAGTATTGAAATATTCTCCTCAGTTCCTACCAAAATCAAGCATTTATGGGTAAAACAGTTTTTTTTTGCATCTTATTATAACATTATAAGAAAATGCAACATATTTATATATTATAGTATAAATATATAATTATAAGACTTAAGGCATGCATAAGCCTCAAACTATTTACTGGTGTAAATACTAAATCTTCATAGATAATATAAATGCTAAATAATAGGACAGTGAACTTATGTTTTAAGCTGCAGAGTATTCCGAATATTCAACCATGAATTAATGACTGTAAGCAGGGGTCTTATTAAACGCGTATTATATAAAATACTTAATATCAGGAAATCAACAGTTTTCCCAAACGCATAAGTTTGGCGTTTTATTGCGTAGGTAGCCAATAATGATAAAATGCGATGTTGTTAATGCTCACCTAAATGAGAATGTAGCTATAGCATAATTTAATATTGTTACCCTTTCATCTTTTCGGCCTCTCAGAGAGAAATCTTGAGTGTTCGGTGTTCGCTTCGTCTTCATAACTCGTAAATTTGGTCATGTGACACCGTTAGGCAATCAGCTGTCATGACTACGTCTAAAAGAATGTGAGACTCTCCAATCTTCCATGCTCCTGTTAAAACTCCTCCGTACCTCCACCCCTCAATATATCGCCTCTCGCTTCGTACACTTGTCCCTACCTCGGACCCGGAATATGCCTGTACTGTCACCAAACACATTTCACTTAACCTCATTAAGCCAGAATCTGGAATTCCCTTCCTCCTGAAGTCAGAGATTGTCGGACAATAAAGCAATTTAAATGTAGATTAAATTGTCATCTTAACTCTAAGAATTACAAGTTAGTCTCTCGTTTCTTCTTCTTCTTCTTCTTCTTCTTCTTCTTCTTCTTCTTCTTCTCCTCCTCTTCCTTTTCTTCCTTCCTCCCACCTTGTACCTCCTCCTCCTTTTCTTCCTTCCTCCCACCTTGTATTTCCTCCTCCTTTTCTTCCTTCCTCCCACCTTGTACTTCCTCCTCCTTTTCTTCCTTCCTCCCACCTTGTACCTGAGAAAAATTATTGAAAACAAGCAGAACTCTTAACACCATCTTTATCAACTTTCTAACTTGATTAAAATATTAATATTTACTTGCAGTATATTATCTGCAATTTTTTCCCCTGTTATATAACTATGTGTATTGTACTCTGTGTTTTTGCTGTTTTTTTCTCCTGGTAGAGTAAAAGAGAGGACCTAATTCTTGTCAGGGTAAATAAATAATACTCCATCAATCGATTTATAGCACTTCCAATTTTTGGCAAAATCATTTTTCAGCTCTCTGCTATACTACAATTATTTTATTTATCATCTTTTTTTTTTTAATTTCGCGTTATAAAACCAGTTAATATTTGAGATTGTTATTTAAATGAATTATATAAAGTTTCAATCGCAAAAGTTTTAACAAGTAATATTTCATAGCATTTTTATTGCGTTATTGTAAACTGTTTGAAACGATTTCATATGATTTTTATGCAATTTTTGGAAAAAGTTTAGTTCATAAATTTTCACCCCATATCTTAAAATATTTCCATAGATAGCATCCTTTTTCATCTTCTATCTTTTTCTTTTTCAGTTTCCTTCTGTCTATGCTGCTTTCTATCACACTTTTCATCCTATTTGGCAACTATACTTAATATTCTTTGCTCTGTTTCTTGTTTCGAAAAATACAACAATGAAAATCTATGCCTCCAGAGGTTACTATTAATTCAACATGTAATTTTTTTTTTAATTTAAACCTTTCTCTGCAGTCCTTGTTTGGTGATCCTAGGATGTCAATATTGTTCATTCCTCTGTCAATGGTCACAACAGTTCGAAAGCTTCTGAACGCGACGGAGTGTAACTTTATCACCAAAGCGGATCAAGTTTCTAAGCATATCAAATAATTGAAGAAGAATACAGCTGCGCGAGTTTCCTCGAAGCCATGCTATTTACTGTGAGGGATATCATTACACAGCACAGTGCTGTCATCTAGTGGGCTTGACAGGGACTCTAGGCGGCGCGCATCAATACATATCATTATCTCCATAACTTACCATCCTGCTACCGTTGCGCCTAACCGGTTTCATCACACGTGCTGCATAGCTTTTGGGTGCGTTCGCATGCTAAATTGCCACCTTAGTGCTCAATTAAAGTCGCTGTCATTACGTCGGCGCCGGTGGCCTTATGCTTGCATCTGCAGCTGAGGGTGCCACCGACATGGACTGAAGAGGCATCAGAAGTATGAGCAAAGAACATGTGAAACGTTTCGAGTCCTAACGCTATCACAATCAATGGATAAACACTTTGATAGATGCTCATGGTGATGGATAGGTGGTTAGGTTGGGGCTGAAAAACATGAGATAGAGTGAGGGTAATTATAGGCTTGATTAGTTGAAGGAGGATGATGCTTCTATTTTAAAACGCCATGGTCTGAATAATTATCTATTTAAAATAAATGTAATTTAAACAAAAACATGTTAATTTAGACGTTGAGAGGGAAGTTTAAAGTCAATGTTGATTACATTTTACATTTCAATCTCTCATTCAACCCCATCTGAAATTTCAATAAACTATCTTATTATATTTACTCTTACATTTGAAATGGATTCACCCCTTTTGTTTTCTGTTGTTGTCTGTCGGTCCTGTGGTGTAGTGATAACCATACTTGTCTCCTAATGTCAAAATCCCGGATTCGATGGGGTTTTTCGGGATTAAAATCCTAAGGGGAGCAGCCGTGGGTACCGTGTCGTAGATTTATGGCACGTTAAAGAACCTCAAGCCTGAAAGAAGAGGCCTCTGAGCAAAATTTGTCGGCCGTTTCACGCCCTGAATTGAATGGGGCGCTGATAACCTGAGATGAAAAGAGCGTTGGTAATTAGACCAAATCAACTACTATTATTGTCTGATAATCCGGACTTTTGTTATTATTGTTTGCATTGGGTAGAGTTAAAATGAAATCAGTTACTTGTGCAATGAAAACAATTTATTTAGGTAATATTACATTTTTACAAAATTAAATGTTTAAAATGTGCTAGGCAGTAACACAGCCTATTTCGGAACTCGTGTTTAATAAACGTATATTCTGCTATTGCATTAAATGCAAAAATTATGTAGTTTTAAGCTGTTGAAACCCAAAATAAGGACGCCCAGGTTACCAATAAACGAAGAAAACAAAAAGATATACTTGAATCCTTTTTAAAATATTACAGTGCAATTGCATAGCCTAGGGGGGCCATTTGAATTTTTAAAGTGGAGAGCGGGCTCGGTTGAGAAGGCGAAATCTAAAATTTCATCAATATTGGTTTAACTCCCCCCCCCCATATCTAAGTTTAGTGTTTTTTGTTTTGATTAAATTTATTTTAAATAGGTAGTTATTCAGAGAGAGAAGTTTGTGTGAAAGACCTGTATGGATGGATGGGTCACAGGATGGATGGGTGAACGAGGTCCTTAAGGCGCGGACTCTTGAGCGGGAGAAAAATGGGGGTTCGATTCCCACCAGGACCTTCCTCCCTGACTGAAGTTTTTTACAGGTTTTCGTCAGTCATAAATGGTAAATGCTCAGGAGGTACTCTAAACTTAGGCCTGGAACGTTTCCTTCCTTAAAAGTAAAAACCTTTTCAAATTTATCATTTCATCTCGTGTATCACTAGTGTCCACCATGGGCATTATATACTATTCAAAAAAAAAAAAAAATAGATGGATGGATGGATGGGAGGAATGGATAACTGAATTATAAATGTATAGGTGATGAATGGCTGGGTGAGCTGGTTGTCAAGATTGAACAATAGAATTAATTGAAGTGAAGTATAAAATTTTGTTTTATACGTCGTATTACATTGAACTAATTTTGAAACAAAAAAACCTGTTAACATCTGATGACTGACTTTGGATATTAATTTATGAATTAAAGGCATGTAACATTATCATTTTGTTTTTCATTATTTAATTAACTAATAATAATCACATAACAAATTAAACATTAACTTTATTCAAATTAATTTTAAACATTGAATTAATTCATCACTATATTGGATTCTTTTAATATTGATATATTATGTTTATTTAACAAGTAGGAAAAATATATTAATAATAATAATAATAATAATAATAATAATAATAATAATAATAATAATAATAATAATAATAATAATTTCCATGTGCTTTAATACAAAACTGAATGCAACAACCAATTCATTTTAAATAACAGCTGGAGTTCCTCTACACAATCTCTAATTGCAACTCAATAGAACCGATACACTAAGCATATTCCTATGAACACAAAACTTTAAGGAGAAAGTTTTCCAGGGTTTATCATTATGGATAAAATATATCACCAACTAAAAATACTGATTGTGAATTAATAACCAAGTTATTTTCTTCAGATTATTCACTGAAGCTAGAATATTTAGAGCTTTTACTGCCAGATCAGCCCACTCAGATACATTCATAGTTTCACTGACTGTAATATTATTTTCTGACTTTTGGTGTGCTTTAATAAGTCGTCTAACAAACTGTAAAAGTGATTTTTTCACTTTTTAGAAAAAAATTATTATCAGATATTGATTTATTTTTCACATTCATTATTGTCTTTTATTTCTTAGACAAACAAAAGCATCTCATTAATATCTAGAGTACATGGTTTAACATTCGTTTAGGAGATTTGCAATGTGTGAGTATAGGCTGAAATTTCACATAATGTGAAAGTATAGAGCAAAAACTTCTACTCAGGCAAATTAAAGGCTTCTTTAGCATTGTAAAAAAATCTGTAAGGGATTCATTTATTTATAACTCAAGTATTTTCTAGACAGACCATTTGAATAAATATAAGGAAGCGATCGGGCTTAGAAGCTCACCCAATTATTAAGTACCTGCTATCTGCTATTTAGAAGATTATGAGCGAGACGCGTGTTTCTTAATACCAATTTAAAATATGTTAATTATGACAATGTTAATTAAAATTTATTGTATTCATTATCAATACTGTTGAGCATCGAGGATATAGAGGTATGGCAGTATCGAGAACCTACCTCTAGATGTTAGTATCTTACACATTTTACATGAATAACGAGTTTTACGCATAATTTGCACGTCACGTTAAACCTTTTTTCAACACATAGAAACATGCTGGTAGTTCTGAAAGCAGGAGAATGGAAAATGGACCAAAAGAATACAGATAATCGGAAATCATGAGCAAGACATTTTGAAAGTAGAACTATCCAAACCTCAAGGACATTTGTGATAAAAATTGTCACATATTAAGTGACAGGCACAGAGGGACATTTTATCCGGATTAATGATTAGATTTTACTAATAACGAGCTGATAGGAAAGTGGTTCCATGTCTCCAAGCTTTCAGGCAGACGCTGCTTTAAAACTATTAATTTATTTCCACATTAAATTTAGACATGTCGTATCAGCAACTGAACAGCAACCAGAGGGAACACAGCTGAATGTCTAGGTTCTTGGTATGTCCTGTTTCCCGCTGAATTGATTTAGTTCTCTGTGTAAAAGAGAAATTTACAGCGAGACTGTAGAAAATAATTAAGCTATTTTCGATAGTGATATGAGAAGATGTCAAATTTGTTCAACCAGATTGAAAACGTTTCTAATAAAAAGGGGAATAACGAAATATATTTTTATTCAATTTGAATACATGAAGGGAATGTTTCTGTCTGTAACTAAGACAGTTCTAACCCTGCATTCCACTTTCTGTTCCTTGGAAATTTTGGTTCTACAAATAGCTGTATTAGTGTACAGAAATCGTCAGAATAAACATTTTTGTAGATCCGAAAAATATAATTTTCTTAAAAAATACTGCTATAAAGAATAACAATTAAGGTACTTGATTGAATAGTTATAAATTATTCTGATATAGGTTTCTGCATATTTACAAAATGCTATTTAAGGCTACACGTCTTGTTTAGTTCTAGAGTTTGTGAGCATTGAGAACACCGCTAAACGTTACGCTTCGCAAGCAGAAACCTAAATGATGTCAGAACGCAGCAGGGTGAGCCGGGATGCATCGAGAAACTCATCCTTATAATGAACAGAATTAAAAGGAAAATCTGCTTAGAAAATTCTCTCAAGTAGGGAAATAGATAAAAAAGCTAAAGTGAAATTCAATCAATTTAATATACAAAGTATACAAAAAGACTACGTACTGTGACAGGTTTTCACACCCATGCGTGCCTAAGAGTGAGTGTTTATACAATTTAAATAGTAATAATTATTAAATATTTTATATAGCCTGTAGAAACAAGCAAGAACATATCATGTATCACAAAAATGTATTAGCTTACCTGACGCATACCTTTTTGATATGAGGAAAAGGCTGCCAATTGTAATCTCTTGTACTCTCACTTACTGAGAATACAAGAGATTGCTCGAGGAAATAAGTCTCTTTATTGTGACAAGACCAAGTGCTGGCAGGTGTCCGGCATGAGTCGAACAATAACCCTTTTGTACCCTTAATTGCTGGAGATGCTCAGAAATTCGTTAAAGACAGAAAAGGAACAGGTGTTGCCGATGACGTCATTACATCTAGTGATCATGAACTCCCCAATGAGGTGTCAAAGAGTTGATGAATTTAAAGTGACTGCATCACCAAAAATCAAGCCCCGAGTACTCCTTGGAATGAGATTCCACTCTTAACGCTTACACTAGGTAGATTATTTTCTTTTAAGAACAGTTCTATGATTATCTACGAGTATATACCATTAGATACAATAGTGCCTCTTGACGTGGCCAGATAATTAGAAAGTTTCTCTACCACTCCAAATATTTTAGAAAAAATACCACAATCAGCTTCTCGTAACTCAAATAACATTATCTCCCCAAACTGGAGTCTGTGATCTGAACCATCATCAAAAAAGGCCATGTAGATAACGTGGTATATAATGTTTGAATCTAACCTAACGTAAACTTATCCGAACAGAAATTATTTCAGCTTTCTGTTAGAGAAATTCTAATCTTTATATCTCTGGATAACCTTTTAGAACATTAAGCATTGTTACGTCACTTAAGAAAGGCGTAGCTGACTTACGATATAGATCCTTTTTCCTCAAAACGTTCGCGTAAATTGTAAATTGTCTTCCAAGTTGGTGGCTCAGGTGAAAATAATCAGTGCACTATTGAGTTACTAAACAAAAAACCCATTTATACGAAGCTTTTAAAGCGAAAATACTTTCTTCTGTAGTAACTGTTTTCACAATATGTATTATCTACATAACGCAAACAAAAGCAGGAATAAAATATGCTTGATTGGGTAGATACGCAGTTTAGAGTTTATATCACTATCAGGTGCGTAAGTTTAAACTACTTCACTTGTGTGACATCACCACACTTTATACGTTTAAAATGTAATGACGTTTTGAAGTTCAACCAAACCAATGGAATATTGCTGTTTATTTATTGTAATTTTTAACACAATCATTTTACAGCTTTGGCGTGCATTTGTTTTCTTAAATGTTGCCTACTCTGTTTTTCCACCAATCGTAAACAAGAATCGATTAATCGCAACAACCAACATTTCGTTTACATTTTAAGGTTTTTTTTTCATTAATAAATGTAGTATTAAATTTAATTTGCTTTGGTTTTAATAATATTTTAAAGTATTTTAGCCACAACACGACTTAATCATTTTTTTTGTGCTGGACTCTTTCACTTATGTAACATTATCATAAAATCGAAAAACTTTTGAATTTTAATCAATCATAGTCCGATATCGCTGTGAAATTGTTGTAAAGTCTTACCAAATCCCTTTACCGCACGAGGTGCAATTTTTTTTTTTTTTTTTTTTTTTTGGTGAACTTAGCCAACTCTCCATCCCGGCTATACTTCCTGAGCACACGTTATTATTACATTTTTACCAAAAAATGGTAAAAGAAGAAAAATAGCTAACCGCTTCAGGCGATCGACTCACATGTTACATATGGTACATGCTGCAATTATGAAAATGTACTTTATAATAATAAAATAAAAAGCAATAATGTAACTTGCATTGTTAAATCCCTATTTTTTTCCAGTTGGTAATAGTAAGTAATTCGAATTGCAATAATCGCTCTTAGTCTTAATTCCAAACTCATATTTCTGAATAAACTGACGTTTATAAATGTCAGTTAAACGATTTTACAATTATTAATATTTTATGCGTCAAATTTAAGAATATACTGTATCTATTCCAATTGTATTCTTGCAATAGTTCCAATATTTACCACTAGATGTTTTAAGTTTATTGGATAAATACATGAGCGTAGCGATATATAGTGTGATAATATTAGTAATTAAAACTTCTTAACATTTTGGCCCAATTTTATACAAAACTGTTTCTTCGTATATTGTGTAAATGAAGTATATATTCCACTCTGAAAAATATTAAATATAACGAAGAAAACAATTCTATGATACCCATCATCACCAACAAGTCGGTCCTGGTGGTGTAGTGGTTACCATACTTGCCTCCTATACCCAAGATTGCGGGTTCAAACCCGGCCATGATCGATGGATTTTTTCGGGCGTAAAAATCCTAAGTATGGCTTCCTTCGGAAGGGAAGTAAAGCCGTGGGGTCCTGTGTTATGCATTTACGGCACGAAAAAAACCCTCAAGCCTGAAAGAGAGGCCTCTGAGCAAAATTTGTAGGACATTACACGCCCTGATTTGAATGGGACGCTGATGACCTGAGATGTTAAAGAGCGTTCATAAATAAAATCAATCAACCACCAACAAATGTAATGGTGAAGAAAATGTCATTTTTTTTTTCTTTTGAGGGTGAAAGAAAACAGAATGGGAAATCAGTAACTCTTATCTGAATGAACTTCAGTTTAGAATTACTGATTTCCCATTCTTCAAACAAGGGAATGGCTCAGGAGATGTTATTATTGTCAGTTTATATTTGAGACATTCTATGACGGAGAAGGAATTGTTTACTTTTTGTATTCGCTTATCATTAATAGGTATATCACTTCCTATAATGTTCAAGATAGCATTGTTTATTTTGATAACTTACTCTAATTCCCGCATCGAGCTAAACAGTCACAAAAATACTCTAATCGAGTTCAAGCAGATTTCTATTCTGAATTCTTTGATCTTGCAGCTGATTTTAGGCCGGTACCTTAGTTACGTTACTGAGAGAGAGATTGCATTAATTTTTTGCTTCTTATTCTTTTTTATAATCACAAACGATTTGCAGCCTAAATCTCCTCTAAAAGAAAGGTTTACACCTATGAGAATTTAGCTCATTTTTCTACAGAGAATAGAGTAGTAGGTGATCACCTCAACGCTTCTACATCCATCTAGCATGAAGCAAGGTATTGCCTGGACGTGAAACGAGATCGATCCCGCAAACCGCGGATCTCAAACTTTGTTTTTATAATTTTCTACTTTAACAGAATATTAGTATGTTCACATTACATTATTATA